>MEHQ01001177.1:9161-62615 GCA_008828725.1 Saccharina japonica
CCCCCCCCCCACCACCCCCAGCAAAAAGAAATGTAGGGGGGGTCTTTAAATCCAAGTGAAACAAAAATAACAATAAACGAAAAAAAAATGTTTTCGCTCATTTCGTCCCCTGTCATCACAGCGATCCAGTTTTTTTCTCATTCTGGCCTTCCCAGGGAGTTTGGTGTCGTTTTCTCTTTTTTTTTTTTGTGTGCGCCCTTGGGAGTCATGTTACGCTTTTTGAGTCGATGTGAGGGTTTGCGCCTCTCCGCTATTATAACTATACACAAATCACATACAGTACAGAATACCCAATCAGGAACAGGAAATCGGGTGCTGGCTGGATTTCTTATTCGAGGAAGGGTGCTTTCTACATTAATTTCAAGATAAAGACTCCCGAATTTCATATTTCCCTCTTAATCTCAGCCTGGCTTTCATTACCCTGTTTCCTATTATTACTGTAGATCTCCTGTAACACTACTGTATGATACAAACAAAAACAAAAGTATTTGTACGATAAGTAGTTTGGTTTCGACTCCTCCGGGGGGTTAGGTGTATGATATCCAAATCCCCGGCCGCCCTTGGTATGCTTCCTCACTGTTAATACTGCTGTTGTTGGTGCTGAAGTCGATTAGATATTCGTAGAGCCTACGTAAACCCCAACCCTGTGCCTACTGCTGCTCCTTCCTGTAGGTTCGATTTCATGCCGCAAGTTTGGTACCTGGTTACCTATTATTGCAATTCGCAAGGATCTTTGTAAGGGCGGACGGTTAACTTACTGTTGCATTGCTTTGCGAGCGAGAGAACACTTCCTGGTGGGATCAAGAGGTACGGGGGAACTGATAATCACGACTACGTGGACGAGATTTAAATCACGACTGACTACGGGGACGTTTACGAGCCATTCCCGGATTTCAGGCCTTCCTTGCGTTTCGCATTTTCCCGTTGCAGTCGTCCTCTCCAGCACACCATCATATTCCACAGACCAGCGTGCAACTACAGCCGAGCCCTGCACCAGCGTCTTTAGTACTGAATAAACACTAAACTCTACGTAGTAATTATCACGTAAAGTCCCGTCGCTGTAGTTATCACAGCCCAAACGACCGTCCATCTACAATACCCCTAACCCTATCCCCAACCCTGACCCTATCTCCACCCCGAAACGCAAGGCCTGAAATCCGGGGATGGCTCGTAAACGTCCCCGTAGTCGTGATTTAAATCTCGCCTACGTAGTCGTGATTATCAGTTCCCAAGGTACGGGTACGGGCGTATGTCCAACCCAACCCCGAACCCTATGAAACCCTAACCCTAGGCCCTATAACCCTCACCCGAACCGGACCCAAAACGGACCACAAACAGGGGTGTGAGACGCGGCTCCACCGCTGTGGCGATGAAATTGCGAGAGCACTCCGACTGCGGACCACGATTCCGACTTGCGGACCACGGGAATTTCAAAATAATACGTTAAAGATCCTTGCTACCGGAATGCATAATCTGCTCGTATCACTACAAGACACGACGGACGAACTGTAGTAAAATTCGTCGCAGGGTAAATCACTCTGTTTAGTAGACGTTTACGAAGTTTGACAAAAGTCGGATCTTTTTATTTTGACACGTTTTGAATTGCAATTACTCCGTATACGTACTGTTGATATTTACGTATTGTGTACCACTGTGAAATATGACTCTTTGTTTTAGACTCGGACGGCCTTTTTAAAATTCTTAGTTTATTATTAATCGAGTACGAAGTCTGTGGAGACGAAATCTCCACAGATCCCACCATTCATTATATTTATTTTTGACACTGTTACTGTTACTGATCAGGCGAGGGACCTCACTCTGAAAATAATACGTGAAAACAAACAGTAAAACACCTGCTCTCAATAGCTGCGTATACTGTGATGTGAGCTACGTACGACTCGACCTGATTAAATCTACAGGTACGTCAAGGGCACGCGCCAAAAAGAGAAAACGACACCACACTCCTAGGAAGGTTGGAAAAATATAATGTAGGGGGGGTCTTTGAAACTATGTGAAATAAAAGGATTAAAAAAAAAAAAAAAAAAAAATCGCTCATTTCGTCCTGTGATCACAGCGATCCGGTTTGTTTTTCATTCCGACCTCAAAAATTTTGGGGGGGGTCTCTAAAACCAAGTGAAAAAAAAGGAACAAACAGAAAACAAAAAATAATTTCGCTCAGTTCGTCCTGTGATCACAGCGATCCGGTTTGTTTTTCGTTCCGACCTTCCTAGCATGGTGTCGTTTTCTCTTTTTGGCGCGTACCCCTGGGTACGTACAAGTACATCTAAACGACCTTTCCCCTCGCCCATTAATCATAGCATACATAATACGTACTATAACAGGAAAAAAAGTGTTGTCACATTCACACAAAGATAGTTCGAATAACCAATAATAAAAGCATGACGCATGCACAAGAACGATACAACGACAAACACAACGAAGGAAGCGCGGCCCACACACGAAATGAAATCAAGGATCAAAGTGTGTGTTTTTTGTCGTCTGTGGGAGGTGTGTGTGTGTTTTGTGTATGTTTATATCATACATACGAATGAATGTATGTGTGTGTTGTCTTCACTTTTATCTGTTTCTCCGAAATCCAGCGCAGAGCAAGCGGTGTCGTGCTGATCCTTCCCCAAAAAATATACCAGCTCTTTGTGGTCTCGAACTACGCAACAGCAGAGGCAATACACATCGTCGTGATGCAACAATAATTTCAGGCAAGGCAATGCCAGGCCGCGTCGTGCTGAATACGAGACAACAAGCACAACAACATACTACACGCGCCACCAGACCAAAAGGATACATCATGATGGCTTGAAACAGACAATATCAAAAGAAATAATTGAAAAGCAAGAACGGTACTCTTCAAAGAAAGGCACAGGCGTCGATCTCAAACTTCTGACTATTTATACGTTATATATACGTAGTACGTACTGCACAATATGTGTCACACAGCGAGGGTCTGCTGTGATCACCTGGTGAAAACGCTCGGAATGCAGCTGTTTGATGAAGGTCAACGTGTACGCGTACGGGTGATGATGTCAATGTTGACACACACGCTTACACTACGTACACCAAACGCGTACCTCACCAGGAGGAGCTGACCCAGTTTGTTCAGCGAAACAGCAGCACGCCCGACAACAACGCTGCAGCGGGGGTGTCAACACTAAAAATGGCGACGATGACACGGGTCACCGCGCCGCTACTTCTCCTCCTGTCAACATCTCTGCTCAACAACGCTCAGGGCGCGTTCCCGTCTCCCGACGACAAGGCTGTGAGTACCCATATGATCTGATAGTATTTCATATGCTTGGAAGACATGATAAAATATTAGGGCTGTGAGTCGGTTTCATTTCACGACTAATAACTAGTCGCTATTCGGCGAAGCCGACTAGCTGACTTTAGTCGCTAAGTCGGCTGGCGACGCCAGCCGACTTGCCGACGAAAGTCAGGCGAGCGAAGCGAGCCAAAAAAAGCACCCCCCCGGCCGAGGGGGCCCCGCTGGAGGCGCCCCCGGAGGGCCCGCCGGAGGCGCCTCCGGAGCATCCCGCTGAAGGCGCTGCCGGCGGCCAAAAATACGCTATTTGGCTTCACTTTACGCAAGAAAAGCGCAAACAATATGACCTAGATTCACATAAGTTTTGAACGAAAAACACAAAAAGAGCTTCAGTTTAGACAAAATTTTCACAAAAAACGAGAAGTACAACGCATTTACCAGGTAGATCTACACATGACTAGAGGAACGTGACAGCAATTGTTTGAGTCGCAATACTACCTGGCGGGGATACGAGCGAAAAAGCGAACTCATCACCAAGATAGCGGTGCAAAAATTATCCCCTGAACGAAAGGTCTTGGATCCCTCCGTGATGTTATTCGTTTATTAACGTCTCTCCCAACCTTGCGCGAAACGCACGCGTCGATGACGGCGGCAAGTCCTAAAAGTTTCCACAGCGGGTTGTTGGATCTGAGCGGCTTGCTGCGCCTCTGCTCATGCTTCACGCGAGCCGCCTTTACTGCAATTTTGAATTATTATGTAGGATAACGTATAGAAATCGGGGACTTGGCTGTAGCCCGCGTGTGGGTCCAGTGTTATGAGACCGAATTTTTCGAAAAACCCCGGCCGAAAACACTACTTTAGACACTAACCCTATAACCCCAACCCCGACCCTTATGAGCTTTGTCTCGAAAAAATTAGTTGTTTTTTTTGTTTGAAAAATTGGTCGACCACACTAAAAGGTATATAAAATAATATTCCCCGATTTCCATACTTTATCCTAGATAATAATTCAGTAGTGCCGTAAAGGCTACTGCTTCACGCGGGAGAGCACCGTTTCGGGGTCGCGTGCACTCGCCAAGGTGGTCCGCGGGCCGATAATAGCCACAACTTCGCCGACAAAATCTCCGCCCTCAGCGTTGGCATTGGGTGCGCCAGGGCTGACACCGTCGGCACCGTCGAGAGAGAGATGGGCTGTTCCGCCATGTGTGCGTGTGTGTGTGTGGATCTCCCGCTGTGCGCTGCAGTGTCACAGGGCATGTGAGGGCACCCGCAGCCCGCAGCAATTCATGTTAAAAGATGTACCCCGCATTAAAAAAGCCTTCCCACAGTTAAGGAAACCCAGTAAGTCGGAAAGTCGGCACCTCCGTTTCACGACTGACTATTAGTCCGACTAATAACAAGTCGGCGACTTAAGTCGTGCCGACTCACAGCCCTACAAAATATAGGTACGCGTAGACGATTGATCCCGTCGGACAACGAATTCGACTCGAGTCGACGAGGGAAAAGAAAGTGCTGAGATCTTCTCGCGATCAAAATGCAAGCGAAGTACCCTAGTGGGGAGGGAGGAGAATAGCTAACTTATTACGTATTGTGACCCCGAGATCCGAGCCACGACTTACGAGGGAGAGAGAAAAAAAGTGCGAAGACAATGAAACGGATGGGAAAATGATACTAAAAAAAATAAAATACGTACGATCAAGGGTGCACAAAAAAAAAAGAAAACGACACCACACACCTAGGAAGGTCAGAATGAAAAACAAACCGGATCGCTGTGATCACAGGACGAAATGAGCAAAAAACATTTTTTTTTCGTTTTTTGTTCCCTTTTTTTTACTTGGTTTTAGAGACCCCCCCATATTTTTTTTTCGCTGGTCGGGGGGGGGGGGGGTGATAAAAAAAAAACTTGACTTATTGTTTTCTGGGATCACAACGGTCCGGTTTCTTCCCTTCAATATAGGGGGGGGGGGTGTGTGGTGTCGATAACTTTTTTTTTTGTGCACCCTTGGTACGATAATTACTTTTTTTTTTCGTTTGACGTCAATAATTCCCTGGTTGCCAAGTAGTTTCTGGTGTTTTTGTTTGTCTTCTCCACGATATACTGCATGCTGCATGCTGTGTTGTACCACCAATGTGGTTACCTTTGTTTGGGACTTCACAGGGAAACTTTGACGATCAAAGTGACTCATATATTACAACTTTTACGGCCTCTGCGTGATTGTGAGATAACTAGATGTGATAACAATCGGTGTTCGGGCTACATTGCAAGCCGTTGCACGTCCCATGCGCACCATGGTTTTACCCTCCCATACTACTGTTTAGAACGAAGCGGACAGTCGATTCAAGAGGCTTCGGCGGTCACACGCCGGACGGCCACCATTGCCCGCGGTGGCCTCGTCATGGCCGAGCCCATCCGTGATCGAGCGGTGAAGGAACGAGACCAAAGTCGCGCTGAGGCTTCTGAGGCGAATGCCCAGCTTTCAAGCTCAGCTGGCCAAATTCTCGAGCACCAGCACACCATAAATCTGCAACAAGACCCCCCCCGAGAGTCAGACGTGGTGCTGGCCAGGACTCGGGCTGAGTTGATGCACGTCCGGCCCCAGGGGGTGCACTGGCCTGTTGTCGCCCATCGAGCTCTGTGTTCCACCAGCAGTAAAGTGCGGCCAGCTCACGCTCAAGCGTCCGTGTGTTGCCGCTCTATGTTCTAAACCCGGTGAAGAGCATCAATTTGTTTTTTGCAGCAGCCAAGCAGCTCAAAACAGTTTTTGCTTGTACAAGTCAAGCTCTCTCGGGCTGTCGGAAAGAAAGGAGATAGGAGATTCACTTACGAAATTTGAATGAGCTGATTTGAGTGGACTTTTATTGTGACATTTCATTTTTTCCCCTATTGCTGATTGGCTGATCGTGAAAGTTTCTTTTTTCCACCTTAAAGATCCCCGGACAGAAACATGGCGAATTTTTCGGCCAAAACAAAGTGATTCCACTCTCACTGTGTACCAGGGCAAGGGTATGCATGGATCTGAATCCCAGATACCCCACTACCCCCCCCCAATATTGGAGGGAAGAACCGGACCGTTATGATCCCAGAAAACAATGAGTCAACTTTCCCCCCCCACCAGAGAAAACAAAATAGGGGGGGATCTCTAAAACCAAGTTAAAAAAGGGAACAACAAACGAAAAATAAATGGGTGTTGCTCATTTCGTCCTGTGATCACAGCGATCCGGTTTATTTTTCATTCTGACCTTCCTACGAGTGTGGTGTCGTTTTCTCTTTTTTTTTACGCCCTTGACCAGGGCATTAATTAGGTGTTGCACTGTTGCGCTGGCGCAACTTTTGAGCAAATTAACCGTTTTGCGCAACAGTCGCCGCGAGGCTGGTTGCGCGAAGCGCAACACGCGATTTTGGGCGCGCAACATTTTTCGCCGCAGGCGAAATTTTTTGATGCGAATTTTTTGGGGGTCTTTTTTTCCAAATCTTTTAGGCCCCTTGTCCTTTTCGCCTTAGTCGAAAACAAAAATTAGGCACCTTTCGCTACTCGCCGTAGGATTTTATTCTTTTCAGGCACTTTTTTTCTATTCGCCGCAGCCAATAATAAATTTAAAGGCTTTTTTGCTTGGTTTTCAGGCGTATATTCAAGCATATATTGGATTTTTTTCGACTCCGGCGGCCCTCCGGGGGCCTCCGAGGGCCCTCCCAGGGGTCCCTCAAATGAGGTACACCCCTCCCCCCCCTCCGCTGAGGCTCAGGCTGGGGTGTGGGTCTTTAAAACTTCAAAACTAAGTGATTGGTTTTGGACAATACACAGGGGGGGGGGTGTACTCATATCGTGCACGGCCGTAGTCGTATGACCATAGACACTCGCATCTCGCATCCCTACAATGCCGGGACGGAGCACGTTGGGTTTTCACCAACCAGGCAGACATTGCTTGCACCAAGCGCGAAGTGCCGTGAGGTATTGGGCGAGTCGCATGGAGGGTGAGCTGCGTCCTGCTAAGAACCGCCTCTGAGGTGGACTTGCATATGGACGACAGCTTCAATGAGTTAATTTATTTTCTGGTGTGGCCACTTTCGGAGACAGCAATGGGGGCGTACTCATTTGTTGCTTGCCTTAGTCATTTGACCATTGACCACGCATCCCTTTCGAGACGGAGCACGGGGGGGGGTCTTTAAAGCAAGTGATTGGTTTTTAGAAAAAAAACGGGGGAAAAACTTGTTTTGTGCTAAATCGTCCAGCGATCGCGGAGTGGTCCGATTGTTTTTCCATTCTGACCATTTTAGATAGTTAGGTGTCGATAAAACACTTTTCGGGGCGCCCTTGGGTAAAAACGGTATTCGCATGCCGGTATTTTTTCCGATTTATATTTAGTTATGGCCATTAGCCAAAAGTAGGTATACCTACGCACTTTGAGCCATTTATAGGTACACTGCGCTATGTACCGGAGAGAGGGCACTACAGCCAGCGCGGCCAATCACAAATAGTTTTTCCGTCAAGGGCAAACTTGAGCGTTGGATACTTAGGGCTAGGTACTGGTTGCTTTTAGGCCTGGAACCTGGATCTGACCAGGATCTAGATCACGGCTCACGGGCCCCTCCGGCTGTGTGAGGGGGGCTCGACGGAGGCTCCCGCATGGGGTCCCGCGGTGGGAACCTGCGGGGGGTCTGTTTTCACTCGATTCGGAGCCTTAACAGCATAATAATCACACGCTGCTTTTGGGGCATATATCAAAGCCAATGTTTTGGGCCAGGGGGCGTTTTGAGGTCCTTTGATGTCGGAAATACCCCACCCGGACTTCTGCCACCCCCCTCAACCAGGAGAGGGCCGCCCAGACCTGTGTAGTACCAGTAGATATTGGCCCAATACAGAGTCCTCGTATGTACTGTAGACTATTCACATGTACTGATGATCAGCATCGATTCCATTTAGTAAAAGATATCCAGCCTGGACAGCCCCGTATAACAGATGGATATCATACCAGTGATTGGTACACAGGGGCAGGTGCCTCGCCCGATAAATACCGTTTTTCTGGGATCTTGGATGTGCCGTGACCCTGCTAGAGAATCAATGCTGATTCGGGCGTCTATTGGTAAGATAGACTACTGTCACAAATGACTAAAGTGTAGTCCCAATGTATACATTGCATAGTGTCAATTGGTCGTGACTGCGAGGGAAGCATAACCCTTTCGACTACGAGTTTAGTTTCACTACAAAAACGCATGTTGTTGTTTTTCATTGGAAATACAGTTGCCACACTGAAAATGATTTTATTACGAGTAGCTGCTGAGAGTGCATATTACGGTGTAGCTTATAAGTAACTTGTAGGATTTACGGTATACACAAAAAAAAACTACTCGTTTATTTCCCTATTTTTACTCACAATATTTGGTTATATATTTAATGTGGTCACCCGTAAAAGCGTAAAGTGACGAGAGTCGACAACGGACGGGCTGATAATTTTTCTGGCGATACTGACTGTTGTACAGCAAGGTATCATATTATACGTACCAGGTACCGTCTATTTCCCTATTTTCGCTAACAATTTTTGGTTATACATTTACTGTGGTCGCCCGTAAAAGCGTAAAGTGACGAGAGTCGACAACAGAAGATAGGGCTGAGTAGTCTTTTCGCGATACTGACTGCTGTAAAGCAAGGTATCATACGTACCTTGGTAGGAGAAACACCCTGCTATTTACATATGACCCTGGATCTGAGTGACTACTATGAATGCATTCGTGGTACAGCAGTAAGGTCCGAGGAAGGCAAGAAGAATGAAGTGTGTGGGCCGTAATACAAGAAGAAAACGGATAGACAAACCAACAGGCATGGACGGGTGCTACGATAGAGATACTACTGTACCGTTTCTTTGCTGAAACGGTTTTTCGAGTGGCGGGGCTCCATATTACCAGGACTTGTCATGGGCCGTTTGTCCGGGCCGGCCCGGCCCGGCCGGGCCGATACGTTTGAAAATGTGATGGGCCGGGCCGGGCCGAGCCGGGCCGCGACTGTTGAGAAATTAAAGAGCCGGGCCGGGCCGGGCCGGGCCGTGAACGTTTGAAACTGTGATTGGCTGGGGCGGGCCGCGGGCCATCTTCTGTAAAGTTGATGGGCCGGGCCTGGTCGCGCCCCATCTTCTAAAACATTTGATGGGCCGGGCCGGGCCGGGCCGCGGTCCATGATGTGTAGGTTCTATATGGGCCGCTCCGCCCGGCCTATGAGGCGGCCCATGTGTTTTGACAAGCCGGCCCGGACTGCTGCCCCTGAAATGTGGTGTATGACCGATACTGCTACTACGACGTCCACCATGCCCATTAGGCGTTTTCACGGGCCCGCTCGGGCAACGGCCCATGAGATGTGCTGCAGTACTGCTAGAACTACGACGTTTTGGTTGTGCTTGTGTCGCTATCCGCCGAAAACAGGTATGCTCGTTCGATGTATTTCTGGCAAATCGCCTCGGGGCTGGGATGCCTTGTGCAAATGTTAGATCAAAGCCTTGGTAGCGTTGTGGGGGTAGAGACGACACTCATTGCCGCCTCGGCGACGCAGGTAGCATGACGTTCTTGCCCTGGTTCATCCCGCGGACGGAACGGCCGGTGCAACTTCGTGGTAGGTCCAGACAGGGGACATGTTCAGCCTGAATGTTGCCGCGATGTTCACTTTCATGTGTGTCGATGTCGAACCGGGCACGAGAACTGCTGCTGATGAGCGTGGGAAGCCGGCGACAACCCATTACTGCATATACTGGTGGTATATTTTCTCGAAAGAAGGTGTTGCAGCAGCAAGTATTAGTGCAGCAGTACCGGGTGTTGCAGCAGCATGTACTACAACAGCAGTAGAACCGGGTGTTGCAGCAGCACACGCTGCTGCTGTTGGTGCTGCTGTAGGTGTTGCAACAGCACGAGGTGTTGGTGGTCCACAGTCGGGACGGAAGCCATCCGACGAAGTCGTTGATGGATAATAATTGTGAGAGTAGTCCGTATGTAATGGTTTGGTGTGTCTCATAGGCTGAAAACAGCTACATCTCGGAATCCAGACAGGGAAAAAACAACAACAAATCAGCAATCAACGTAAGAAAATAACGTCAGCGTACATGCACCTTTTGGTACGGACAACACATGGGCTGGCCAGTCAAATCCATGGGCCGTCCCATGCAAATTGTTGGGCCGGCCCGTATAGAGCCCGTGTCGCATGGGCCTCGCTGCTATTTGATGATCCGGGCCGGCCCGGGCCGAGCCTTCTAAAAAAAGAGAGCCGGGCCGGGCCGGGCTGTGATTGTTTGGAAATGTGATGGGCTGGGCCGGGCCGCGGCCCATCCTTTGACAAATTGGTCGGCTGGGCCGGACCGCGGCCAACCAAACTTATCTTTGATGGGCCCGGCCCGGACCGGGCTGCGGCCCATCATATCGAAAACTGATGGGCCGGCCCGGCCACACCCCGGGGCGACCCTTCAGCGTCGGCCCATGACAAGCCCTGCCTAATACCCAATTCGTCGGAATTTTACTATTGTGTTGCAATATTGGGCACTGTTTAATTGGCATNCCGGGCCGGGCCGGGCCGCGGTCCATGATGTGTAGGTTCTATATGGGCCGCTCCGCCCGGCCTATGAGGCGGCCCATGTGTTTTGACAAGCCGGCCCGGACTGCTGCCCCTGAAATGTGGTGTATGACCGATACTGCTACTACGACGTCCACCATGCCCATTAGGCGTTTTCACGGGCCCGCTCGGGCAACGGCCATGAGATGTGCTGCAGTACTGCTAGAACTACGACGTTTTGGTTGTGCTTGTGTCGCTATCCGCCGAAAACAGGTATGCTCGTTCGATGTATTTCTGGCAAATCGCCTCGGGGCTGGGATGCCTTGTGCAAATGTTAGATGAAAGCCTTGGTACCGTTGTGGGTGTAGAGACGACACTCCTTGCCGCTTCGGCGACGCAGGTAGCATGAAGTTCTTTCCCTGGTTCATCCCGCGGACGGAACGGCCGGTGCAACTTCGTGGTAGGTCCAGACAGGGGACATGTTCAGCCTGAATGTTGCCGCGATGTTCACTTTCATGTGTGTCGATGTCGAACCGGGCACGAGAACTGCTGCTGATGAGCGTGGGAAGCCTCCGACAACCCATCACTGCTTATACTGGTGGTATATTTTCTCGAAAGAAAGTGTTGCAGCAGCAAGTATTATTGCAGCAGTACCGGGTGTTGCAGCAGCATGTATTACAACAGCAGTAGAACCGGGTGTTGCAGCAGCACGCGCTGCTGCTGTTGGTGCTGCTGCAGGTGTTCAACAGCACGAGGAGGTGGTGGTCTACAGTCGGGACGGAAGCCATCCGACCAAGTCGTTGATGGAGAATAATTGTGTGAGTAGTCCTTATGTACTGGTTAGGTGTGTCTCATAGGCTGAAAACAGCTACACCTCGGAATCCAGACAGGGAAAAAACAACGACAAATCAGCAATCAACGTAAGCAAATAACGTCAGCGTACACTCACACCTTTGGGTACGGGACAACACGTGGGCTGGCCAGTCAAATCCATGGGCCGTCCCATGCAAATTGTTGGGCCGGCCCATATAGAGCCCGTGTCGCATGGGCCTCGCTGCTATTTGATGATCCGGGCCGGCCCGGGCCGAGACTTCTGAAAAATGAGGGCCGGGCCGGGCCGGGCTGTGAATGTTTGGAAATGTGATGGGCTGGGCCGGGCCGCGGCCCATCCTTTGACAAATTGGTGGGCCGGGCCGGACCGCGGCCCACCAAACTTTTCTTTGATGGGCCCGGCCCGGACCCTGGCTGCGGCCCATCATATCGAAAACTGATGGGCCGGCCCGGCCATACCCCGGGGCGGCCCTTCAGCGTCGGCCCATGACAAGCCCTGCTTAATACCCAATTCGTCGGAAGTTTACTATTGTGTTGCAATATTGGGCAATGTTTAATTGGCATAGTAGGCTATTTATTGCTCATCGGGTACGTAGCACTTGAAGTTTCTTCCACACACCGTTTTTTCAGGGGGGGGGGGTAAAGAGCTCTCACACTGCAATGAAGATTATCAAGTGACCACCCTCAGCAAAATAGCAGGAGGGCGTGTCTCGACCTTAGCATGCCTCTGTGATTATATTAATTATTCGATGTACACGACATTTTCATCCAATGATGCATCCCTGCCGTTTTCGTTTCAATGATCGGTGGGTTCTCGTTGCACTGAACGACTGCATGGTTTTGACGCACGTTCTTCGGCAGGTCGGCTGTCAAGCGAAGCGAGCCCAATGTAAATAACAACACGTTTCGAGGCTCTAGTTGTTTATTCGTCAGCAGCAGAAACCTTGTATCGGGAGTATTTACCCGTCTCGCCAAACTCTGATCTTAACACCGGAAACAAACAACAGCATAGGAACCCTTTTAGAATGCTGTGCTGTGCCCGTACACCGACACGGGTGTCAATGGATGTGGCAAGACGTCTCCCAAAAAACAATACTTGCCTGGTATGGGTTTTCGTATAACCCGTTCGGGCGACCACTTGCCCGTTTATTCCTCAATCCCGTGCACGTAACGTGTCGTCAGCAGGTGTTCCCTGATTTCGACTTCGAGGGCGTCCGTGGGCAGATCGAGAAAGTTCGAGCGCAGGCGTTGAAGCTCAAAGAGGCCCCCCCCACCTCTGCTGGCACCGCGGCTAGTGTGGGACGGCTCCGCGGCGATCAAGCACGTCCTGACATCCCGGTCGCTCATCTCACTCCGCTGTCGGAAATGGTTCAAGGCTCCGCCCTCAACACCAACAGTCGGAATTTGCATGAGGAGGACTGCTCTCACGGCGCCCCGTCGCTTTCGGTGACCTCCTCGGTGTTCCCGTTCCTAGAAGGCTGCCTATCTCCCGACGGGTTTTTTGGGTACTTGTCGGCGACGGGACGCATTTGGAGTTTGTCAGGGATCAGCTCACCCGATGTAAGCACTCGAATTGAACGTCAATCCACCGTGTGTTCTCGTGGTATGTCCACAAGGTTTCACGAGTACTCAGAATGTTTTACGAGTACTCGTATAATACGTGCCTCGTCTGCCAGTCGGTCCGGTGTTATCGTGGCTCACGGTGGGGTACTCCCTCTCGGATGCATTGCCTGCTTTTAGCGGTTCCTGCCGTTGCGCTATTCAACGACCGCACCTCACGACGTGTTTTTATTGGGCGGTAGACTATACATGTACTGCACTAACACCGGATGTTTGTATTGGCCTCATAAAAAAACGTCGGCGGTTGGGGGGGGGCTGTGGTAACCCCAACACGAAATACAGGTAGCATTGGCTTGGCATAGCATAGTACCGAACTACCGGATTCCAATATATGAGGTACGTCTACCCCGTCCTCCACTGCAATGGTCTGGGGAGCACGGTCAGTGTGGCAAATGTTTGCGAGTCATGCCACGGTAGAAGGGGGAAGATTTCGGGCTATTTTTTTTCCGCGTGACAGGGCTCCCTGCTCAACTGAGGAACTACCTGCCGATATGGTTTCAGACGAATGCTACGACAGAGGTGCAACTTGAGGAGCTCCATATATCACCCGAACAATGATTTTGGAGGAAACCTTGAGGAAACCAAAAGTACTACCCGACCAACAAATCCCATGAGTTAGGTATACAATGGAAAATTTGGCAACACAGGAACGAAAGTGCCCACAATTTTTGGGTTAAGGAGCCCGATCATTCCGAAACAAAATCATCAAAAAGTGTCACTGGGACTACCTCTATCGTTGCACGCGTCTTCAATCCTGTTTCTGTGATATTACTGCACGTTTCGTTTTTTTTTTCTCCGGGCGCCAACAATTTATCGTATATAGGGAAATCCAGTTTTGGCGCGAGGTATAGAACTTCTCATCTTCGGGGCCTGAACCGAACCCAAGTACCCCCTCTACCGTACAACGACTCTTGCGTTCACAAGTGCAACCAACCCCTAGCGCAGATCGTGCCCCCCCCCCCCTACATAGGTAAGTGCGGCTTTCCCCGTCGATGGTCTTCCATAGTATTTTTTTCACTGGTGCCAACACAGCTAACTATTGTGTAATTGCATGCGGCTCGTGCTACTACGGTAGAGGTGGCACTTTTTGGCTGAATCGTTTTCGGAACGATCGGGCTCCTTAATCCAAATGCGTCGGACTTTCATTCTTGGGACGAAATATGTTTCAGAGGATACCCCGGGCATGAGATTTATCATCCGGCAGCACTTTTATTTGCCTCCTAAATCATTTTTTTCGGTGAGGTATGACGCCCCTTAAGTGAGCAGCTCAGAAAAAACATAGTGCGCCTCTATCGAAGCATGCGTCATGCGACTCGGCCATACCCCTCGATCCGGCTTCGCTTTTGAACCCACCTAACGGATTGTTTTTCCCCCCCCGACCCTCATCAATCTGTTGTCTGTTTCAGGACTCCTCTTGGGTCGCAGACTACGTCGATTCTTCCGGCGAGTATACTCTAGCGTGTTTTACGTTGGCGAGCGCGGACCCTGTGGACCCTTCAGAGGCGGCTTGGTTTTGTAAGTTCAACCCGCGGCACGGCGCGCGCTCCGGCAACCGCGTTTGAGAACATATGTCGTAGGGTAGATACCGTTCAGGGCGGCAAATAAAGGGTTCCTGCCCGGAATAACCCAGACGTGCTCGATACAGATCGATTCCGACGTTCGACGGTTTGGGGTAATTTCATTACCATGAGTCACGGACGGCGGTTCATAACCGGGGAACTACTACTCTACCCGTTACTGTTGGCATATCAAATTACGGTCGTTGCGTAACCCTTTTGATACGGAACATCACAATTATCTGTTGTAAAGTTCAAAATTATATGCCAGTGATCTGGTATTCACGCGTTGTTGTTGTACGCCTCCAGTCTGCATGGACTGGGGTATGGTCGTGAAATGCGCGCGGAATCTACCTCGTGACACTGCATATACAGCCTAAACATATTCAGTGACGACATATATACGTAGGCTAGTTATGTGTAGTCTTGTTTCCGTCGTATACCAAGGCCACGGAGCTGTTCGTCGGGTAGCACCGAACTTTGTTTCTCGAAGGCATGTTTTCGGCGGGGTACATTGCTACTCAGACGAAGAGCCTCAGGAACATCGAGGTGGACCCCTGTCATGGCAGGCGTCGTTTTTGTGTCACCTGTAGCTGTTGCGTTGTCCTAACGCTTACCTGTGCCTGGTATGCGACTGTGACACGGCTGATCAGCACCACTCGCCAACGGAACCGGCACACCAGAACAACGTATGAAGGGCACCTCAAGTACATTCATTCATAGACTACGCAGCAAGTAAGGAAACATTGTCGATACTCTCGGCAAACTTCCCGTTTGTTTATTGTTACTACTGTATTTCATATTGCGCTTTTCCAACAGACGATATGCAGCATGTGCTTTGAAGTTGATCACATATAGACATGTCCCTAGCGCCAAAAGCAAACAAGGGACACAACAAATGTAACACCTGCATGCACAGAGTCTACGGTAATAGCCTGTCAACGTGTCTACTCTCGTTTCCCAGTACAAAATTGTTGGAACGAAGCCCCGAAGCAACCGCGGATTCGTTTGTGGCGTACGTAACTCCATCGGCAGCACATACTGTTTCCAGACCGCTGTGAACAAGTTTATTTAAAGTGAGGCACAACACGTACGTGTGAATCGGTTCTGCGCTACTACCGGTAAACATGAAGAGGCCGCCCTTATCGTTGCAGCGCATCCCCGCGTGACATTGCCTCCACCGTGCTTCTTTCAATGACAGGTGATGCCGACGGGGACGGTGCGGTGTTTGTTACCCTCACAGATGACGAGTTTTCCGTCTCCTGCGGTTGCTCGGTCACGTCGCCGTCGCCAATGGTTACTGATTCCCCCGCACCAAGCACCACCGTGTCTGCGTGCAGCGACGGAGACTCGTTTTCGATCGTGTCCGAAACTCTTCCTGTCACAGAGGGTTGTTACCTAAGTTCGGGATTCGCTTCTAACGACGAGGTCCTCTACACTACATCGGGGACCAGTGACTTTGGACAGATATGGGTAGTCGCCAGTGAAGTGTCCGGAGTTGGTTCTTCTACATCTGGAAACGTGAGTAGAATATTAGGGGTGTACTCATGGGTGTGCACAGGACGTGCACGCGACTGGTGTACAGCATCGTTGAGAATATTGTCCGCCAGCGTATTGAGTTTGAAATACGGGTAGGTATGCATCTGCCTTACCGCACGACACAGGGCGATACACATGGCGGCCGTATTTCGTCCACGTGCTGAGGCTTACAAAACTGGAACTTCGTCATTGAACTCGTGCTATAGTCCGGGTAACACCTACAGTAATATATGTACGATACCTGGAATATTTTCGGGTTTTTGTTTTAACTTGAGGATCCCTATGCCGCACCTTACGACCGATTCTGAAAATATCATATATATTTTTAAACCTGCACACACCGCCATAGGGAGTGTATACGTATCTACTGACGAGCTAGCAAGATACGCGTCAGATCCAAGCGCAGGCGGGACCTCCTGTGTTGATGTGCCCCGCAAGTAGGAAATCGCTGAGCTCCGAACAGCAACCGCTTTATAGCAGAACCTTCACGTCGTTCTTTCAGTTTGCTTTTACCTGGTACGATATATATCTAGAGAGATATGATATACCCTTTTCAGAGCAATCGATGCGTCCGCCGCAGGTACACTGGTTCATAGTGGACGTGGCGGCCAGCGGCGAAAACGATGACAGCGACTTCTTCTGCAGGTCGGCAGAGGAGGCCTACTTGTACCACCCGTGGGAGGTGCCCACGTGGAGATGTGAGCCCACAACTACTGTAGAGCCCTCTTTTGACTCATGCTACGATAAGGGTCCCTCGTCTTCGTTTCTGAGCTCCTCGTTTTAGGACCTCCATACCTGCAGTAGTCTAAACATGACTTGGGAGGGTGATGAGAGTGCTACACTATGAATGAACATTCCCATGGCCTACGTATACCATGAGAAAGATGCATGCTACGATAGAGATAGCACCACTTTTTTTGGGTGAAATTATTTCTGAATGATCTGTACAGTAGCTCCTTAACCCAAAATCGGCGCGGACTGTCATTATTTTGTTGCAATATTTTTCCTTGTTTGCTTCGGCCATGGGATTTTCAATCGGATACTGTAGCACTTTTGCTTTCCTCCAAAATCAGTGTGGGGTGAGGCAGGTTGTAGAGCTCTTCGAGCAAGGAGCTCCAGAACAAAACATGGCGCCCCTCTATCGTACCCTGCGTCAGAAACACTGCAATACCGGAATGAAAAGTCCGACGATTTGCTCGTGCTACGAGAGAGGTAGCACGTTTTGGCTGAAGCGCTTTCTGAATATTAGGGCTCCTTATTCCAGAATCGTGGGACTCTCATTCTTGTGATTGTATTAGCTTTCATGGTACGCCTAGGTCATGGGATAGTTCATCGGGTAGCGCTTTTGGTTTCCTCGAAAATCAATTTGTTTGGGTGGGGGTAGGGAGCTCCTTAATTGAGGAGCTCAGAAAATTCATGGTGCAACCTGCTATCGTAGCATGCATGCGTCTTAAAGGCCCATATTAACGAATATAAAATAAATTCAATTCGAAAAAAATAAGATTCAAATTCGCTTTTCATTGGTCAACACACGCACCAGCACCAAAGATTAGGATCTCGGGGTCTAATCTTGGGTGGTGGTGCGGGTTCTGACCAATGAAAAGCATTAGAGTGGATTGTCCCCAAAACGGGTCTCCAGTCCTAAAAGGGTTAAGACTCCTGCTACGAGAGAGGTAGCGCTTTTTGCTGAAGTGCTTTCTGAATAATAGGGCTCCTTATTCCAAAATCGTGGGACTCTCATTCTTGTGATTGTAATAGCTTCCATAGTACGCTTAGGTCATGGGATAGTTCATCGGGTAGCGCTTTTGGTTTCCTCGAAAATCATTGTGTTCGGGTGGGGTAGGGAGCTACTTAATTGAGGAGCTCAGAAAAATCATGGTGCAACCTACTATCGTAGCATGCATGCGTCTTAAGGAGCCCGATCATTCATAACAACGTTCCCACAGCCGAAAGAGCGCTACCTCTATCGTCGCATGCGTCTGCTGGTCAAACTCCCTTTTGCAGCAATGTTGCCTAACTGGACCCCGAGGGAGCCCCCCCATGAGTACCAGATACGAATAGTACAGTCCGACGCAATCATCATGTTGGGGCTTTTGATAGCGCGGATCTATCAGCAACGTGAATGTAATCAGGCTGATTTAGAGAATAAACGCCTGAAACCGTCAACCACAAACATACCACGTTTGCTGTGCCGAACCTTAACGTATACACGTTAGCGCAGGTATCCCTGTCAGCACATTCCAAAACTGGGTCTCTGAGCAGACTCGATTTACTCAGATTCTTTTTTCAGAGAACTCCGACCATATATAGGATCCAGACACTACGCTTGCTGCACCGGGTCACGTGGTGTGAAGGTTGTATAGCAGTGGTCCCTGTATATCGTAGAACGCAACGCCGTCGCCAAGGGTTGTACATGGAGCGAGTGATGGGTGCTAGCAAGGCGACTGCTGAAAACAAAATCAAGCAAAAACAAGTCCGCACTCGTATTCGTTAGAACAAAAAGCACGCTTGTGGTCTAGGGTTTCTCGGTTGTATCTATTATCGCATCCTGTGCACCTTAGTTGGGCAGTTCTGTGTCGCTTTTAGAATGATACCACTTGCAACACAGACTGCGTGAAGATACAGGCGGCCAATGATATGATGTATGCTGTGGATTAAGCCCTTTCCAAGGTTTGCTTTCGAAAGTTGTTGTCGATATTAGGGTTTCCAGGATTTCATGTGTATGCTGTGTGGATTTATTGACCTAATGACTGCTTGGTCAGTCGTTTGTGCTAGATGCGCTGCACACGACGCGCTGAGTGATAAACTGTTTTATTCTGGCGGAGACTAGACCCCTAAAACGCAGCGGAATTGTCGTGTGTCTGCTGTATCTTCGTTCTTTGCCCACATACGGACATACAACCAACGCATCGAGTCCAACGCCCCGTGTTCCACTTCGTTTCGTTTTCGCTCAGGCATCGAAGGAGTGTCGATTGAGGTAACGTGCGGCTGCTCCAGCTCTACCTCAGCGGTTACATCGCCTGTATCTCCGACGACGCCAACGCCGATAGCGCAGCCGAGGGCACAGCCTACCGCCGAGCCTGCATCGACCCCTGCCCCTACCCCGACGATCGCACCTGGAGCGACCCGTGCCCCTATCCCAACGAATGCACCGCCTATATCTCCGAGAACACCAACACCGATAGCGCCGCCGAGGGCACAGCCTACCGCCGTGCCTGCATCGACCCTTGCCCCTACCCCGACGATCGCACCTGGAGCGACCCGTGCCCCTATACCAACGAATGCACCGCTTATATCTCCGAGAACACCAACACCGATAGCGCCGCCGAGGGCACAGCCTACCGCCGTGCCTGCATCGAGCCCTGCCCCTACCCCGACGATCGCACCTGGAGCGACCCGTGCCCCTATACCAACGAATGCACCTCCTATTTCTCCGAGAACACCAACACCGATAGCGCCGCCGAGAGCACAGCCTACCGCCGAGCCTGCATCGAGCCCTGCCCCTACCCCAACGATCGCACCTGGAACGACCCGTGCCACTATACCAACGGATGCACCGCTTATGTCTCCGACGACCCCAACGCCTATAGCGCCGCCGAGGGCACAGCCTACCGTCGTGCCTTCACCGACCCCGGCATCATCGCCAGTGAGAGAGCCTACTAGAGTCACTCGTAGCTCAAACCATAGTTAGCACCGTAAGGCTTCAGAGAGTTCAAAATCGAAGGCGACCGTGGTCTGTCGACGTGTACATATATCAAGTGAAATACGGTCTGTGTCATTTACGGTGTTCCTTTCGGCTTCTGTTCCAACCGTACCCTGCGTGAACTCCACCCCACCATTGTACGGTACCACACGAACTCCACCCTGCGCCAATCGCACCTGTAGACTCATGCGCTCTCTCAGTACAGGTAAGGGCCAGCCTCAGAAGCATACAAGTATTAGACGAATGCACGTCAACGCCCTCATGCCGCCATTTTGATGTATCTGCGCGGTGATTCAACCGACCAACCAGGTGACTGTTAACGAGCCCGAATCGACTGCCAGCACCTGCCCTGGAGATGGTTCGTTCACGATTACGGCAAACGCGGAACCAAATATGGACGGGTGTTTCACTGTCGTGACATCGTCTACTGGGCTGTTCGCGTACTCCGTCTCGGGTACAACGACTCAATCCGAGTTTGTCGTTTTCCCTTTTGAATTCGACAGTGGAAATGTGAGACATGAGGCCCTGAGCAAACGTGCAAATGAACCGTTTACATTTGTAAGGTTTACCCGAGTTTGTCGTGTTTGTACCAAAGAGGGCCTGCGGTTACGGCACGATGTCGGGGGTACACAATGTGACCATAGGCATACTACGGAGGGGGGGGGGGGTCCATTTTGTTCGACTGCTAGGTTGAGTAGGTCTATGTTGCACAAACACTGACTTTCTTTCAGATATAGGGTAAACACCCCGCAAATCACGACAGTATTTGTAGCCCAAACTGGTGGTGAAAACATACGGGTCGGTAATTATGCCAGCCGGAGAAAATTGTGCCCATAAACTACTGTACCCCCTCCCCACGAGCGCATGACTCGCCACGACAGCGCGATTACGCGACCAAACGTGGTACCAACTAGGAATAGTTTATTATGGCCATCAAACTACACATTTCAAGTGTACCCTCCCACCCCCTTACATTGAAGATTTGTAGTTTGCTGGCCATAATAAAATATTGCCTAGTTGGTGCTACGTTTGGTCGCGTAATTGCGCTGTCGTGACGAGTCATGCTCTGGTGGGGAGGGGGTTCAGTAGTGTTGGGGTACAGTTTTCTCCGGCTGGCTAAACTACCGACCCGTATGTTATCAACATCAATTTTCGCGACAACTACTGTCGTTGTTTGCGGGGTGTGTTCGTACCCTGTATCTGAACGAAAGTCAGTGTTTGTGCAACATAGAGGTACTCATTGTAAGAGCCGAGACCAATTGACCCCCCCCCCCTGCCTGGTTGGTGAAACCCCAACGTGCTCCGTCCCGGCATTGTAGGGACTCGAGGGTCTATGGTCATATGACTACGGCCGTGCACGACATGAGTACACCCCCCCCCCCCCTCCGTAGTATGCCTATGGTCACATTGTGTACTCCCGACATCGTGCCGTAACCTCAGGCCCTCTTTGGTACAAACGCGACAAACTTGGGCAAACGTTACAAATGTAAACGGTTCAGTTGCACGTTTGCTCAAGGCCTCATGTCTCACATCGCCATCGTCGAATTGAACAGGAATAACGGCAAACTCGGATACAGTCGTTGTGCCCGAGACGGTGTATCCGAACAGCCCATCAGACGATGTCGTGGTAGTGAAACACCCGTCCATATTTGGCGCCGCGTTTGCCGTAATCGCGAACGAACCATCTCCAGGGCAGGTGTTGGCAGTCAATTCGGGCTCATGAGCAGCCACCTGGTTGGCCGGTTCAATCACGCCGCAGTTCGATGAGGAAGTTGCGGTGCATTCGTCAAACACTTGTATTGTTTTAGGGCCGGCCCTTACCTGTACTGAGAGGGCGCATGCGCCTACGGTACGTTTGGCGCAGGGTCGTGATCGTGTGATACTGCTGTATGATGGTGGGGTCAAGTTCACGCGCAAACTATGGTTGGAACGGAAGCCGAAGGGAACACCGCAACTGACACAGGCCATCATATACGTAATATAGGTACACCTCGACAGTACCACGGTCAGCTTGCGTATGGACTCTTAGAAGACTTACGGTTCTAGCTATGGTTTGGGCTACGAGTGATCCCAGTAAGCTCTCTCACTGGCGATGGGACAGGGGCCGATGCAGGCTGGTGGGTATGCTGTGCCCTCGAATGCGCTATCGGCGTTGGTGTCGTTGGATGTACATGCGATGTACCCGTTGGGATAGGGGCAGGGGTCGATGCAGGCTCGGCTGTAGGCTGTGCCCTCGGCTGCGCTATCGGCGTTGGCGTCGTTGGATGTACATGCGATGTACTCGTTGAGGTAGAGCTGGAGCAGCCGCACGCCACCTCAATAGTTATTCCATCGTTGCCTGAGCGGAAACCAAACAAAGCGGAACACGGGGCGTTAGACTCGACGCGTTGGTTTGTATGTCCGTATCTGGCGAAGGAGCAGAGGTACAGCAGACACACGACCATGCCGCTGCGTCTCGGGGTCTACTCACCGGCGAAATATAACCAAACATCACACAGCTCGTCGTGTGCGGCGTATCTAGCACAATCGACTGACCCAGCGGTCACTAAGTCGGAACATTCACACGACGAACATATGAAATCCAGGAAACCCTGACATTGAAAACACTTTTCGATTAAAAAAACTTGGAATGGGTTTTTTCCCACAGCATATACAATATCATGGGCCGCCTGTATATTCACGCAGTATGTGTGCCAATCACGCGTTTCAGAGTCTCAGCAACGGTAGAAGTCCCCTGGTCGGAAAAGGAGGCTGCCCTGGTGCGATTTTCGAAACCTCAACCCCCCCTTACAGTCGTGTTATCATTCTCAAGGCGACAGAGAACTGCCAAACTACAGTAAGGTGCACATGATGCGATGATAGACAAAACCAAGAAACCCTAGACCCCAAGTGTACTTTTCGTTGAAACAATTACAAGTGCGGACTTGTTTTTGCCTGACTCTGTTTTCATCAGTCGCCTTGCTAGCACCCATCACTCGCTCCATGTACCACCCTTGGCGACGGCGTAGAGTTCTACGATATACAGTGACCACTGCAATACAACGTTCACACAACGTGACCCAGTGCATCATATATCTGGTCGGAGTTCTCTGAACAAAACATCTGAATAAATCGAGTTTTCTCAGACCCAGTTTTGGAATGTGCTGACAGGGATACCTGCGATAACGTGTGTATACGTGAAGGTTCGGCACAGCAAACATGGTATGTCTGTGGTTGACGGTTTAGCCGTTTATTCTCTGGATCGGCCTGATTACATTCTCTTTGCTGATAGATCCGCGCTATCAAAAGCCCCAACATGATGATTGCGTCGGACTGACCAACTTGTATCTGGTACTTACGGGGGGGCTCCCTGGGGGTCCAGTTAGGCAACATTGCTGCAAAAACTAAGTTTGACCAGCAGACGCCTGCTACGATAGAGGCAGCGCTCTTTTGGCTGTGGGAACGTCTTTATGAATGATCGGGCTCCTTAAGACGCATGCATGCTACGATTGCAGGTGCGCCAGGATTTTTCTGAGCTCTTCAATTAAGGAGCTCCCTACCCCACCCGAACAAAATGATTTTCGAGGAAACCAAACGTGCTACCCGATGAACTATCCCATGACCTAAGCGTACTATGGGAGCTAATACAATCACAAGAATGAGAGTCCCACGATTTTGGAATAAGGAGCCATATTATTCAAGAAGCACTTCAGCAAAAAGTGCTACCTCTCTCGTCGCACGAATCTTAACCCAAATAAGACGCGTGCTACGGTAGAGGTAGCACCTTTTGGCTGGATCGTTTTCTTTACCATCAGGCTCCTTAACCCAAATTCGTCAAAACTTTCATTCTTGTGACGAATAATGTTTCAGAGTATACTTCGGTCATGAGATTTATCATCCGGCAGCACCTTTATTTTCCCCCAATTTTGTTTTCTCGGTGAGGTATGAGGCTCCTTACGTGAGGAGCTCAGAAAAAAACCAAAATCGTCGTACTTTTCATTCCGGTGTTGAAGTGATTCTCATGGTATACGTAAGCCGTGGTATCGCTCATCGGGTAGCAGTTTTCATCACCCTCCCACGTCATGTTTAGACTACTGCAGGTATGGAGGTCCTAACACGAGGAGCTCAGAAACAAAGACGAGGCACCCTTATCGTACCATGAGTCAAAAGGGGGGTTCTACAGTGGGTTGTGGGCTCACATCTCCACGTGGACACCTCCCACGGGTGGTACAAGGCAGCCTCCTCTGCCGACGAGCAGAAGAAGTCGCTGTCATCGGTTTCGCCGCTGGCCGCCACGTCCACTATGAACCAGTGTACCTGCGGCGGACGCATCGATTGCTCTGAAAAGGGTATATCATATCTCTCTCTATATCGTACCAGGTAAAAGCAAAGTGAAAGAACGATGTGAAAGTTCTCCTATAAAGCGGTTGCTGTTCGGAGCTCAGCGATTTCCTACTTGCGGGGCACATCAACACAGGAGGTCCCGCCTGCGCTTGGATCTGACGCGTATCTTGCTAGCTCGTCAGTAGATACGTATACACTCCCTATGGCGGTGTGTGCAGGTGTTTTACCTTACTGACATTTTCAGAATCGGTCGTAAGGTGCGGCATAGGGATCCTCGAGTTAAAACAAAAACCCGAAAATATTCCAGGTATCGTACATATATTAGGTGCTACCCGGACTATAGCACGAGTTCAATGACGAAGTTCCAGTTTTGTAAGCCTCAGCACGAGGACGAAACATAGCCGCCATGTGTATCGCCCTGTGTCGTGCGGTACGGCAGATGCGTACCTACCCGTATTTCGAACTCAATACGCTGGCGGACAATATCCTCAACGATGCTGTACACCACGTCCTGTGCACACCCATAAGTACACCCCTAGTATTCTACTCACGTTTCCAGATGTAGAAGAACTAACTCCGGACACTTGCTTGGCGACTACCCATATCTGTCCGAAGTCATTGGTCCCCGATGTTGTGTACAGGACCTCGTCGTTAGAAGCGAATCCCGTTCCTAGGTAACAACCCTCTGTGACAGGAAGAGTTTCCGACACGATCGAAAATGAGTCTCCGTCGCTGCACGCAGATACGGTGGGGCTTTGAGTGGGGGCATCAGTAACCATTGGCGACGGCGACGTGACCGAGCAACCGCAGGAGACGGAAAACTCGTCATCTGCGAGGGTAACAAACCCCGCACCGTCACCGTCGGCATCACCTGCCATTGAAAGAAGCACGGTGGAGGCAGTGTCACGCGGGGACGCCCTGCAACGATGAGGGCGGCCTCTTCATGTTTACCGGGAGCCCAGAACCGATTCACACGTACGTGTTGTGCCTCACTTTAAATAAAATTGTTCGCGGCGGTCTGGAAACAGTATGTGCTGCCGATGGAGTTACGTACGCCACAAACGAATCCGCGGTTGCTTCAGGGCTTCGTTCCAACAATTTTGTACTGGGAAACGAGAGTAGACACGTTGAGAGGGTATTACCGTAGACTTTGTGCATGCAGGTATTACATTTGTTGTGTCTCTTGTTTTCTTTTGGCGTTAGGGACATGCTTATATGTGATCAACATCAAAGCGCATGGAGCACATCGTCGGTTGGAAAAGCGCAATATGTAATAGTAATAGTAAACGACGGGAAGTGTGCCTAGAGTATCGACAATGTTTCCTTACTTGCTGCGTAGTCTATAAATGAATGTACTTGAGGCGCCCTTCATACATTGTTCTGGGATGCCGCTGTAGTTGACGGGTTACAGTCACATACCAGGCACCGGTAAGCGTTAGGACGACGTCACAGCTATATCGGATACGAAATAAACGCCTGCCACGACAGGGGCCCACCTCGATGGTTCTGAGGCTCTTCGTCTGAGTAGCAATGTACCCCGCCGAAAACATGCCTTCGAGAAACCAAGTTCGGTGCTACCCGACGAACAGCCCCGTGGCCTTGGTATACGACGGAAACAAGACTACACATAACTAGCCTACGTGTATATGTCGTCACTGAATATGTTTAGGCTGTATATGCAGTGTCTCGAGGTAGATTCCGCGCGCTTTTCACGACCATAACCTAGTCCATGCAGACTGGAGGCGTACAACAACAACAGCGCGCCAATACCAGATCACTGGCATATAACTTTTAAAATTACAACAGATAATCGTGGTGTTCCGTATCAAAAGGGTTACGCAACGACCGTAATTTGAGATGCCAACAGTAATGGGTAGAGCGGTAGTTCCCCGGTTATGAACCGCCGTCCGTGACTCATGGTAATGCAATTACCCCAAACCGTCGAACGTCCGAATCGATCTGTATCGAGCACGTCTGGGTTATTCCGGGCAGGAACCCTTTACTTGCCGCCCTGAACGGTACCTACCCTACAACATCTGATCTCAAACGCGGTTGCCGGAGCGCGCGCCGTGCCGCGGGTTGAACTTACAAAACCAAGCCGCCTCTGAAGGGTCCACGAGTTCCATGGTCGCCAATGTAAAACACGCTAGAGTAAACTCGCCGGAAGAATCAACGTAGTCTGCGACCCAAGAGGAGTCCTGAAACAGACAACAGATTGATGAGGGTCGAGGAAAAAACAATCCGTTAGGTGGGTTCAAAAGCGAAGCCGGATCGAAGGGTATGGCCGAGTCGCATGACGCATTCTTCGATAGATGTGCACTATGTTTTTGCTGAGTTTCTCACTTAAGGGGCGTCATGCCATCGGAAAAAAGTATTTAGGAGGCAAATAAAAGTGCTGCCGGATGATAAATCTCATGCCCGGGGTATCCTCTGAAACATATTTCGTCGCAAGAATGAAAGTCCGACGAATTTGGATTAAGGAGCCCGATCGTTCCGAAAACGATTCAGCCAAAAAGTGCCACCTCTACCGTGGTAGCACGAGCCGCATGCAATTGCACAATAGTTAGCTGTGTTGGCACCAGTGAAAAAAAAATACTATGGAAGGCCATCGACGGGGAGAGCCGCACTTACTTATGTAGGGGGGGGGGGCACGATCTGCGCTAGGGGTTGGTTGCACTTGTGAACGCAAGAGTCGTTGTACGGTAGAGGGGGTACTTGGGTTCGGTTCAGGCTCCGAAGATGAGAAGTTCTCTACCTCGCGCCAAAACTGGATTTCCCTATATACGATAAATTGTTGGCGCCCGGAGAAAAAAAAAACGAAACGTGCAGTAATATCACCGAAACAGGATTGAAGACGCGTGCAACGATAGAGGTAGTCCCAGTGACACTTTTTGATGATTTTGTTTCGGAATGATCGGGCTCCTTGACCCAAACAATCGTGGGCACTTTCGTTCCTGTGTTGCCATATTTTCCATTGTACACCTAGCTCATGGGGTTGTTGGTCGGGTAGTACTTTTTGGTTTCCTCAAGGTTTCCTCCAAAATCATTGTTCGGGTGATATATGGAGCTCCTCAAGTTGCACCTCTGTCGTAGCATTCGTCTGAAACCATATCGGCAGGTAGTTCCTCAGTTGAGCAGGGAGCCCTGTCACGCGGAAAAAAAATAGCCCGAAAACTTCCCCCTTCTACCGTGGCATGACTCGCAAACATTTGCCACACTGACCGTGCTCCCCAGACCATTGCAGTGGAGGACGGGGTAGACGTACCTCATATATTGGAATCCGGTAGTTCGGTACTATGCTATGCCAAGCCAATGCTACCTGTATTTCGTGTTGGGGTTACCACAGCCCCCCCCCAACCGCCGACGTTTTTTTATGAGGCCAATACAAACATCCGGTGTTAGTGCAGTACATGTATAGTCTACCGCCCAATAAAAACACGTCGTGAGGTGCGGTCGTTGAATAGCGCAACGGCAGGAACCGCTAAAAGCAGGCAATGCATCCGAGAGGGAGTACCCCACCGTGAGCCACGATAACACCGGACCGACTGGCAGACGAGGCACGTATTATACGAGTACTCCTAAAACATTGTGAGTACTCGTGAAACCTTGTGGACATACCACGAGAACACACGGCGGATTGACGTTCAATTCGAGTGCTTACATCGGGTGAGCTGACCCCTGTCAAACTCCAAATGCGTCCCGTCGCCGACGAGTACCCCAAAAACCCGTCGGGAGATAGGCAGCCTTCTAGGAACGGGAACACCGAGGAGGTCACCGAAAGCGACGGGGCGCCGTGAGAGCAGTCCTCCTCATGCAAATTCCGACTGTTGGTGTTGAGGGCGGAGCCTTGAACCATTTCCGACAGCGGAGTGAGATGAGCGACCGGGATGTCAGGACGTGCTTGATCGCCGCGGGGCCGTCCGACATTAGCCGCGGTGCCAGCAGAGGCGGGGGGGGCATCTTTGAGCTTCAACGCCTGCGCTCGAACTTTCTCGATCTGCCCACGGACGCCCTCGAAGTCGAAATCAGGGAACACCTGCTGACGACACGTTACGTGCACGGGATTGAGGAATTAACGGGCAAGTGGTCGCCCGAACGGGTTATACGAAAACCCATACCAGGCAAGTATTGTTTTTTGGGAGACGTCTTGCCACATCCATTGACACCCGTGTCGGTGTACGGGCACAGCACAGCATTCTAAAAGGGTTCCTATGCTGTTGTTTGTTTCCGGTGTTAAGATCAGAGTTTGGCGAGACGGGTAAATACTCCCGATACAAGGTTTCTGCTGCTGACGAATAAACAACTAGAGCCTCGAAACGTGTTGTTATTTACATTGGGCTCGCTTCGCTTGACAGCCGACCTGCCGAAGAACGTGCGTCAAAACCATGCAGTCGTTCAGTGCAACGAGAACCCACCGATCATTGAAACGAAAACGGCAGGGATGCATCATTGGATGAAAATGTCGTGTACATCGAATAATTAATATAATCACAGAGGCATGCTAAGGTCGAGACGCGCCCTCCTGCTATCTTGCTGAGGGTGGTCACTTGATTACCTTCATTGCAGTGTGAGAGCTCTTTACCCCCCCCCCCCTGAAAAAACGGTGTGTGGAAGAAACTTCAAGTGCTACGTACCCGATGAGCAATAAATAGCCTATGCCAATTAAACATTGCCCAATATTGCAACACAATAGTAAACTTCCGACGAATTGGGTATTAAGCAGGGCTTGTCATGGGCCGACGCTGAAGGGCCGCCCCGGGGTATGGCCGGGCCGGCCCATCAGTTTTCGATATGATGGGCCGCAGCCAGGGTCCGGGCCGGGCCCATCAAAGAAAAGTTTGGTGGGCCGCGGTCCGGCCCGGCCCACCAATTTGTCAAAGGATGGGCCGCGGCCCGGCCCAGCCCATCACATTTCCAAACATTCACAGCCCGGCCCGGCCCGGCCCTCATTTTTCAGAAGTCTCGGCCCGGGCCGGCCCGGATCATCAAATAGCAGCGAGGCCCATGCGACACGGGCTCTATATGGGCCGGCCCAACAATTTGCATGGGACCGCCCATGGATTTGACTGGCCAGCCCACGTGTTGTCCCGTACCCAAAGGTGTGAGTGTACGCTGACGTTATTTGCTTACGTTGATTGCTGATTTGTCGTTGTTTTTTCCCTGTCTGGATTCCGAGGTGTAGCTGTTTTCAGCCTATGAGACACACCTAACCAGTACATAAGGACTACTCACACAATTATTCTCCATCAACGACTTGGTCGGATGGCTTCCGTCCCGACTGTAGACCACCACCTCCTCGTGCTGTTGAACACCTGCAGCAGCACCAACAGCAGCAGCGCGTGCTGCTGCAACACCCGGTTCTACTGCTGTTGTAATACATGCTGCTGCAACACCCGGTACTGCTGCAATAATACTTGCTGCTGCAACACTTTCTTTCGAGAAAATATACCACCAGTATAAGCAGTGATGGGTTGTCGGAGGCTTCCCACGCTCATCAGCAGCAGTTCTCGTGCCCGGTTCGACATCGACACACATGAAAGTGAACATCGCGGCAACATTCAGGCTGAACATGTCCCCTGTCTGGACCTACCACGAAGTTGCACCGGCCGTTCCGTCCGCGGGATGAACCAGGGAAAGAACTTCATGCTACCTGCGTCGCCGAAGCGGCAAGGAGTGTCGTCTCTACACCCACAACGGTACCAAGGCTTTCATCTAACATTTGCACAAGGCATCCCAGCCCCGAGGCGATTTGCCAGAAATACATCGAACGAGCATACCTGTTTTCGGCGGATAGCGACACAAGCACAACCAAAACGTCGTAGTTCTAGCAGTACTGCAGCACATCTCATGGGCCGTTGCCCGAGCGGGCCCGTCAAAACGCCTAATGGGTATGGTGGGCGTCGTAGTAGCAGTATCGGTCATACACCACATTTCAGGGGCAGCAGTCCGGGCCGGCTTGTCAAAACACATGGGCCGCCTCATAGGCCGGGCGGAGCGGCCCATATAGAACCTACACATCATGGACCGCGGCCCGGCCCGGCCCGGCCCATCAAATGTTTTAGAAGATGGGGCGCGACCAGGCCCGGCCCATCAACTTTACAGAAGATGGCCCGCGGCCCGCCCCAGCCAATCACAGTTTCAAACGTTCACGGCCCGGCCCGGCCCGGCCCGGCCCTTCAATTTCTCAACAATCGCGGCCCGGCTCGGCCCGGCCCGGCCCATCACTTTATCAAACGTATCGGCCCGGCCGGGCCGGGCCGGCCCGGACAAACGGCCCATGACAAGTCCTGGTAATATGGAGCCCCGCCACTCGAAAAACCGTTTCAGCAAAGAAACGGTACAGTAGTATCTCTATCGTAGCACCCGTCCATGCCTGTTGGTTTGTCTATCCGTTTTCTTCTTGTATTACGGCCCACACACTTCATTCTTCTTGCCTTCCTCGGACCTTACTGCTGTACCACGAATGCATTCATAGTAGTCACTCAGATCCAGGGCCATATGTAAATAGCAGGGTGTTTCTCCTACCAAGGTACGTATGATACCTTGCTTTACAGCAGTCAGTATCGCGAAAAGACTACTCAGCCCTATCTTCTGTTGTCGACTCTCGTCACTTTACGCTTTTACGGGCGACCACAGGAAATGTATAACCAAATATTGTTAGCGAGAATAGGGAAATAGACGGTACCTGGTACGTGTAATATGATACCTTGCTGTACAATCGTCAGTATCGCCAGAAAAATTATCAGCCCGTCCGTTGTCGACTCTCGTCACTTTACGCTTTTACGGGTGACCACATTAAATATATAACCAAATATTGTGAGTAAAAATAGGGAAATAAACGAGTAGTTTTTTTTGTGTCTACCGTAAATCCTACAAGTTACTTATAAGCTACACCGTAATATGCACTGTCAGCAGCTACTCGTAATAAAATCCTTTTCAGTGTGGCAACTGTATTTCCAATGAAAAACGACAACATGCGTTTTTGTAGTGAAACTAAACTCGTAGTTGAAAGGGTTATGCTTCCCTCGCAGTCACGACCAATTGACACTATGCAATGTATACCTTGGGACTATACTTTAGTCGTCTGTGACAGTAGTCCATCTTACCAATAGACGTCCAAATCAGCATTGATTCTCTNAAGTGTCCCCCCCCCCCCCCCCCCCCCCCTCCTGACCGCCTACTTATCCCATCACCTCCTCCAAAACCAATGTGTTCTTCGCAGTTCAAGTGGATAATCGCCTTCGTAGAACTAGACGCGGACCTCCAACAGTTCTGTACTTCTGTGGAGTTGGCGAGCGATATCAACCCTGCGGACGCTTCCTGGGTCTGTGAGTACCGTCAGGGGCGAAGGCGCATGATGCTGTAGGGGCGGGAGGGAAATGGTTTCACAGTCCTGCGCGAAGAAACTCTATGCCTGCGTCAGATACAATACATGCACTTCATGCTTCACGCGATGAACAACGAATGACATTGCCTAGAAACGCCGCGAACACGCATCCTGTGACAGGAGTGTACCAATGTTTTTATCTGGGGATCCCCGCTGGAAGAAGTATTTACTCCTCACAGAAACACCGAATTCGGGAAATAATAGCAACGCGACTCGATTGTCCACGGTACATAACGAGCATTACGTACAAAAACAACCGGTTTTCCAACAAGATTAGGCAGTTCCTGAGTTGTGGAGCCCCGCCAGTCAGCTTGATTTCACCCACAAAATGCTACCCTTTATGATAATACGCCTCCTAATAGGTTTGGAAAACCGGAATGATATTTCGGCGTTAAGGTATGCCTTTTTGGGTAGTTCCTCGGTTGAAAAATGTCAGATCAACTGCCCACCTGTTTTCGCGGAAACGCGCAACCGAGGTCGTAGCGCGAGTGGAAAAAGGGCGACCTCTTCGCGGTCGGGCACGCACGTGGCGCTGTCTCGCAGTCTTGATTATAAAACTTCCAGTGCTACACGAACACTGTTACGGTTTCATTAGGTGATGTGCTAGCGTATCGCTTGGTATTTACGCTAGGAGACGAGACCAGGTTTCCAACCCCGTTCTGCAGGTGAACGGGTTCCAGGTTGCCGCCTGGGCGTAACACTACGGACTGTTGGACGCTCTTTGTTTGAGCAGTATCTTCAGGAGTATCTGGACAGATTTGATACCGCTCTTGGGTGTCAGGATCCCGCACTTAGCACCCACACCTCGCCTTGTCCTATTGGAAGTCAAACGCAGCTACGCAGGCCAACGCTGGTCTTCTCCGGATGTTAACCATGTCGAAAACGTATGAAACAATGTGTAGAAACTGGCGAAGTTAAGTGTATAACGGCAGTAGTTACGTTGCGAATAGATTATTATTCTCAGTGTGTGGCGAGTTTGCGTGCTGTGGCCCGTTACAGAGTGGGTGCTACACCGCGGAATGACAAGAGTCGTGATGGTCGTCGATGCGGCGCCTCGCGCAGTAAACTTTGAACATAAGGCGCAAAACGCATCCAGCATTCTCATCGGGAGGAAACACTTTTTTTCAACGTCTGGCTCTTCCTGATGCACCCTTATCGTACAACTCTCTGCCCCCTCCTTTGCGGTTGGTGTCTTACGTCAATAATTGAGCAGGTGACTTCACAGGCGACTCTGAAAACCTTGCTCTAGCAAGCAATGAGGACATTTCCATCGTCTGTGGTTCGTGCGTCGCGTCGGTGCCGGAGGGTGCTACCTCCGATGCCAGCCCAGGTAGCAAGTCGGGTGTCGGAGCCGTCGCAGTTGGTGGGGCCGGCATGGTGGCGGTTGCTTCTGCGTTCGCTGCCTGGTGCTAAGAGGTCGGGTAGACGAGGCTAAAACCACACGACGGGGAATCAAACGTTCGTGTTTAAAACCGACAGCAGTCGCGTAGCACGTCGGCCATTGGGCGCGAGCTGCACTATATTGTACTTATATGTTTAGTTATCGTTCTACCATGCACCAGGCGGTACACAACGTTGTCTAAAAGTTGTGGGAGCAACGTGCTGTCTTCCCTCGGCCAGCGGGGGCCCTTGAAAACCGGTTCCTATTCTGTGCGCTGGGTGTGCAGCGATACGCTTCATGACAGTACCAAGGAGGGTGGAGTCAATTCCTTCTGCAACATCTCCCATTTTTCAGTATACGCTTTTTACTTGGACTGCGCCAAGCGGGAAGCGGGTAGAATGTCGCTTCATGGGGTATACCCTCGTCCGTGGTAGTACTGAGTTGGGGTTACTACCGATATACATGAGGTTCATATCCTCCAAATGGCAATGATTTGACGTGGCATGTTGGCCTGCTGACACATTTGAAAATCACATTCGTCAACATGGAGCGCTTCGGTTTTCTTCGCGGCAAGAGGTTGTCAGATTTAAATTTCTACATATATATATATATGTTCAGCACGTTATTGTGGGTCTGAGTCGACTCTGTTAATTTTTTGGAAGTTGGGCACTCTGGCGTAGGCGGTCGGGGTGGGCCTTTATATGCGTGGTTGCTGTGTTGGTTTTTGCCACCAGCATACGCTTACTCCACTATGTGGGCATATTCACATTGCGTGCATTGCGGTATTGTAGCCCATCACTGTAAAACATATTTACAACAGTAGTATACACTGACATGTACTTTTTGTCTTGACGCAGTATCAATCGGAATAAGAACGCTTTGTACAAGCTCCCCGTTCTTATCACTCGTGCAAATCACAGGGGCGACTTCGGCCGCCGTGTATTACATACCACTGTTCTACCCTCGGTCCGAGAAATAATTCGGTAATGAACTCAACGCGTGACAATACCTGAGATGCGCTTCAGATAATGGAATGCCAGTTTATCTAACCCCAACACCTAAACGGCAAATGGGTGTTACGGTAGGACTTTGATTTTCAGCTCCATGTGTTTCTAGTCGTTGAGGGCCGCTCGGACTATTAGTAGTGACTATGGCGATATTTCTCGCCAGTGTCAAGTTGTTGCGCATCAAGGGGTATGTTGTTACATGAATCGCCAAAATGAGATTATTTGTTATTCTGCGCCAAAAGGACACCTCCAAGTACAATTTTGAATTATTGGACAAACCCGTTCGACCGAGTGGCCTGCCCGTGGCAGTGGAACAGTGGGTAGACCTCCTAGTGTAGCACCAGTGGGATCAGACAACAACTAAAGTTGTCAATCGGCGGTGGCAGCGCAGCTGTCTAATCTGGTTTCCGTTTCGGTTGCGCTTGCAGCTGAGCCGGCGAACCGCGGTGGTCTTGACTCAACCCCCGCCACCCCCCCCCACCTCTCCATGAACCGTATATCGGGGGGACACCTAGCAAGGTGATTTTCCAGGATAAATAACTAGATGGATCCAACGAACCACACGATTGGAGTACACACGGATTAGTGGTGCAAGGGCTGGCGACCCCTTTCAGGTATTGCCCCAAGCCCCGCCATTGGAAGGTGGTTTCCTTCCGATGGACATAAAATGAGACATTTCCTCGAGCAAACACACAGGATGCATCTACTGAGTACCGCGCCCCCTTAAGGCGAGCATAACTACACGAGCGTCGCAAGGCAGACTCGTACCTATCAACCAGAGTATATCACAAACCATATTTAATAACGAAACGTGCCGCACATATTGTTGTACGGTTCGTCGGGAGAGAGTAGTCGAGGCGGTTAAGCATACATGGGGGGACGGACACGGCGACAATCCTGCAAGTTTGCGGAGTTTCCTGCACATCATCCGGCAGGGACATGGATTATTTCCTCTTTTATGGCGGGGTCTCTAGAATCTTGCTCTCCCCAGGAATAACAGGCACCCTATAATACCACGCCAGCACAACCGAAACTTTGGAACCCCGCATACTGTCTACACTCGTAGCCACCAGCCGCTAAGAGTGCGTTTGCTGGTGGTGATGTTCATCGCTGCTACGAGTACTACTCTACTACTGTACAGTGCTGCCGAAAACTCGCAGTGACAATTGCCACTGGTAAGAGTTAGCTAGGGCAGTCACTCTCGCCTAGCTCGGCGATCTCGGCACCGCTTTCGACAAGAGCAGTACGGGACGGTGCGCACAAATAGCAGGCGTCTATCATCCCGAGCGCGTCTGAATCGGTTCAGTGTACGCGTCGCACGCCAAAAACAAAAAGCGAACAGACGAAGGACAAACCTCAATGTTAAGGATTTTTAAATAAAGGCACGCTGCGGCAGTTTTCAGAACTGTTTTTTGTCCGTTTGTGTCGATCGTGTACCCCCGCGTGTCCACCCCCACACACACATGACCCCTTACAGAAGAGCATCTAATCGATGCTCGTCGGACTTCGGCCTCCTCGCATCGTTAGCTCCTCATTACAAGAACGGTGGGAATGAGGAGCGTGACAGACGCCTTCAAGTGGTCAAACTCCTAACTGCATTAAGCTACTGCTTTGTTGGCGGTTTTTCTCTTTTTGCTGTGTTTCTGCAATTGTCATTGATTGGATCTTTTTGTATTATAAGCGTTTTGTGTCAGCACAGAAACCTTGTTTGGTTCATGGGCAAGTATAGGTTGGCGGGTGTACGTTGTGGGTTGTGGGTGAGAGAGTAACTGCGTGGGTCAGTTGATCCCCCAGGGGCTGGTTGTCCCACCATCACCAACACCACCCACCAGCCAGCATCACCACCACCAGCCACCAACATTTCTTGTTAAGCGATGCGCGTCAGCGCAAAAACCTTGTAAAAAACATCACAAATATATTATACGTGAAAAATAATTAACAAATATATATACGTACGGCCTTTCACTTTGAGAAGATGAAAAATCGGATAGAAAATAAAAGAAAAGCTAAACAATGCTGCTCCTGTACGAGTACGTACCAGGAATATATGTAAAATCGGATAGAAAAATAAATAAATAAAAAACAATGCAGCTGCTGTACGAGTACGTACCAGGAATATATGTAAAATCGGATAGAAAAATAAATAAATAAAAAACAATGCAGCTGCTGTACGAGTACGTACCAGGAATATATGTAAAATCGGATAGAAAAATAAATAAATAAAAAACAATGCAGCTGCTGTACGAGTACGTACGAGGAATATATGCCCAGCGGTGGTCTGGTGTGACTTATCACCTACCATGTATCGAGGAGGCTGGGAGCACGAACTACGACCGACCGAGCTCAGCCAACTTACAACCACAAACACCAGCCACCACGAGCAACAAGCTTCTCGTGCTCCTGTTGCTCGGCTGGTGTTTGTGGTGTTTGTGGTGTTTGGGTGGTGGTGATGGTTGCTGGTATTACTGTCCTTTTGCCGTGGTGTTGCTGGTGGTGGTACCTGCGTTTTCGAGAGAGGAGAGCACAACAAGGCAAGCCACACCATCACACCACCACACCACATGCTGCCACCACACCAACACCACCAGGACAGGGCTATTGCACGACTACTGTGCATCTTCCATATAGCTATTAGGTGGTAGTGGCGGTGCGGGTGGTGATGGTAGTGATGGTGTTTGGTGGTGGTGGTGGTGGTGCTGGTTGCTAATCGGTGTGTGTGTGTGATGATGCTCTTCCTCTTCCCCTCCGATCATCGTCAAGCTTGACACAATCACGATCGATCATCACCATCACCACCTACCTGCTGCAGCCACCACCACCACCCAACACCATCACCACCTGCTGCAGCTACCATCACCATCAAGCCTGGGAAGCTTCTATATAGCTGGTAGTGTGATGGTGGTAGCGGTGGTGTGGTGGTGGTGGTGATGGTGGGGCGGGGATGGTGGTGGTGGGTGTGGTGATGTTGCTTGCTGCTTGACAGAGCGCGGAGGTTGAATATAAAATCGCAGTGACAATTGCCACTGGTAAGAGTTAGCTAGGGCAGTCACTCTCGCCTAGCTCTGCGATCTACCATTTCGTTTCACTTCTGATACGAACGAGTAGGAGCAGATTGAACTCGCGAGCGATACAAGCAACGAAAATTGAAACGGCCGACGTTACAATGACCCTGTGGGTTGTGGCGTGCATGTCAACCTTGGTTTCGTTGGGCTGAGATGTTGGTTCGGGCCCCATTAATTTTGTTTGAGGGCGTACATGGGACGAGCGATTTGCAGATTTGCAGCAGCTCGGAGACACAAGCCTTGCCGGCAGATCCGAGAGCATTGTGCCGGCCACAAGAGCTCAAATGACACAGGCATCGGGTAGAAGGGAGCTCCAGTTCTTGTGTTGCCGAGTGCCGAGCATGCCTTCTGTTTCGTCATACGAATCGGTGGGGCAAAATACCTTTGGTTTTGAAACGTATCATCATTCTGGGCTGTTCGTTTTTACTTGTGATTCTACGATTTTTTTTTTTTAAACTTTTCATAAATTTCGGGAAAAGTCACATGCGGACTCATTTTCGGTATAACCGGCAAGAGACACAATGTCCTGCGGGAGGTATGATTGTACCAGAAACCACTAACAGTACGACGTATAATATATGTATAAAACAGCCGATTATCCTATTTGAGAATTGCCACTTCATTGAGAATGAAAATTGATTTAAGCACGTTGTTATTGTTCAAGAGTTGTATTTCGCTCACGATCATAATTTGACGTAAAAAATATGTTCTTCGATGATAGGTATGTATCCACGAAAATAAAATGAAACCAACCTTGACAGGCTCGTAAAATCGAGGATTAAAGGGAATTTGCATTTAGGAGCGAGGCACCTCGCCCATAAATCCATATTTTCTCCGATCTTCGATATCTTGAGACTGCCGATGCCGTTTCATTTTTTTGTTGTCATCGGTGGCTGTCACAACTGACAATACTTTACAGATGCTTAGTATACTCGATACTCGAGTATTTTTTCGTACTCTGAGTACTGAGAGTATTAGAGTACTGGTGGCCAAATTACTCGGAGTGCTCGGAGTATGAGCAGTACTGAAGGCCCAAATACTCCGAGTACTGGGAGTATGAGCAGTACTTATACTCGAGTACAAGCAGTACTCGGAGTAAAAACATCTAAATTACTCGGAGTAGTCCGAGTATCGAGAGTATTGGACACCGAAATACTTCGAGTACACAAAGTACCTGAAGTATTTTTTTCTCCAAAATACTCTAATTATACTCGGAGGTAATGGGAGCATCTGCGAATTGTAAATGCTATAAACGCCAGTTACATGCTCCCAGAACCTGGGAGGAATGACGGCCGAGTCTATAAAATGATGCAAAGATGCTCCTAACGTACTTCACATTCCGAGTATACTCCGAGTATCGAGTACATTTCGTACTCCGAGTACTTAAGAGTATATGAGTATTAACGGCCTGAATACTCGGAGTACTTGGAGTATGAGCAGTACTGAAGCCCCAAATACTCGGAGTACAAGGAGTACCCGCAGTATCGGACCCCGAAATACTCCGAGTAAGGCACTATCGAGAGTGTTCATACTCGAAATACTCCGAGTACGAGCAGTACCCGGAGTATCGAACCCCGAAATACGCCGAGTACACGAAGTACCTGAAGTGTTTTATCTTCAATACTCTTTACTTTACTCCAAGGTACTCGGAGAATCTGTGCAATGCTTTACAGTGAAAAAGATGACTGTGAGGGAAGTACATCTCTTACCAATATTTTCGATTTTCATTCTCATCGGAAAGGCAATTAATTCTCAAGTAGGAAAATCGACTGTTGTACATATGTCGAGCAAAATCGTGTACGAGCATATGATTCACCGGTATTACGGCATTCGCATGCCGGTACCTATTTTGTTTCGGTTTCTGTTTATTTATTGTTCATCCCGCACGATTCAGGGCGAGTTTAACTTCTTCTTTTTCTCATTTTGGCCTCGTTGGAACTACTACTGCTGTACCGTTTTTTTGGCTGAAACGTTTTTTTTTTATGATCTATATAAGGCTCCTTAACCCATTCGGAAGAACTGAAACAAATAATCCCACTCTTATTCCAAGTAGGTGGTCCCCAAATGGCACGTGGGGCCGGTTATTAACCCATGCCGAACTGAAACTTAATTCCACACCCATTTCAAGTAGTTTGTCCCCAAAATACGTGAGACCGGTTTTTGACCCATGCCGAACTGAAAATGTATTCCACACTAATTCCAAGTATTTTGTCCCCAAATACGTGGGACCGGTTCTTAAGGGGTTAAAGCCCAAATTCGTCGGAGTTTTATTCTTGTGTTGCAACATATTGGGCATTGTACAATTGCAGCAGGCGGTAGTTCATCGGGTACGTACGAGAGCACTTCCATTTGTTTCCACACACCGTTTTTTTTGGGGGGGTTAGGGCTTTCATACGTACTGCAACCAAGATCATCAATTGACCACCCTCATCAAAAAAAAAAAACAAGGAGGGTGTGTCTCGACCGTCAGCATGCTTCTGTGAGATGCTACTGTACATAGTTTTCGATGTTCACGACATTTTCATCTCATTATGCATCTGCTGCTCAGCAATCCCACGGTAGGGGTACCACTTTTTTGCTCAATATTTTCTGACCGGTTGTGCTCCTCACATGAGTAACCACCGGATACTATTATAATGTTACTGGTATATTTGTTTTTGGACTACCGCATTGGAAGGTATGGTCGGGTTGCGCTAGCGAACGTTCCGGAAGTCATGTTTCGGCTGAGATATTGAGCTCCTCATGCGAGGAGCTCAGAAAATTATGCTGCACCCCTACCGTGGGACGACTCTGCTGTTTTATTTGTCTATGGTCCGTATGTTTGTTTTTCACTGAGCGGCAGTAGAGTTTTGTAGCAGATTCTCCTTCAGTAGCCCAGTCGGCAACCCGGCTGTGAAGCGAAGCGAGCCTAAATGACAACACGTTATCAGTATATGGTGTGGGTTTTCGTATCAACCCCCCCGGGCGACCCCTTGCGCCGTTAATTCCTCAATTCCGTGCATGTAACGTGTCGCCAGCAGGTGTGCACTGATTTCGACTTCGAGAGCATCCGTGGGCAGTTCGAGAATGTCCGAGCGCAGACGTTGAGGCACAGGGATGCTCCCCCCGCCCCTGCTGGCACCGCGACTACGGTGGAACGGCCCCGCGGTGTTCAAGCACGTCCTGACATCCCGGTTGCTCATCTCACTCCGCTGTCGGAAACGGCTCAAGTCTCCGCCCTCAACACCAACAGTCGGAATTTGCAGGAAGGGGACTGCTCTGACGCTGATACGCCGATATTCGTGTCCTCCACGGTGTTCCCGCTCCTGGAAGGCTGCCTCTCTCCCTCCCTGATCGACGGGTTATTGGAGTACTCGTCGGCCACGGCACGCATTTTTCGTTTGACAGGGATCAGCTCACCGGACGTAAGCACTCGAAGCGAACGTTAATCTGCCGTGTGTTCTCGTGGTATGCCCACAACGTCGTAGGATTCCTCGTACGTACCTCGCTTGCCAGTCGGCCCGGTGGGGTACTCCATTGCCTGCTTTTAGCGGCCCCTGCCGTTGCGCTATACAACGACCGCACCTCACGACGTGTGCTAATACTCGGCGGTAGACTATACATGTGCTGCAGTAGCCCCGACACGAGATGCAGATAGCATTGGCTTGGCATTGGCATAGTGCCGAACTACCGGATTCCAATGTATTAGGTACGTATACGATGCCCCTCCGTTGCAATGGTCTGGGGAGCACGGTCAGTGACAAATGTTTGCGAGTCATGCCACGGTAGAAGGGGGAATTTTCCGGGAGATTTTATTCCGAGTGACAGGGCCTCCTGATCAACTGAATTACTACCTGCCGATATGGTTTCAATCCTGTTTCTGTGATATTACTGCACGTTTCGAGTTTTTCCCAGGGCGCGCACAATTTGTAGGGGATTTCAGTTTGGGGACGAGGTATAGAGCATCTCATATTCGGAGCCTGAACCGAACCAAGTACCCCCTCTACCGTACCATGACTCTTGCGTTCACGAGTGCAACCAAGCCGTACCGCAGACCGTGCCCCCCCCCCTTACATATGTGCGGCTCTGCCCGTCGATGGCCTTCGATATATATATATATATATATGTACCGGTGCCAACACACCCAAAAATGGTGTAGTAGCGTGCGACTCGGCTCTACCCCGCCATGCGGCTTCGCTTTTCAAGCCACTCAACGGATGTTTATTCTCGACCCTCATCAATCTGCTGTCTGTTTCAGGACTCCTCTTGGTTTGCAGACTACGTTAATTCTTCCGGCGAGATTACGCTAGCATGTCTTACATTGGCGACCGTGGATCTCGTGGACCCTTCAGAGGCAGCTTGGTTGTGTAAGTTCAACCAGCGGCACGGCGCGCGCTCCGGAAACCGCGTTTGATATCAGATGTCGTAGGGTGGATACCGTTCAGGGCGGCAAGTAAAGGGGATGCACGATAAAGATTGGTTCCGACCGTCGACGGTTTGAGGCATATTCATTACCATGGGTCACGGACGGCGGTTCACAACCGGGGAACTACTGCGCTACCCACTATTGTTGGCATCTCAAGTTACGGTCGTTCGTAACAAGTTTGATACGGAACATCACAAGTATATGTTGTAAAGTTAAAAGTTACATGCCAGTGATCTGGTATTCAAACGATCTTGTTGTTGTTGTTGTACGCCTCCAGTCTGCATGGACTGGGGTATAGTCGTTAAAAGCGCGAGGAATGTATCTCGTGACACGGCATATACGGCCTAAAAATATCCAGTGATGACATATATACGTAGGCTAGTTTCGTGTAGTCTCGTTTCCGTCGTATACCAAAGCCACAGGGTTGTTGATCGGGCAGCACAGAACTTGGTTTCTCGAAAGCTTGTTTTCGGCCTGGTATGTGACTGTGACTCGGCTGATCAGCACCACCCGCAAACGGAGCCGGCACACCAGAACAATGTATGAAGGGAGCCTCACCTACATTCATAGACTACGCAGCAAGATATGAGACATTGTCGATAATCTAGGCACACGTTCCGTTGTTTACTATTACTATTACATATGGCGCTTTTCCAACCGACGGTGTGCAGCATCCGCTGTAATGTTGATCACATATAGACATGTCCCTAACGCACAACGAAAACAAGACGCGCAACAAATGTAATGCCTACATGCACAACGTCTAAGGTAACCCCTCAACGTGTCTACTTTCGTTTCCTGTACAAAACTTCTGAAACGAAGCCCCGAAGCAACCGAGGATTAGTTTGTGGCGTACGTAACTCCATCGGCAGCACGTACTGTTTCCAGACCGACGTGAACGATTTTATTTAACGTGCGGCACAACACGTGTGAATCGGTTCTGGGCTAGCGGTAAACATGAAGCGGCCGCCCCGTTCGTTGCAGCACATCTCCACTTCTCACTGCCTCCACCGTGCCTCAATAACAGGTGATGCCGACGGGGACGGTGCGGGATTTACCCTCGCAGATGACGAGTTGTCTGTCTCCTGCGGCTGCCCGACGACGTCCTCGTCGGCAATGGTTACTGACGCCCCCGCACCAAGTACCACCGTGTCTGCGTGCAGCGACGGCGACGCATTCTCAATTATGTCGGAAACTCTTCCTACCACAGAGGGTTGTTACCTAGATGCGGGAACTGTTTCCACCGGCCAGGTCCTCTACACAACATCTGGGACCGATGACCTTGGACAGGTGTGGATGGCGCCCCTTGAACTGTCGGGAGAGGGAGGGGCTGCTTCTTCTACAGCTGGAGATGTAAGCGGGATCATAGGAATGTCTCTCATGGGTGCACAGGGTATGCATGCTACTGTAGTTCAACCTTGTTGAGGATACTGTCCGTAAACGCGTTGTGGTTGCAATGCGGGTAGGTGTGCGTCTGATGTACCGCAAGACACAGGACGATGTGTATGTACATACACATGGCCGTGGTTCGTTCACGTGAGGAGGCTTACACAACTGCAACTTCGTCACTGAACGCGTGTTGAGGTGCGTTTAGCACCTAATATATGTATGCTATATATTGGGGGTTTCTTACTTGCGGAGGCTTATCCCGCACCCTATGACCGTCTCTGAACTTATCAATAAGGTGACAAACCCACGCACCCTGACATCGGGACTGTATACGTATCCACTGAAGAGCTAGCGAGATACGCGTCAGATCCTAGCGTATGCGGCACCTCCTGTGTTGATGTGCCTCGCACGTAGGGACACGACGAGCTCCGAACCGCAACCGCTATAGTAGCACCATTTCATTGTGCGGTTATGTGGTTTTACCTGGTACGATATATAGACACCCTTTTCAGAGAAATCGATGCGTCCGCGGCAGATTCGCTGGTTCTTGGTGAACGTGGCGGCCAACGGTCATAACGAAGACAGCGATTCCTTCTGCGTGTCGGAGGTGGAGGCTTCCTTCTACCACCCGTCAGAAGTGCCATCGTGGAGATGTGAGTCCTGGACTAACTCTCTTTGTAGAAATGCTTCATATGAATAACTGGATCTTCAGGGAGCCCCCCTGAACGTGTCCCACATACAAATTGTACAGTCGGGCGCAATCATCACTTTGGGGCCTTTAATAACCCAGACCTATCAGCAACGTGAATGCACTCAGGCTGACCCAGAGAATATCCGACCAAACACGTCAACCACATACATACTACGTTCGCGGTACCGAGCCCTAACGCATAAACACGTTGTCGCAGGTATCCTTAGCAACGTATAGTCCAGGACTGGGTCTGAGCAAACCCGACCTGTTCAGATTTGATTCAGGGAACTCTGACAGGATATATGGTTCACACACGACGCTTGCTGCACTCGGCCATGTCGTGTAAACATGGTACATCGCAGGTATCCCTGTATATCGTAGGACAGAACGCCGTCGCTAAGGATTTAATATGGCGCAAGTGGTGGTTGCTACAGTAGCAAGGCGACTGTTTCACAAGTTCCAGCAAAAACAAGTTCCGCAGTCGTTATTGTTTCAACAGAAAGCAAACTTTTGGTCTTGGGTTTCCCATGGTATTTTTATTATCGTATCCTGTGTTCCAGCCCTCTGCCCCTCAGTTTTACCAAGCATATTGTTTTTACACTCAAGTTAAAACTCCGATGTCGACCGAGCTAGTGTAGCGTTGTCGGTAATTCGTGTGTTTCCCAAACGACGATCCACATTGAGACTGTGTCAGCTCGCAATCGAGTAAACAGTATTTGCCGTGGGGTTAACTCTCGATCGATGTACCTATTCCGCTGGGTGTAAGCGGTTTTCCTCTGACTACCCGTACATGGTTTCCCAAGTTTATCGTGGGTTCGTCAAGGTCTCATAGGGAGATACATGCTAAATATACGAAGTATAAATAGATCGACGTACTTGTCCCAAGAAAGGGAGCACAGTGCTAAAAAGGTGAAGGACCTTCGGTCAATTCACCGCGCCCTCCCCAAAACCCTCAGACACAGATCAGACAACACGTTTGAGGTGCCTCAAGGACAACCCCTCCAATACGGCATGTATACTCTAAAATGCGTGCTTGGCACACAGACTGCGTGAATTAACAGGCGGCCCATGATATGACGTATGCTGTGGGTAAAACCCGTTCCAAGATTTTCTCTCGAAAAGTGTTGTCGATAGCAGGCTTTCCTGGATTTCATATGTTTATCGTGTGGATTTATCGACCTAGTGACCACTTGGTACCGCTTGGTCAATCGATGGCGCTAGATCCGCCGCACACGACGCGCTGTTTGATATTTGGTTTTATTAGGCTTGTAAGTAGACCCCGAAACACAGTGTCATGGTCGTGTGTCTGCTGTACCTCCGCTCCTTCACCATATACGGACATACAAACCAACGCGTCTTGTCCAACGCCCCGTGTTCCACTTTGTTTCGTGTCCGCTCAGGCTCCGAAGGGGTAACTATTGACGTGGCATGCGGCTGCCCCAGCTCTACCTCAACGGGTACATCGCTGCTGTATCTCCGACGACGCCAACGCCGATAGCGCAGCCGGGGGCACAGCCTACCGCCGAGCCTGCATCGACCCCCGCCCCTACCCCAACGATTGCCCCTGGAGCGACCCGTGCCCCTATCCCGACGAGTGCACCGCCTATGTCTCCGAGAACAACAACACCGCTAACGCAGCCGAGGGCACAGCCTACCGCCGAGCCTGCATCGACCCCTGCCCCTACCCCAACGATTGCATCGCCTGTATCTCCGAGGACGCCCACGCCTATAGCACCGCCTACCACTGCACCTGCATCGACCCCTACCTCAGCGCCAGCGAGAGAGCTCGCTGAAATCACTCGTAGCCCAAACCATTTAGCTAGAACCGTGAGGCCTCAGAGAGTCCAAAAGCAAGGCGACCGTGGTCTGTCGACATGTACATATATCAAATGTATTACGGTCTGTGTTATTTACGGTGTTCCTTTCGGCTTCTGTTCCAACCGTTTTTTGCGCGTGACCTTGACCCCACCGTCATACAGTATCACACGAGCACGGCCTTGCGCCAAACGTACCGTAGACGCATGCGCTCTCTCAGTACAGGTAAGGGCCGGCCCATAACAACATTCAAGTGTTTGACGAATGCACCCCAACTTCCTCACCCGCCTTTTTGCTGGTTCTTCCGCGATTAAAACGGCGAACCAGGTGACTGCTAACGGTCTCGAACTGACTGCCAGCACCTGCCCTGGAGATGTTTCGTTCACGGTTACGGCAAACGCCGCCCCGAATATGGACGGGTGTTTTACTGCCGCCACGACGTCTTATGGTGATTCGGGATACACCGTCTCGGGTACAACGGCTCTATCCGAGTTTGCCGTTTACTCTTTGAAGTTCGCCAGTGGTAATGTGAGACATGAGGCCCGGAGCAAACGTGCGAATGAACCGTTTACATTCGTAAGGTTTGCTCAAGTCTGTCTTGTTGGTATCAGGGAGCGCCAGTGGGTTACGTCGCGACGTCGGGAGCACACAGTCCGATCAGAGGCGTACTACGGAAGGGGCGGGGGGGGCACTTCATTTGCCCCCGGTTCCTAGAATTAGTAGCTCTATGTGTTGCGCAAACACTGCCTTCCTTCAGAACAATGGTAAACACACCACAAACAACGAAATTACTTGTAATACAAATCGATATTGCATTGGTCGGTGTTATGCTAGCCAGAGAAACTGTGCCCCGAAACTAGTGAACCCCTTCGACCAGCGCATGGCTCGCCACGACAGCGCAACTACGCGACCTAACATAGCACCAACTAGGCAATATTTTGTTCTTGTCGGAAAACTACTCATATCAAGTGTACCCCCCCTGACCGCCTTCTTGTCCCATCACCTGCATGACAACCATTGTGTTATTCGCAGTTTAAGTGGATCATTGCTCTGATAGAACCAGACGGAGCCAACGCCCAACGGTTTTGTGAATCTGTGGAATCGGCGAGCGATGTCAGCCCTGCGGCCGCGTCTTGGCTCTGTGAGTACCATTAGGGGTGGGCGGGATATGTTTCCACGGTCCTGCGTGAAGACGCTCCATCAACCAACCAAAGCCTGCCTCAGATCAAATATGAACAATGAATTCCATTGCCTAGGAATGCCGTGAAGATGCATCCTGCGACGGGAGTGCACCCATGTGTTGTTTATGGGGATCCCTGCTCAAGGAGGCATTTCCCTTTCGCCAAAAACACCAAATTTGGGAATCCGTAGCAACGCGGCTCGATGGTCTACGGTACACAACGTGTATCGCGTAGAAATACTGCTACCCCTATAATAGTACGCCTCCTAAAAGGTTTGGAACACCGGAACGAAATTCCGGCGATAAGGCATGCCTTGTTTGAGTAGTTACTCGGTGGACGAAGGATACAGTAGATCAACCACCACTTGTTTTCGCTGAAACGCTCAACCCCGATCGTAGCCCGAGTGGAAAAAAGGCGACCCCTTCGCGGTTGGGCACGCAGCTGGCGCTGTCTCGCCGTTGGGGTGCCAAACCTGCCACTGCTGCACGAACGCTGTGATGGTGGCATTGTGGTGCGCTAGCGTACGGCTTGTTCTTAACGCTAGCTGGAGTAACCACGTTTACAACCTCGTTCCGCAGTTATACGGGTTTCAGGTTACACTGCGGACTGCTAGACGTTCTTTGTTTGGGCACTATGTTCCGGAACATCCGAACCGATTAAGACCGCTGTTGGGTGTCAGGATCCATCACTTGCCAATCGCAATCCGCCTTGTCCTATTGAAAGTCAATCGCAGCTACGCAGACCGACGCTCATCTGCTCCATACATTTACCACGTCGAAAACGTTTGGAAGCGAGTGTAGTAACGGGCGAAGGTAAGTATATACCTACAGTAGTTACGTTGAGAATGGGTGGTACACCGCGTATTGGCAAGCGGTGGTGGTGATCATCGATGGGGCGCTTCACACAGTAAAACGTAACCATCAGATACAAAACGCAATCAGCATCCGCCTGTTGAAATAAAGCAGTTATTCTCAAACGTCTGGCTCTTTCCCCATCCGCGCTTATCGTACAATCCGCTGTCCCCTCCGTTGCGGATGCTATCTTATAACCATACATGTTTAGGTGACTTCACAGGCAACGATGAAAACCATTTCCTGACAAGTATTGAGGACGTTTCCATCGTCTGTGGCTCGTGTGACGCGTCAGTGCCGGGGGTTGCTACCGCCGAGGCCAGCTAAGCTTGCATGTCGGGTGTCGGATTCGTCGCAGCTGGTGGGGCCGGCTTGGTGGCAGTTGCGTCTGCGTGCGCTGGCTGGTGCAAAGAGTTCAGGTAAAACGAGGCCCAAACTACACAACAGGGAATCAAACGTTCGTCTTTAGACCGACAACAGTTGCGTAGCACGTCGGCTATAAGGCGTTATCGATAAAATCTGATATATATATATATAGTTGACGTTCTACCATGTATCAGGCAATACACAACGTTGCCTAGAAGTTGTGGGGGCAAGGTTCTGCCTTACCTCGGCGAGCGGAGGTCATTACCAGTTGTTTGTATACTGTGGGCAGGGTATGCATCGACACGCTTGATGACAAGGACACAAGGGGTGGAGTCGATTCCTTGTACACCGTCTCCCTCTCTCCAGGAGACGCTTTCCACTCGTAATGCGTAAAATGGGAAGCCGACGGAACGCCGCTTAAAGGGTATAGCCTCGCCCGTGGCAATATTGCGTTGGGGCTATTACCGATGTACATGAGGTTAATATCCTTCAAAAAAGGGATTATTTGACGTGGCATGTGGCCCTGCTGACATATTCAAATTTTATGGTGTCATCATGGAGAGCGTGGGTTTACTTTGGGGTAAAAGGTCGTCAGATACATGTTCCTACATATGTTTAGAAAGTTATTTTGAGTTTGGGTCAGGCTCCCCACCTGTTCGGAAAGGCCTGGGTCTCGGACTTCAACTCTATTCGTATACGCAAGTTGGGCACTCTGGCGTAGACGACCGAGGTGGACGTTTATATGCGTGGCTGCTGTATTGGTGTTTTCGACCAACGTGTGTTTACTCCAATATGTGGGGATATTGACCTTGCGTGCATTGCGGTATTCAAGCCCATCATTGTCAATCATATATATATATATATCTACTATTAATAGTAGTATTCATTGACATGTACTGTTTCCCTAACGTATGGTCAAGCGGAATAAGGGCACTTTGTATTGGGCTCCGTGCGAAACGCTCGTGCAACAACGTATTGCCGATGGTAATCACGGGGAGGTTCCGCCGCCGTGTATTCCATGCCACCCATTCACCCTATATCCGAGAAACCCCGTCGGTGTTGACCTTACTGCGTGACAGTACCTGGAATGCGTTTGAGTTAACCGGATCTCAATCTGCCACACACAAACACTTAAACGGGAGATGGGGGCTACGGTAGGGCGGTCACCTTTAGCTCCTTGTTTTTCTAGTATTTCAAGGCCGCTCGGACTAGTGACTACTCGTAGGGCGATATTGCTGGCCAGTGTCAAGCTTGTGCGCCCTATATTGGTTTTGCTACATGAACCGCCATGATGACATTATTTGTTATTCTGTGCCGGTAGGGTATCTCCAAGTCCTATTTCGAGTAGTGAACAAACCCATTCGATCGAGTGGCCGGCCCGTGGCAGTGAACCGATGGGTAGATCTCCTGGTGCACTACCCGTGGCGGCAGACGACAAATAAAGTTGTCAATCGGCGAAGGCAGCGCCGCTGCGTGCTCTGGTTTCTGCGTCGGGTGCGCTTGCAGCTGAGCCGGCGAACCGCGGTGATCCTGACTCAACCCCCGCCCTCCCCCACCTCTCCATGAACCGTTTATCGGGGGGACACCTGGCAAGGTGATTTGCCAGGATAAATACCCGGATGGATCTAACGAATCACACCAGTGGAGTACACGCGGATTAGTGGTGCATGGGCTGGCGACCCGTTTAAGCGTATTGTCTCAAGCGCCGCCATTGGCACGTGATTCCATTATGATGGAGAGAAAATGAGATATTTCCTCGAGCAAACCCACAGGATGAACCTACTGAGTAAGGCGTCCCCTCAAGGCGAGCGTAACTACACGATCTTCGTCTGTCAGACTCGTACCTGTCGACCATAATATATCACTAACCATATTTGACCACGAAACTTAGCCGTAGGTGGTGTTGTACGGTTCGTCGGGGTAGAATAGGCGGGGCGGTTAATAATACATGGGGGGCAGCCACGACGGCAATACTACCAGTTCGTGGAGTTTCCTGAACATCATCCTGCAGGGCCATGGGATAGCTCCTCGCTTACGGCGGGGATTCCGGGACCTGATCTCCCCACGCATAACAGGCATCCTACGATACCGCGCGTGCACAGTCAAAACGCTAAAACTCGGCATACTGTCTCCACTCGTAGCCACTCCCCCCCCCTTTGGGGTAGACTCCGAGACTTAATATACTTCGTCGAAAATATACACTGCCCATTCATGCAGCTCCTGTTCCCCGCTCAAGGGTGAACAAGTATCGCGCGTCAACACGTAGGTGCTGCTGATCCGTGAGTATAACCTACTCGATGTAAGCCTCGACTTCGGTGGGTGGTGACATGAACTTCTGGGCGCGCCCTATGTGCAGGATCAATCTGTCAAACGTTTTGGGCAGGCTGTGTGTGGTCAATGTATACCTTGCCCGGTAACCCAGACCAAGCCAACCCCAGACATACCCCTGACCTCAACCCCAACCCCAACCCTAACCCGAACCCCAACCCTTTGGGGGGCACGAGGTTGGCAGGGGCAGCCACGCGGCTCCGCCGCGTGTTTTGATGGCGTGTTTCCAAAAGAAAACATGCGGCTCAAAAGGCCAGCCTCACCTATTCAAACCGGCATCCTGCACCAAAATGTCTGCAGATTGCTCCTGCGCATGGGGCAGCGTCGAATTTCTGGGGGTTTCGCGAGTTGAAAAAGGACGACACCGGCATTCACTCAAGTAATTTTGGTTTGTTTTTAGTTTGAATTGACCGTGATATCGATATCATCACTACTAAAATAGGTACATTGACCCCAGGTTTTATGTGTGCATTGCACATGCAGTAATTGCTTTGCCAACAATAAACTTGAGCAACAGATGCATTCCGTTATGTTTGCACCCACCACCCCAACTTTCAAGTCCCTTTTTTCTCATCTCAGGATTGCCAGCGAATACGAAAACGTACGGCCCAAGCCTTTTTAGTAATAAATATATCACTGCTCCACCAAACCAGTCCTCTCTTCTCCCGACTCTCCTTCAGCCAACTGTACTGCTGACCGCTGCTTTCTATCCGATCTCGAGGAAATAGCTGCTACACATTATGGACAATAAAACGAAACGTCTGCATCACAAACTAGGCTTCGAACAAAAACAAGCCAGAAAAAAATCTATGCAAAGAAGGAGGTGTAGAAAAAGTCAGCAAGGATTCGGAAGGCGGGGGGTTTAGTCATTGTCAAGCATCGATGTAGACAAATACGGGGGGGACGGGGGTGCAGCCGAAAAGTACCAAGGGGAACAGAGAGGATACGAGGGGAGTCGAAAACACGACTGCAACGACCCTCACAAACTACATACCTGCGTTACGATGAACTGTTTTCGACGACAACAATGTGTCCGTGCCCTTCACCATATACCTATATTGCTACTGTACACGACGACAAACATTAACCAGATCGACAAAGACTAGTCCGTTTCCTCGTCGCCTACGGTTTTGCCATTTCCAGCCTCAATTTACGCCCCCGCGGAGCCGGTATCTACGTCCGCGCCTTCCTCTCTCCAGCATCCTGGCCGCCTTCCGAATATTTCGTCTACGTCTTCGATTCCCCACTATCCGAAGGTGCGCTCTGCGCTACGGCAAGAGCATCAAGTGTTTATGTTGCTCTTGTTTGTATATGTCGCTGTCGAACGCGTTATTTGTACTCGCGCGGCTATACCATGAGTCGCCAAGGAGAAGGTAGTAGATAATGTACTCGTATCACCAAATACCCAAATATACACCACAAGTAGAGCCAGTACCTGTCGTCAAAGGCCCATCATAAACACCACACACAGGAGGTAAGCAGCACCAGGATTGTCACCGTCTGCACCCCTCACATATATACGAGCAGTATCATTGCATCAAAGCCCGGGTCGTATCATTAACATCGGCGACTGCTCCCAGGAGGGAGACAGCTTCACGCGAGGCATCCATCATCTCAGGTCATAATGCCTCGCCACATCATATAAACCCCAATCTCCGTAGACCAGTATGAAGCCGCTATATATCGGGAAACCAGTATCAAGCAACCGCATACCACAAACAGCTCTTCTCCGTCTTGGTCGATAATGATAGTCTCTGCGTGGCAAAACCCGACATGGAGAGGGTGTTAAAAACCTACGTTTTAGAGGTGACAAAGGGCTTGCTTCTACGCCAAAAGGAATATAGTGGCATTTGGACGGAACACCGTTTGTCAGTCGAACAAGCTACGTTTGACATGCCCTCGAGGTTAACGTCGTAACCGACGAGGACGCTTGCGATGGTCAAATTAGTATCGGATCACAGAGTAGCATCATGAACAGCTTCTGGGCCCGTTGCCCCCGCTGAATCCGTCGTCCTCGCTGACCCCGTCGTCCTGTTGATCACGTATCTTCCAATTCGCTATCTGCAGCGTCCTGTGACTGCAGCAGGGAGACAATGAAAATGGTTTTGCAACGTTAACTGCAGGCGTGGGTCGGTGGGTCGTGACTTCAGCCGAAACCAAACAGTGGACGAGTCTAACAAAATATGAGCCTAACAAGAACTAAAGGCTCCCCTTTTTTACGGCGTTCAGAATTTACCCCTACGAAAGTGACTTTGTTTTGATGATTCAGATATGAAAGAACAAAAAGCAAGCCGAGCTTCAATAATAAATACATCATGTGGGGGTTGAGTTATGGATGAAGTACACAAAAAAAATGCGGATTGGTCAATTTGTGTTTCTATTTTTCCTATTTACTGAAAGACGCATCGAAGGTGCGGAGTACTCTGCAAGCCACGTGATCGGTTGCTCGTGGCTGCTGGCGGCGGTCTTCGTTTCGGCTGCCAGCACCCCACACCTCAAAGCATTCGGAGCAGGGTGCACCATTTCATTATAGATCGCCATCATTAAGAAAATACTCCTACGAAATACACGTAAACCAAACGCGTTTCAATACCTTCGGTGGATAAGAAACAGGATATAGGAAGTGCCCTGGGATTGGACCAGCAACTATAAGAATAACCCGAGACTCACTCAAAATACGTACGTACGACGTACAGGTGTTTCTCATTGGCGGACCTATTCACTATACGACCGTACTGTATCGATACAAACTACACTCACATGGCATACACGCAGGTCGCCCGAATGGAGTGCCGCCTTCCCTCCTTCGTCGTCGGTCGGTTCGGCTGAACCAAGCTCAGCTCTATCCATAGTTCGTCTCATCCCATCCACAGTTATTGGTCACTCTGTCGTCTAGTCCTTAATTCCGGGAAAATTAAATGGTGTACCTGGTACGTATTCCAGCCCGGTGTGTAGGATACCTGTGGTGGTATACACTTGCATACAGCCGGTCGGGTTGTGGTTCGGCATACTGACAGTTGGCACTGACACTGCGACGTCGCGTGTAATGTATGTACGTTAACACGCCACCCAAGATGTCGAAAAATTCTTCAGTACGAACTGCTGCTGCTGCTGCAGTTGGCCTTTTGTTCGAAAGATAGAAAGATGACAGCCTCAATCCGAGGTACATCTCTCAGTCTTCAGTACGATTCACAGAAAATACGTGGTTTGGTGACC
>MEHQ01001177.1:65494-83060 GCA_008828725.1 Saccharina japonica
CCCAAGCATCTTCATCAGGAACGATGCTGAGAACGTTGCTATAATGTTCCTATAACATTGTAGAGAACATTACAGGGAACAGTACCAACTACGGTAGAATGTAACTGCCCGTAGCATGGGCATTGTACCGGGATGATCAGGTGCAGGCACCGCCCACCTCGATCACTCTACTCCGCTTCCCTCTTCTTCTCTTCTCTTCTCTTCTTCCTTTTCCATTGATCTCCCTGAGGTCAATCTTCTTTCCATTATGGCCACATAAGCGCCTATTCAAACCATGACTTTTCTTCTTCTACACAAGTGATCTTCACAGACACTCCGGTGCCACCTCTGCCATCTCTCTCCGTAGAGACAGAGCCTCGACACACGCGTCATTCTTTCAGGGTTTGGCGCTGTTGTCCTTGTCATCTCGGCAGGATGCCGAGGTTTAGAAGTGAGCTACTCCGGATGATGTCTTCGACTCCCTCTGTTTTCGAGATAATGAAAATTGGAAGCTGGAAGACAGAGTCGGCGGCCATGTACGACATTGGGGTGACCTCTAGTGGGGCCGTGCGCGGTAAAGTAAGAGATAACGCCACCAGAGCTACCATTACGACGACACCAGCTGCCACTATCGCTTGAGTTCAACAATGATTCCGCACCTTGTGCCGAAAATACTTGATCCAATGTTAAGGAGGTTTGGGTGAGACAACTCTGCACCTGACCAGTGGTCACCTACAGAGACAAGGAAACGTAACAATGGAGTGTGGACGGGACCACGGGCCGGCGCAAGAGGCCTCATCTAATCCCATGCTTACATTAAATGATCCACGGTAGGAAGACATAATACATTTGTAAAATGGCGATTGCATCAGAGGGTCAAACCTAATGGAACCACGGACTCGATCAGAACGTCTTAGAATTGGTATCCCAGAGAGGCCACTTCTCTTCTTCGCTCCCGAAACCTCGCGAGCAGAGTTGGTCACGAAATTCATGAGACCACCCAACCCACCTAGCCGTGGTATTCTTAGTGTTTTGTTTGTTGTACCCAGATCATTTACAGGTCCTAACCGCGCGCTGAGTTTACGCTAGCCAAGCGTCCACTTAGCGCGGGGGGACATACGAGGCGAGAACCCCCTGCCGACGCAGGAGGCCTCATCCAATCCAGTACTCACATTATATGATCCACGGTAGGGAGACAGGATACATTAGTATCGTTGCGGTATTCGGTATCTGCGTATCAGTTTGTGTAGAATACCGACAACTGCCTACACAGAACCATCTTATGGTATATATGATGTCGGGATCGTGACACCGACTCCGGATTGCTGGAGTGTCGGTGCAGAATGATTCCAGATATCACCACTGCTGTATCCCGCTTGCAGTACAACGACGTGCCCGTGCCTCTATACTGTCTATCGCTACAATGTGGTACAGGTCTTTATGTGTGGTAGTATTTACGCCACGGACGTCGTACATCTCTAGGATACATCCATAATCCGAACGGGCGCTTGGTGCGCTGGGTATCCACTGTTAGAAGGAACGGCATCATGTGACAAACACACGCACACATCCTCTATGTTGCGTTTCTGCTGTACTGACATGAACGCATCGCAATCCCACAATCAATATTTGGGTGGTTTAGTTTCATCCAGATAGTCCGTAGTCTATTTCTTGTACGAGTACTACGTAGTCTTAGGCGGTGAGGCAGCAAGTTCGGTGTGGCTATGAGTAACAAGCAGACCGTCATCTAGCTGGTGGTTTCGCCGGGATTAAAGGCACAGCAGGTTAGCCCCCTAATTCCAGAATATTGGTTGCTACACCCCGTGCATTAGACGGATAAGAGTACAGCTGTACCCCTGTCTCTAACTATAATCGTAAGCTAATAACATGCATTCCTATGTATACTACTTGGCGTTTGCCGTCGTTCGTCTCACGCACTCCCTCGTTTTAAACGTGGGCGTAACGAAATGTTTGTCACTACATCGATCAACGTAGCACACCATCGGCCGAACGTATTGGATGTATTTGGACACCTTGTAAGCAGGGTTTGGTATTGATATTGTTTAGTATCTCCACAAGGACGTGGTTGCGCCTAAATGATGCAGTTTGTGTGTAGTGTGTATTCTTCATGTCAACCCGTTCTTTCTACCCGCCGACACCCAGCACACCCAGTGTTCCTGCCTAAATTTTCGTCCTTGATAGATACAAGCTCTGTCGTCACAAAAACACGACACATTTATACGACAGAAACATCGCAATGTAGTCGTAAGGATAACGGGCAGTGTGATACCACCTCATCTTACTGGATACGACAGGCCCAACATACACACGCCGGCAACCCCAACCACCGAGAGCCCATGACAGGGAGGAAATACACAAAAACATAATACGGACATGACAAGAGGGCACCTGTGCATCCTCAGCGTGTGGCAACCATATGCTCGTAAAGGCGATGGAGTTCGATACAGTACATTAATCGATACACAGGAGGGTTGCAGGAGGGTTGATGGATACAATCTTCAAAAACAAGAAATCCTCGTCGGATATATGATGTACTTCGTATCATACTGTTCCAACTGGCGAACGGAACGGAGAGTGGGACGGCGCCGTGCCGACGAAAGTAGAGGACTTGGAGCATGTTGCCGTCATGAGTCTCACCGACAATGACAAACGGCTTATTAACTCTCCGGTTCTCTACCAACTGCTAGGTAGCCCCCCCCAAAACGGTCTTCAGTACATGCACGGGTGGGATACCGCATGAACAGGCAGAACAGTGCTCACCAGATTTACCAAAAACCGATTTTTTACGACAGGTCAAGCCTATCGACTCAGAGCCTCCAATTGAACATCGTCCCACAGCCTCACCCTCTAGCGAACATCGACCCATACAACAGCATCACAGGCATCACGGTCCGCCTCACGGGTCACTCGTTTGCGGCAAACAGGCGAGTGCCAAAGGCGGCAAAAGGCAAAAGGCCGACAGTTCGACCGGAATTTGTCTTCTATCCGACGGAAAGCGTCGCCCGCGAACGGCCGCGAACATCATTCCCACTCTCAATAGTCCTCTCTGTCATCGTAGCACGACTGGTGGTGTTGCTGTATTCGCAACGACCATCGTCGATGCGATAGAAACAGATTTACCACCTGCACCGTGCTGTTGTCGACAGTGTGGCTGTTGCGACATTGTCGAAAGCTCGAAGGCTGCAAAAACATCATAGACGGCGAGGGTTGAACCGAGTGGGCCACAATGAGGACAGCGTACGGTAATCTTCGGTACGAGGTGGTTGCCGCACGAGCTCAAGGGTATTTCGGAGTGTGCCTCGAAGATACAGAGATACTACGAGTGAACGACCACCAAAGAGGTGTACATAATAACCAGGAGACTACGGATGGGCTTGGAAGGGACAAAACGCGAGGGGTAGGGGATGTTTTAGGGGCGAGGGTGACACGCCGTTACAGAAACACTCGCGCGTTTGTGAACGATTGGCAGCGGTATTTCACATACCCTTGTTCCCGAAGTGACCCAAATTTGACCTCACCCTCAACGATACATGGCCACCGCGGCTGCATAGCCTATCGCTTGGAGATGAACCAACCCTGGATGAAATAGGGGAAGGGGTAAGATTAAGTCGAAGTTTGTACAACCCCAGTTGTTTTTGCGCGGATGGTACTCAGCGGCGGAGGTAGCGATGGTAGCGTTATCACGGTCAATGAAAACTCAAAACACACCGGCGCAGTTTGAGTTCACGCCGGTGTCATCCTTTTATAACTAGCGAAGCCGCCAGGATTTGTATGCCACCACCCCGTCCGATGTGGATACTTGGATCGAGTAGGCTATACTCACATATCAGCAGCACCTACGTGTTTAAACGCGAAAGTTGTTTACCCGTAAACAGGGAACAGGAGCTGCATGTATGGGCAGTGCACATTCGCGGCGATATATATTTAAGGCTCTGGTCTACCCTTAGTGGCTGGTGGCTACGAGTGGAGACAGTATGCGGGCTTCTAGCGTTTCGGCTGTGCTGGCATGGTATCGTAGGGTGCCTTTTATGAGTGGGGAGAGCAAGATTCTAGAGTCCCCGCCATACGATAGGACATATTCCATGGCTATGCCGGATGATGTGCAGGTCCACAAACTTGCAGGATTGTCGCCGTGTCCGCCCCCCCATGTATGCTTAACCGCCCCGCCTACTCTCTCCCGACGAGCCGTACAACAATATCTGCCGCACGTCTCGTTGTAACTTATGGTTTGTGATATACTCTGGTCGACAGGTACCAGTCTGCCTGACGACGCTCGTGTAGTTACGCTCGCCTTAAGGGGGCGCGCTACTCAGTAGATGCATCCTGTGTGTTTGCTCGAGGAAAATGTCTCATATTATCTCCATCAGAAGGGAATCACCTTCCAATGGCGGCGCTTGGGGCAATACCTGAAAGGGGTCGCCAGCCCTTGCACCACTAATCCGTGTGTACTCCGATCGTGTGGTTCGCTAAATCCATCCGGGTATTTATCCTGGCAAATCAGCCCCCCCGATAAACGGTTCATGAAGAGGTGGGGGGGGTGGTGGGGGTTGAGTCAAGATCACCGTGGTTTGCCGGCTCAGCTGCAAGCGCACACCAAGCGGAAACCAGATCAGACAGCGGCGCTGCCACCGCCGATTGACAACTTTAGTTGTGGTCTGATCCCACTGGTGCTACACTACGAGGTCTACCCACTGTTCCACTGCCACGGGCAGGCCACTCGGTCGAATGGGTTCGTTCATTACTCAAAATTGGACTTGGAGGTGTCCTTTTGGCGCAGAATAACAAATAATCTCATTATGGCGGTTCATGTAACAATATACCCCTTGATGCGCAGAAACTTGACCCTGGCGAGAAATATCGCCCTAGTCACTAGTAATAGTCCGAGCCGCCCTCAACGACTAGAAACACATAGAGCTGAAAATCAAAGCCCTACCGTAACGCCCGTTTGCCGTTTAGGTGTTGGGGTTAGATAGACTGATTTTCTATTATCTCAAGCGCATCCCAGGTACTGTCACGTGTTGAGTTCATCGCCGAATTACTTCTGGGGCCGAGGGTAAAAGGGTGGCATGTAATACACGGCGGCCGAACTCGTCACCCCCGTTGTTTGCGTCGGCAGCAAGCCATTGCACGAGCGATAAGCACGGGGTGCTAATACAAAGCGTTCTTGTTCCGATTGATCATGCGTCAAGACAAAGTACATGTCAATGTATACTACTGTGGTAAATATGTTTTACAATGATGGGCTACCATACCGCAATGCACGCGATGTCAACATACCCACATAGTGGAGTAAGCGAATACTGGCGGCAAACCCAAAACAGCAACCACGCATATAAACGCTAACCCCGACCGTCTACGCCAGAGTGCCCAAATTGCAAAAAATAAAGAGAGTCGACTCAGACCCTCTATAACGTGCTGAACATACATATGTAGAAACATACATCTGACAACCTCTTGCCGCGAAGAAAACCGAAGCGCTGCATGTTGGCGAATATCATTTACAAATGTGTCAGCAGGCCAGCGTGCCACGTCAAATCATCGCCATGTGGAGGATATGAACCTCATGTATATCGGTAGTAACCCCAACGCAGTACTACCACGGACGAGGGTATACCCATGCAGCGACATTCTACCCGCTTCGCGCTTGGCGCAGTCCAAGTAAAAAGCGTATCCTGTAAAAATGGAAACGTTGCAGAAGGAATTGACTCCACCCTCCTTGGTACTGTCATGAAGCGTATCGCTGCACACCCTGCGCACAGAATAGGAACCAGTTTTCAAGGGCCCCGGCTGGCCGAGGGGAGGCAGCACCTTGCTCCCACAACTTTTAGACAACGTTGTGTACCGCCTGGTGCATGGTAGACCGCTAACTAAATATATAAGTACAATATAGTGCAGCTCGCGCCCAATGGCCGACGTGCTACGCGACTGCTGTCGGTTTTAAAAACGAACGTTTGATTCCCCGTCGTGCAGTTTGAGCCTCGTCTACCCGACCTCTTAGCACCAGGCAGCGAACGCAGAAGTAACCGCCACCATGCCGGCCCCACCAACTGCGACGGCTCCGACACCCGACTTGCAAGCTGGGCTGGCATCGGAGGTAGCACCCCCCGGCACCGACGCGACGCACGAACCACAGACGATGGAAATGTCCTCATTGCTTACTAGAGAAAGGTTTTCAAAGTCGCCTGTGAAGTCACCTGCTCAAATATTGACGTAAGACACCAACCGCAACGAAGGGGGCAGAGAGTTGCACGATACGGGTGAACGAGGAAGCGCCAGACGTTGAAAAACACTGTTTCCCCCCGATGAGAGTGCTGGGTGCGTTTTGCGCCTTATGTTCAAGTTTACTGCGCGAAGCGCCGCATCGACCCCCACCACGACTCTTGCCATTACGCGGTGTAGCACCCACTCTGTAACGGGCCACAGCACGCAAAATCGCCACACACTGAGAATAATAATCTATTCGCAACGTAACTACTGCCGGTATACACTTAACTTCGCCAGTTTCTATAGATGGGTTCATACGTTTTCGACATGGTTAACATCTGGAGCAGACAAGCATTGGCCCGCGTAGCTGCGTTTGACTTCCAGACAAGGCGGGGTGTGAGTGCTAAGTGATGGGTCCTGACGCGCTAGAGCGGTGTCGAATCGGCCCGGGTGTTTATGACGATACTGCTCAAACAAAGAGCGTCCAACAGTCAGTAGTGTTACGCCCAGGCGGCAACCTGGAGCCCCTTCACCTGCAGAACGGGGTTGAAAACCAGGTCTCGTCTCCTAACGTAAAGACCAAGCGGTACGCTAGCGCAGCACAATGAAACCGTCACAGTGTTCGTGCAGCACTGGAAGTATTGGCATCGCGACTGCGAGACAGCGCCAGGTGCGTGCCTAACCACGAAGGGTTCGCCCTAATTCGACTCGGGCTACGATCAGGGTTTAATATTTCCGCTAAAACAGGTGGTGGTTGATCTGGCGTTCTTCAGTCGAGGAACTAACCAATACGGCATGCCTTATCGCCGGGATATCATTCCGGTTCTCTAAACATACTCGGAGGCGTACTATCACAGGGGTAGCATTTTTTGGGCAAACAAAAGCTGACTGACGTGGTTCCGCAACTCCGGAACTGCCGAATATTGTTGGAAAACCGTTTGTGTTTGCACGCGATGCCCGTTGTGTACCGTAGAAATCGAGTCGCGTTGTTCATATTTCCCGATGTCGGTGTTTCTAGAAGGAAGATAATACTTCCTCGGGCGGGGGTCGCCAGCAACAACACATTGGTAAACTCACCTCGCAGAGTGCGTCTTCGCGGCGTTTGTAGGCAATGGCATTCATGGTTCGTCGGGTGAAGAATAAAATATTTAGTGTATCTGATGTAGGTTTTGGTTGGTTCATGGAGATTCTTGGAGTAGGACCGTAGAAACATTGCACGCCCACCCCCACAGCAGCATGCGTTAACGGCACTCACATATCCAAGACGCGTTCGCCGGGTTGACATCGCTCGCCGACTCCACAGAAGCACAGAACAATTGGGTGGCTGCGTCTGGGGCTAAAAAAGCAATGAACCACTTAAACTGCGAAGAATACATTGGTTTTCATGGAGGTGATGGGACAAGTAGGCGGTAAGGGGGGGGGGGGGGGGGGTTACATTGAAGATTTGTAGTTTGCTGGCCATAATAAAATATTGCCTAGTTGGTGCTACGTTTGGTCGCGTGATTGCGCTGTCGTGGCGAGTCATGCTCTGGTGGGGAGGGGGTTCAGTAGTGTTGGGGTACAGTTTTCTCCGGCTGGCTAAACTACCGACCCGTATGTTATCAACATAAATTTTGGCGACAACTACTGTCGTTGTTTGCGGGGTGTGTACGTACCCTATATCTGAACGAAAGTCAGTGTTTGTGCAACATAGAGGTACTCATTGTAAGAGCCGAGACCAATTGACCCCCCCCCCCTGCCTGGTTGGTGAAACCCCAACGTGCTCCGTCCCGGCATTGTAGGGACTCGAGGGTCTATGGTCATATGACTACGGCCGTGCACGACATGAGTACACCCCCCCCCCCCCCTCCGTAATATGCCTATGGTCACACTGTGTACTCCCGACATCGTGCCGTAACCGCAGGCCTTCTTTGGTACACACACGACAAACTTGGGCAAACGTTACAGATGTAAACGGTTCAGTTGCACGTTTGCTCAAGGCCTCATGTCTCACATCGCCATCGTCGAATTGCAAAGGCAAAACGGCAAACTCGGATACAGTCGCTGTGCCCGAGACGGTGTATCCGAACTGCCCATCAGACGATGTCGTGGCAGTGAAACACCCGTCCATATTTGGCGCCGCGTTTGCCGTAATCGTGAACGAACCATCTCCAGGGCAGGTGCTGGCAGTCAATTCGAGCTCGTTAGCAGCGACCTGGTTGGCCGGTTCAATCACGGCGCAGTTCCATCGAAAAGGCGGGATGAGGAAGTTGCGGTGCATTCGTCATACCCTTGTATGGTTTTTGGGGCCTACCCTTACCTGTCCTGAGAGAGCACATCTGGGTCTACGATACGTTTAACGCAGGGTCGTGATCGTGTGATACTGCTGTATGATGGTGGGGTCAAGTTCACGCGAAAACTATGGTTGGAAGGGAAGCCGAAGTGAGCACCGCAACTGACACAGACCATCATATACTTAATATAGGTACACCTCGACAGTACCACGATCAGCTTGCGTATGGACTCTCAGAAGACTTACGGTTCTAGCTATGATTTGGGCTACAAGTGATTAAGGACTGGTGCTACGGTAGGGGGGTCATGTATAGGTGCTTGTTTTTCACCTGCACAGAGCCACTCGGCCGAGTGACTGCTTTACTGCGTTGTACACAAAACCGTTTTTTGTGTTTTTGTTCTTAAAAACATCCACCATTGGAGGTTTGGTTATGTGACGCGAACAAGCTATGTTGAGGTCCAACTTTGAGTTAGATTCGGAGCCACTCGTCCGAGTGGCCAAACCCAGGTAGTGAAAATGCGGGCACTCCCCCTATCGTAGCACCAGTCTAAGGGTAAGCTCTCTCACTGGCGATGGGGCAGGGGTCGATGCAGGCTGGGCGGTAGGCTGTGCCCTCGGCTGCGCTATCGGTGTTGGTGTTCCCGGAGATAATAGCGGTGCACTCGTTGGGATAGGGGCAGGGGTCGATACAGGCTCGGCGGTAGGCTGTGCCCTCGGCTGCGCTATCGGTGTTGGCGTCGTCGGAGATACAGGCGATGTACCCGTTGAGGTAGAGCTGGAGCAGCCGCACGACACCTCAATCGATACTCCTTCGTCGCCTGAGCGGAAACGAAACAAAGTGGAACACGGGGCGTTGGACTCGACGCGTTGGTTTGTTTGTCCGTATCTGGCGAAGGAGCGGAGGTACAGCAGACACACGACCATGGCGCTGCGTTTCGGGGTCTAATCACCGGCGTAATAAAACCAAACATAACACAGCTCGTCGTGTGCGGCGGATCTAGCTCAATCGACTGACCCAGCGGTCACTAGGTCGGTACATTCACACGACGCAAATATGAAATCGAGGAAACCCTGCTATTGACAACACTTTTCGACAAGAACGTTTGGAACGGGTTTTTACCCACAGCATACATCATATCATGGGCCGCCTGTATATTCACGCAGTATGTGTGCCAAGCACGCGTTTTAGAGTCTCAGCAACGGTAGAAGTCCCCTTGTCGGAAAAGGAGGTTGCCCTGGTGCGAATTTTTTTAAACCTCAACCCCCCCCCGCTTCAGTCTTGGCATAATTCTCAAGGCGACACAGAACTGCCAAACTAAGGTGCACAGGATGCGATGATAGACAAAACCAAGAAACCCTAGACCCCAAGTGTGCTTTTCGTCGAAACAATTACACGTGCGGACTTGTTTTTGCTTGATTTTTTGTTTTCAGCAGTCGCTCTGCTAGCACCCATCACTCGCTCCATGTACCACCCTTGGCGACGGGATAACGTTCTACGATATACAGTGACCACTGCGATACAACGTTCACACGATGTGACCTACAGTAGCGCCTAATATATCCGGTCGGAGTTATCTGAACATAACATCTAAATAAATTGAGTTTGCTCAGACCCAGTTTTGGAATGTGCTGACAGGGATACCTGCGACAACGTGTTTATACGTTAAGGTTCGGCAAAGCAAACGTGGTCTGTGGTTGACGGCTTTAGCCGTCTATTCTCTGGATCGGCCTGATTACATTCACGTTGCTGATAGATCCGCGCTATCAAAAGCCCCAACATGATGATTGCGTCGGACTGTACTATTCGTATCTGGTACTCATGGGGGGGCTCCCTCGGGGTCCAGTTAGGCAACATTGCTGCAAAAGGAAGTTCGACCAGCAGACGCGTGCGACGATAGAGGTAGCGCTCTTTCGGCTGTGGGAACGTTGTTACGAATGATCGGGCTCCTTAAGACGCATGCATGCTACGATAGTAGGTTGCACCATGATTTTTCTGAGCTCCTCAATTAAGTAGCTGCCTACCCCACCCGAACACAATGATTTTCGAGGAAACCAAAAGCGCTACCCGATGAACTATCCCATGACCTAAGCGTACTATGGAAGCTATTACAATCACAAGAATGAGAGTCCCACGATTTTGGAATAAGGAGACCTATTATTCAGAAAGAACTTCAGCAAAAAGCGCTACCTCTCTCGTAGCAGGAGTCTTAACCCTTTTAGGACTGGAGACCCGTTTTGGGGACAATCCACTCTAATGCTAAGTAATTTGTCCCCAAAACGGGACTCCAGTCCTAGAAGGATTAACCCAAATAAGACGCGTGCTACGGTAGAGGTAGAGCACTCTTTGGCTGAATCGTTTTCTTTGCCATCAGGCTCCTTAACCCAAATTCGTCGGACTTTCATTTTTGTGACGAATAATGCTTCAGAGTATACTTCGGTCATGAGATTTATCATCCGGCAGCACTTTTATTTTCCCCCAATTTTGTTTTCTCGGTGAGGTATGAGGCTCCTTAAGTGAGGAGCTCAGAAAAAAACCAAAATCGTCGTACTTTTCATTCCGGTGTTGCAGCGATTCTCATGGTAGACGTGGGCCATGGGAATGTTCATTCATAGTGTAGCACTCTCATCACCCTCCCAAGTCATGTTTAGACTACTGCAGGTATGGAGGTCCTAAAACGAGAAGCTCAAAAACGAAGACGAGGGACCCTTATCGTAGCATGAGTCAAAAGAGGGCTCTACAGTAGTTGTGGGCTCACATCTCCACGTGGGCACCTCCCACGGGTGGTACAAGTAGGCCTCCTCTGCCGACGTGCAGAAGAAGTCGCTGTCATCGTTTTCGCCGCTGGCCACCACGTCCACTATGAACCAGTGTACCTGCGGCGGACGCATCGATTGCTCTGAAAAGGGTATATCATATCTCTCTAGATATATATCGTACCAGGTAAAAGCAAACTGAAAGAACTACGTGAAGGTTCTGCTATAAAGCGGTTGCTGTTCGGAGCTCAGCGATTTCCTACTTGCGGGGCACATCAACACAGGAGGTCCCGCCTGCGCTTGGATCTGACGCGTATCTTGCTAGCTCGTCAGTAGATACGTATACACTCCCTATGGCGGTGTGTGCAGGTTTAAAAAAAAAATGATATTTTCAGAATCGGTCGTAAGGTGCGGCATAGGGATCCTCAAGTTAAAACAAAAACCCGAAAATATTCCAGGTATCGTACATATATTACTGTAGGTGTTACCCGGACTATAGCACGAGTTCAATGACGAAGTTCAAGTTTTGTAAGCCTCAGCACGTGGACGAAACACGGCCGCCATGTGTATCGCCCTGTGTCGTGCGGTACGGCAGATGCATACCTACCCGTATTTCAAACTCAATACGCTGGCGGACAATATCCTCAACGATGCTGTACACCACGTCCTGTGCACCCCCATGAGTACACCCCTAATATTCTACTCACGTTTCCAGATGTAGAAGAACCGACTCCCGTAACTGGATTGGCGACTACCCATATCTGTCCAAAGTCATTGGTCCCCGATGTTGTGTAGAGGACCTCGTCGTTAGAAGCGAGTCCCGAACTTAGGTAACAACCCTCTGTGGCAGGAAGAGTTTCCGACACGATCGAAAATGAGTCTCCGTCGCTGCACGCAGATACGGGGGTGCTTGGTGCGGGGGCATCAGTAACCATTGGCGACGGCGACGTGACCGAGCAACCGCAGGAGACGGAAAACTCGTCATCTGCGAGGGTAACAAACCCCGCACCGTCCCCGTCGGCATCACCTGTCATTGAAAGAAGCACGGTGGAGGCAGTGTCACGCGGGGATGCGCTGCAACGATAAGGGCGGCCTCTTCATGTTTGCCGGTAGTAGCGCAGAACCGATTCACACGTACGTGTTGTGCCATGTTCTATCGAATCAGTTTACGGCGGTCTGGAGACGGTACGTGCTGCTGATGGATTCATGTACGCCACAAACTATCTTGCAGCTGTTTCGAGGCTTCGTTTCAGCAGTTTGGTACCGGCGAACCACAAGTAGACACGTCGAGGGGCTACCGGTTTACCGTAGACGTTGTGCATATAGGTACTACGTTTACTACTGTGTCTCTTTGTTTTGTTCTGCACTCGCGACATTGCCAAATGTGAACACTTTAAAGCGCATGCTGCAACATCGCCAGTTGGAATAGCGCAGTATGTAATAAAAAGAAGTAAACACGGGGGAGTTTGCCTAGATGCTCGACAAGGTATTCTTACTCGCTGCGTACGCTCTGCATGCAGTTTAGGCGCCCTTCATATATTGTTATGGTGCGCCCGTTCCGCTGGCGGGTGGTGCTGATCAGCCGAGATACAGTCACATACCAGGCACAGGTATGGGTTAGGACAACGCAACAGCTACAGGCGATACGGAAAAGGCGGCTGCCAGGACAGGGGTCCACCTCGATGTTTATGAGGCTCCTCGTCTGAGCAGCAATGCACCCCCCGCCTTAAACATGCCTTCGACAAACAAAGGTATGTGCTACCCGATGAACCGCCCCGTGGCCTCGGTGTAGGACGGAAACAGAACTGCACGAAACTAGCTTCTACGCATGTCGCCACTAAGTAGTTTTAGGCCGTGTATGCAGTGTTACCAGGTAGATTTTGAGCGCGGTTCACGACTATGGCAAGCCGATATAACAACAACAAAAACAACAACAACAACAACAACAACAACGACAGTGCACGAATACAAAATCACCGAGGGAATATTTTGAATTACTTGACAAAAAATGACGATGCTCCGTGGACCAAAGGTTTACGCAACGACCGCACTTGAGATTCCAACACTAATGGGTTGAGCAGTTCCCCCAGGTGGAGAACCCCCGTCACCCATGATAATTGAATTGCCCCTAATTGCTATCACACGTATACCTCCACCGTGGCCCGCGTCGACGGTCGGAAGCAAGACCAATCTCTATCGAGCACTTCTCGGTTATTCCGGGTGGGAACCCTTCTACTTGCCGCCCTTCTCTGTATCTACTGCTGTACGCTATCTCAGCCCGAACCCGATTGCCGGAGCACGCGCGCCGTGTCGTGCGATGAACTTACAAAACCAAGCCACCTCTGAAGGGTCAATGAGGTCCGCGTTCCCATCTGAAATACATGCTACTATAACCTCGCCGGAAGAATCGACGTAGGTTGCGCCCCATAAGGTGGTCTGAAACAGACAACAGATTGATGGGGGTCGAGAGAGCAAAATCGTTAGGTGGCGTTTAAAGCGAAGCCGGATCGAGGAGTATAGCCGAGTCGCTGCCAGTACACCTTAGTGTTGGGTGTGCTGGCACCAGTGAAAATAAAAAGCAGTCGAAGGCCATCATCGGGGTTCGCCACAGGTACGTAAGCGAGGCGCCATGGTCTGCGTTAGGGTTTGGTTGCACGTGTGAGGGCAAACATTTCTCGCTGGTAATGCTCCTCAAACCGTTGCAGCGGAGGACATACATAGGTACCTAATATCTTGGAACCCGGTGCTTCCGTACCATGCTCTGCCAAGCCAATGCCTTTTTTATCTCGTGTCGGCCTTACTACAGCTCTCCCAACCGCAGTCAACACAGACACCCGGGGCTACTGAAATACACGTAGTTTTCCGCCCAAACATAACACACGTCGTGAGGTGCGGTCGGTGTATAGCGCAAAGGCAGGAGCAGCTAGAAGCAGACAATACATCCGACGGGGGACTACGCCACCGTGAGCAACGAGAATACCGGACTGACTGGCAAGCGGTACAGACAAGGGCTAAAGTACGAGATTGTGGGCATCACAAGAGAACCTACGGCAGATTGGCGTTCTTTTCGAATACTTACGTCCGATGAGTCGAGCGCTGGCACACGCACAACGCTCGCAGTGGACGATCCGTACCCCGACGAAGTGTCCGTCACGACCGGAGAGAGGCAGCCTTCCAAGAGCGGGAACACCGTGGAGGACACGGATATCGACGTATCAGCGTCAGAGCAGTCCCCCTCCTGCAAAATCCGAGTGTTGGTGTTGAGGGCGGAGCCTTGACCCGTTTCCGACAGCGGAGTGAGATGAGCTACCGGAATGTCAGGACGTGCTTGAACACCGCCGGGACGTCCCACATTAGCCGCGGTGCCAGCAGAGGCGGGGGAGACATCCTTGTGCTTCAACGTCTGCGCTCGAACTTTCTCGAACTGCCCACGGGTGCTCTTAAAGTCGAAATCAGGGAACACCTGCTGACGACACGTTGCATACACGGAGTGGAGGATTTAAGGGGCCTCTTCGGGCGAACAATATACGAGCAAATAAAAAACAACTCCGTTTGTTTTTCGGTTGCAACATATTTTTTTTGCCTTTTCATGACTCCCTACGGAAAACGACACTTCTCCAGTTGTAATGCTCAGAATGCCGACCGATATGAGTAGTTTAAGAGAGCCTAAGTTATGTTCAACATTTGTGTCTCAGAAGGCGTATCGATCAGACGCCTTTTTCGTCACGAAAAGTGCCGCTTCCTCGAAAACGACTCGCCATACCCCTCGTATCCTAGACGAATTTGAAAAATGGCCGTTTCTCCGGCTGCTGATACTGTTTTCACTCAAGAGTTTCGACGATGACGCCGAGCACTAGTAGGTTAACCTACCTGCGCCTCTAGTTCGACCGTCCGTAGCGTCCCACGTGGCCACAGCGGAGTTCAGATATCAAACAGGAGCTTCGACACGATCAAAATGCGGAGCACTTTCGTTTCGTGATGCAAACACAAGAATGCTTACGCTCCCTTGCAGATCCAAGAGCCCCAATATCTCCTAGAGACTATAACACAATAATATATTTCCGACGAAGTCGGGCTTTGAAGGAGCACCGTCATTCAAAATACCGTTTCAGCAAATAAACGGTACAGCAGTCGTGTCTCTATCGCAGCACTCGTCCATGCCTGCGTATTGGTTTGTCTATTCGTTTTCTTCTTCTATTGCGAGTATTCATACGTCCCACACACTTCCTTCGTCCTCCCTTCCTCGGACCTTACTGCTGTAACACAATATAGAAAAATACATTTTTATAGTACTCACTCGTATCCGGGGTCACATAATAACAGCAGGCTGGTTTTCCCCATCCCCACTACCGTACGATACTTGCTTCACGACAGCAGTATCGCGAGAAGACGTCGTCCCTTACTCCCCTCTGGTCGACTCTAGTCATTTTTCTCTATTACGGGAGACTTCGAGTGAATGGGGACGATATTTTCATTCGTGGTGAAAATAGGGAAACATATATTCGTCGTACTCGTACGTATACGTAGGTCTGTTTACGTCTACCATTAGTCCTACGAGGTGTAATACTTACAATTGTAGTCCCCCGTAATAAACACTCGTACGTATTGTGTTCTTGGTCGTAGATACGTAGATACAAGTGTGATGTCGGTTTGTAGAAAAAGTGACGGTTTCATCATTAGGAAATGACAGTTTCACCCTCGGGAAAGTCTCTCTGACAATCAGGGTCCCACGACCCCACGAGTACGACGTCGTACGTATATTATTGCAGTACGTAGACGACTTTTGTTTCTGTTTGTTCTTGGGGTCTTGCCCGTAGCTCCGGGTCTTGCTTTGTAGCTCCACGAGATGCATCGATCCATCAGGCACCACCACGCCCTCTGTCGATCACTCTCATCATCTGCCTCTATTCCTGAGCAGAGCATCAATAATATCACATCAAAATCTGGAACTCGGGTCACCAGTGACACCATCTTCTTCTACAGAGCTGAGCTCTCATCATATCACAGAACCAGCCTAACCGCGGTTCGGCACTTGGCCTCTATCTGGCATCATACGCCAGCCACAAGCCAATCTACTTCAACAGAAGCTTGCCCACCTAGGGCAGCCGGCTGTAAATAAAACACGAGACGAAGAAGGCGGGCAACAAACGAAATCAAAATGTGCAAACTGAGCTACTGTAGTTACAGTAATGACAACATTGCCGTGCGTATCTGCTCCACTACAACATGGAGTCCCCCTGGGCCCACAACTAACCAACCCGTACGTACTCGACTGCAGCAGCAGTGGGTGTGGCTGCTGTCTGAGAGCTGCCTGCACCTCTAGATGGGGTGTGAATGACCGTACAAAAAAAAAGAGTTCATACAGGTTCATATTTTTATTTTACCTCTGATAAAAATAGGCCTGCACCATATGTATAGGGCAATAATAAAAAACGGGTACACCCGCGCCGGTTTGAGTCCAAAACGTGTACATAATGGAATCGAGTCAAAACACCACATCCCACGAGCCATCACGGGATAGATTGGCCAAAATCACATCGTGCCCGTTTCTGAGGGGTAGTGACAACCAAGCACACTTGTCGGCGCCTAACTATACCCTTAGACGTGTCCGGATTATGCTTGGAGGGTTCAGGCCCGGGTGGGGTCGGGAGCAGGGTCAGGGGTGTTTAGACGCAGAGGGCTCTGGCGGCAAGCATTTGTGTTTTACTTGGTCTCAGCGTGTACCTGAAATACGCCCTATATAGATACCAGGTATGTTCATACTGCTGTGCACACATATATCATACAACATACAACAGTACATTATTAATAGGTGGATGGTCCTATATATTATATGACTCTGAAGCAGTGATGGAGATTGCCTCCGGCAACAGTGCCGATCAATTCTTGAAAAAGATCGACCCCAAAAAGGCAATCTTGATCTTTTCGGCAATCTTGGCGAAAAGAGTCAATCTTGATCTCGATCTTCAATCTTGATCTTTATCTCGCCAAATTAAGCAGGCTTAATGCTTTAAAAGTCGTTCGTATATATCACACCCTGGACAATTCCTATTTCAATAGTCTATGGTGTCTATAATTTTTTTTGGGTGTAGTCTATTAATTGGAATTGCCCAACCAAATGATTTTGATTGAAGTATATTCATTTTAATTGTCCGGGTAATTAGTTTTAAATGCTGCCTACCAATTGGAATTGTCCAGACAATTGATTTTAGGTGCTGTCAATTAATTGGAATTGCCTGCACAATTATTTGGACCTTTCCTATTACAATAGTCTATTGTGGCTACAACTGATTTCGGATGCTGTCTATTAATTGGATTTGCCCAACCAAATGATTT
>MEHQ01003132.1:4205-42805 GCA_008828725.1 Saccharina japonica
GGGAGATTCATTTTTTTGTTTGATCGGACAACCTATTGAAGTACTTAAGAGTAGTCAGCTCTGAGGTTTGTATGTTGGTGCTGGCCTAGAAGTGGCTGGCTTGGTGGTTGCGCTTAGCAAGGGGCTACGTAGCCCCGGGGCATGTTGACAGGACCGACCACTTCGCACTATATAATGGCGGAGAAACGACTTTGATACCTCTCTCTGGGGGGAGAAATCAGCCCCAGAGCAATTATCGCAGCAAACGAAAGCTCGATGAAATAGGTCTATTGTAAGGTGGGTAGACCACTTTCAGTACGAGTATGGCCGGAGAAGAAAAACGAACTCTCTAGGGGGAGATCGCTGCCAGAGAGATCATCCACACCTCGGACAGACAGATCATCTACAGATAGATCATCATCTAGATCATCTACAGATATATCATCATCTAGGTGAGCTACAGATAGATAATCTAGTTGCCCACCTGCCGTTGTGAGAGATTGTGCAGGATCTACATAGTACAGATCCAACCCAGGAAATGAGTGCTAGATCAGGCAGATTACACGGCTCCCACCCGGAAACATGAGCTAGATGATACAGACCAGGAATCTATCTGCCCTGAAAGGTCTACTACTTACATGTAGATCATCAAGTTGGAATCGATTGTCTGTCCGAGGCGTAGAATCATAGCAAAAACAAGGCTTCAAGAAAGTAGTCTATTGGTGCTGACAGCCTTAAGTATGTAATGTTCTCGTTAGAAAGGACGACTAGTTGACTTGTTAACCCCCGCTCCCACCCCATATAAACTAAGCAAAACCTTTCTATGTAATATCTGGAATGGAATGGAAAAAACGTAATGAGCGCCCAAATGTTGGAGGTGTCTCTATTATATGGGACCAGGAACGGTGCTCTGTCTCGAAAGAGATGCGCGAGCAACGGTCAAATGACTAGTGCAAGCAACAAATCAGATTAATTCGCACCGCCTGTCCCAGTGCAAGAATCCGCCTCACAAGCGGTTCTTGGTAGGATGCAACTCACCCTTCATGCAACTCGCCCAACATCTCACCGCGTTTCACGCTTGGTGCAAGCAATTGTCTGCCTGGTATTAATAGCCGAAAACCCGACGTGCCCCGTTCCGGCATTGTAGAGACACGAGGGCCTAAGGTCATATGACTTCGACGTACGACCATGCATAATAATGAGCACACACACCCCCTCCCCCCCCGCTCGCCGCCTCTCAGGCGTACAAGACGAACACGGGTGGGAAAACAATAAAACGCAGCAAGGAGAGGGACGTGATGAAGCGCAAGAGCGTGACGTTCAAGAAGAAAACTACGACAGGATGAACAGATAGAAATCAATAATCAAGTTATTTCGACGCAAACAAACAAACTACTTGGAAATTAGAGTAAGGGAGGCTTTATCTGGTAGAAAAGGTAAAAAAAGGTTAAGAAAGCAACAAAGCGAAATTATTATCAATGATCAGAATCTTTCTTTTTGACTTTCGATCATCTATAATCCCCAAAGAAAAGCAGCGCAAAAACACAAAATACTAAAAGAACATAAACAGAAAAATAGCACTTCGAACTCTCAAAGCTCCAGGGTTGTTTAATCCAAAGAAGTGTTTTTCCTCTCAAAAAAAAAGCGCAATAAAAAAAAAAAGGCGAACGCGAATAAAAACAACCCTCGAGGACCCTTCCCCAAGAGGGAAAGTTAAATCAAGCCTTCGCCCGCCCGCCCACCCACAGTAGTGGTAGTGGTAATGGTAGTGGTGGTAGTGGTGGTACCGCATAACAACGCAAGATAGCACACCCCGGTGATATTTTTTTTGATGAGTAAAAAAAATATCACAGGGTGTGCTGTTTGTGAGGGGGGGTGCTGTATAACGCACCCCGGGTGATACCGGTAACAGTGGGTTAGTTTGATTTGGTATGGTATGGTTGCTTTGGTTGATTTTTCGGCTGGTTGGTTGGTTGGCTGGTATATTTTGGTTGTTGGTTGGTTCGCTTGGTTGGTTGGTTGGTATATTTTGGTTGTTGGTTGGTTCGCTTGGTTGGTTGGTTGGTACAGTTTGTTTGGTTGGTTGGTGCAGTTCCGTTGGTTGGCTGGCTGATATGATTGGTTGGTTTGCTGGTTCGGTTGGTTGGTTGGTTTAGTATAGGTTTGGTGTGGTTTGGTTGGTTGGTTTGATTGGCTGTTTGGTACAGTTTGGTTGGTCGTTTGGTTGGTTAGTTTGTATGGATTGGTTGTTAGCTAGTTGGTTGGTTCGGTTGGTTGGTACAGTTTGGTTGGTTGGTTGGTTGGTTGGCTGGCTGATATGATTGGTTGGCTGGCTAGTTCGGTTGGTTTGGTATAGCTTTGGTGTGGTTTGATTGGTCGGTTGGTTGGTTGGTTGATTTGATTGGCTGGTTGGATGGTCAGCTTGGTTACTTTAGTTGGCTGGCCATCGATGCAGCTAGAGGCGGCGGCCATGGTGGGGGGGAGGAGTATTTTTGTATTTTTGTTACGCGCCTTGGGCGCACCCACACACCCACACAACGAGTATTCTAATACTGAGGCATCCCACGGCAACAACGCCTCCGGAAGGCTTGGGAAATAAGCTCGTCTTCAAGGACCGCTGTTCGCGGGATCTACCACCAATGAGCCTCAATAGTGTTTGTGGAGTTTCTTGGCCTTCGGAGGAGACATTATGGGGTAAACGTGGGACACGCAACCGGTAGAGGTGTCCCATTGAGAGCTCGGCCGGTCGCTCGTTATCCTACTTCTCTCCTGTAGACAACAGCCACGATAAAAGTCGGCATCCGCTAGACTGACTGTGAGGCAGTTCAGGAGACAGCGAGGCGAGGGCTACGAAACAGAACCGGCGGGGGCTATCCTTGGCTTTTGGTCTGGCGTCGTCATCTCACCTCTCTCACGACAGGCCATCGCTCCAGCGGCTCTCCGACCCCAGCGAAAACGATCTCCTCGAAAACTCCCGCCTCCGTCCTGGTGGGGTGAAGACGTTTAAAAAAAAACGCCGTTTAATGCCTCCACCTTCTGCACGATGGCTGGTCTACGGCCCTGCCTACCAGGGGCTACCATCACGATATTGAGCCAGATAAACATGCCAACCTCTCTTTAACAACCAACACAACATTATATTGTAAGCAATCTCTCACTTTAATCACGAAATAAATGGCAGGGGGGGCTAGGTCGGGGCCGAACCCGGGGGGAAAACATGCCACCTCACTCACGTCAAGTCGGTGCGGGAAGCGTGGCTTAGAATCACGGCGGGCGCTAGAGCAAGTCGACGGTATTTCCCCATCGCGGCGCCCCCCACACCGACTGACGCACGCTTGAAAACATTAATTGCAGAAGGTTCGAATGCTACAGTACAGCAGTAGGCTCTCTCTGGGCACCGAGGTCGGCACGGCGTATACGCCACACTGGCACGGTCTGCTATCGATAAAATCTCGATCTAACGCGAGGTTTCAGCCTCCCTTCCTCTCTCTCCCTCCCCCGCCCCCCCCGACTGCCTATTCGATACGTTTCTCTCTCGTGTGTCTTTCGCTGCTTACCTCTGTCGTTCTTTACTCACAGAAGTATCTCTCTGCCCCCTTCCCCCCCCTCTCTTTGAACGTTATTTACATTGTATCTTTCCCTGCATATTTAAACCATCTATATACGTTCCGTTTATGTGCCAGGTATCTTCCTACCCTCCTCCCCCCTTTCTGACATGTCTTATTTTCCCATCTGTCTCCCTACATACCAGCGTACGTCTCTACGAGCAGCTCAATACAAACAAAACAAGTACACTTGTCTACAGCAGTATACATCTCCCACCCTCTCCTCCCTCCCTTTCCCTCCCCATTATATATGAATACATAGGCTAGGTTGGTGTCGGTTGCCGACGACGCTGTAAAACACGCCTCTCACCGCGTGAGCTAGACAACCAGGGTGCCGTTTACCTTGTCTTTTTGGCGGTCACCACGGCTGGCGGTCGAGTTAGATCATTTGTGCGGGGTGGAAAACCTTAACTCCGCACAAGCGGATTAATTATCGTATCACGTAGTGTGTATATGATGAGGCATCCTCGAGGCAGTTACATAGGGTTCCCATTGCTGTCTCTATAAGCGGCCACACCAGAAAACAAATCAATTAATTCGAAGCTGCTGTCCAGTGCAAGTCCACCTCATAAGCGGTTCTTATTAATAGTAGGATGCAGCTCACCCATCATGCAACTCGCCCAACACCTCACGGCGTTTCGCGCTTGGTGAAAGCAATGTCTGTCTGGTCGGTGAAAACCCGACATGCTCCGTCCCGGCATTGTAGGGATGCGAGGGTCTATGGTCATACGACTACGGCCATGTATGACATGAGTTTACCCCCCCGCCCCGCCGAGAAGCTCCCTTAGACGAAGGAAGCAAGATTGCGCTCATTCACGACGACGTCTGTTGGTGGCAAAAAATACGAGGATAACTCACTCCTCCCTCCCCCCCTCCCTCCCTCCCTCTCGTCTCAACTCCGCTGCCACCGCCGCCACCACTACGACCACCACCGAGCTGTTGTGTGACATCTAGGAGTATCTCCGCCGCAGTTGGCTCGACGTCGTCCGGAAGTGGGTAGAAGGAGGGTGGCATGGAGAGGCCGGGACCTCTGGACGCTATGAGGCTGGTCGTGCAGCAGCGGTTGGTAACCGCCACGTACCTTTGTTGTAGTTTAGTACAGAGTTTTCACAGCGAAGGAGGTCGAGACAGCGTGGGTGGTGGTAGTGGCGGTGGTGGTGGGTGGTGGTGGTGGTAGTGGTGGCGATGATGGTGTTGGTGCGCATTCAGAACTGAAAAGCATATACCACTCTAATTCCAAGTAGTTTGTCCCCATATATGTGGGACCAGTTCTTGAGGGGTTACATCGTTTTTGTTTTACTTCATATTAGTACAGAGCTCCTCAAAGCGACCACCCTCAGAAAAAAATTGGTGCACATTCAGAACTGAAAAAGTTATCCCACACTAATTCCGAGTAGTTTGTCCCCAAAAACGGGGGACGGGTTCGTAAGTTTTTCGCGTTTGTTTTAGATCTTTCGCGTCTCGATGGTGTGTCGAGGGGACGGTTGTCTGCAGCTGCACTTTCTCTTACAGCACTCGTATGGAGCCATTCGAAAAAAACCCCAAATCATTCCCTGGGTATGTACGTATATACTTGATTGCGAAGGGCTGGAGATTGAAGTTCATGTTTACTCCACGTCGACTGCCGATTGGTGTCAGATTGTCATGTTCCGGATGGCGGCCAGAGATTCCACGGCAGTACGTAGTGAAATGCCACATGATATAAAGACAGAATACCGTACTGCTGCGATAATGAGCACGGCACCACCGCACGAGGTACGAGAAGTGATGCTTCGCTTAGTCGAGGAGGGAACACGGACAGCATCGACAGCATCACGCCAGCATCAACACCTCACTTCGTATGGATGCGAGCATAGAGCATCCAGTACGAGTACGACTGCTGTACGACGTGGTAATCGTACTGGATCAAGAACAAGATGAGATAAGCAAGGGGTCAATATAAATATTGTTACGTGTTGCAGTCGGAGAATATGTGTTGGGATCGCGAGTGTGCTCAGCGCTACCACCACCAAGCCATGAGAGCAACACATGCCACGCATACACTCACAGCGATGAGCGTATGATGTACGTAACCCCTCTCATTGCCGGAGTGCAAGTCAGTGGTGCCGTGCCGTGCCGTGCGTGCGCCTTGGGTGTTTCGCGTGTCGTGCTGAATTTATACGCCCCGGGTTATACATGCTCCACATATCATGTGGAAACCCCAGTCCCGAAATGCAGGCAGCGGCAAGCAACTGGCAACCCCTCAAGAACAAGCAGCATCATCCGGGGAGAAGCCATGAATATCACACAGAGCAACCGACCGCCCTTCCCCTGGGGCCGTGACAACCACCGGGGGGCGTCGACGGCAAGCATGCGGATGGTGCTGGCGGTCGCGTTAGCGATGATGTCAACCTCTCTGGCTTGGGTGTCTCCTGTATCGTTTCAGGTATGACGTTTCTGCGCTGCCTGCTGGTCATAGCAGTCCAGGCCCCTCGCCGTGTTGCAACGGGACGCGGGGGGGGGGGGGGGAGGCAAGTACGGGTGGTTGTTGGCTGTGGTTAGCTAGTGTGGAAGCGAGGCTGGTATTGTTGCTGTAGAAAAGCCTCGCACGGCAGCACAGTCAAGGTTCAGGTTAGAGCTCTTTTGAGAGCTGTGATAGTGATAGCCGCTGCTATGCCCTGGCCGATGAGGTTGCACCGCTTCTTCTGTTGCTGTGCCGTCGTGTCATACCACTCTGTCCGGAAATATAATAAACGTTCAGGTATCAAGATTCGTACCCAAAGGGACCTTATATTTCCGCACAGAGTGATTTAACATGCTATCATACGTACCCAGCAGTTTGCAGTAGTAGCAGCGTGTCGTATCATATCATACCTACTGCTGTTGTAGATCATACCTGAGCATATCATATCTGACGTCGGTTCTGTTTACGTACGTACCTGTATCGTTTACCAGTTTATACTTATACTTCTCGTACGTACACATAGCCAGGCGTCGTCGAATTCAGCAGTACGCGGCAGCATTACGCGGCAGCAGTACGTGTATTTAAGAATTTGGGAGTTAACCCCTTAAGAACTGGTCCTAAATATTTGGGGACAAACTACTTGGAATGAGTGTAGCATATATTTTTCAGTTCTGAATGGGTTACGAATTTCGGGCTCGATTTTTGGACGAACATAATCATGTGACCATTTATATACTGAAATTAGGATGGTGCACACCCTGCCTCAATAAGAATTCGAGCCTGGCCCAAAATAGGAAAATCGGTGTCGCATACTCGTATATATTATACGTACCTGATACTACTGCTGTACAGCGGCAGTATGGGGTGTTTTCGTCTGCTTGTTCGGCTGGCCGATGCATCTACTCGGCAATGCAAGGCACGCCGTCGCTGCCACCCCTGCAGTTTATTTATCTACCTCTCCAACCGCACTGCGGCACTGGAATTGGGACGCGGACCGCGCCTCTCTTCATGCCCGACGACCGATGATGAGGATTATTAATAGGAGAGTTCCCAGTTCCCAGGATGTTCGAGATTCGAGTCACCGCAAGCGGATGCGCAATGTACATACGATCTGCGATATAACTTCACAGAGCTGTGATATGTGGATACTGCACCAGGTCCCCCTCCCCTTTCATAGATTAACAGTACCGCCGTAATGTCTGCAAGTTCAAGGTCACACCCAAGGTCTGTCACTCCGTTCGTGCAGACCCGAGGTACCGACCATTCTCGGGGTGTACTCCTCACCACAGCCACACAAGAGAGACCCTGCTTGGGGGCGTCCCCCTCACATTGACGAGATGTCGATTATTTTCATTTCATCACCAACCAGCAACAAAATGTGATAACGCTTCCCGCTGCTCCCATATGCTTCGCCCCCCCACCCACCCCCACTCTCCTCCTCCCCTCCCGCCCCCTCATTTCCCCCCAGGCTAACCCAACCGGGCGGAGTAGCACGCCTCCGCAACGAACCAGCCCCACCGCCACCGCCACCACCACCACAAGCGGCCGGGTGACCCCCTTCTCCGCCAGCGTCGGCCCAAACCCATCCTCCAATCAAGGGGCTCTCTCGGCCCGCGGCAGCTGTTTCAACGGACACGCGCTTCGGTCGGTGCCGGAATCCAACGGTCCTGACGAGGATCGGGAGGGTGAACGGGGGAGAGGACGCGGGCGCGACGGTGGCGGTGGCGGGGGCGTGAGCGGTTTGGAGGCTGCCGTTCATTTTTTCCCCAGGTGGGAATTCCAGAGATAAGGGGGAGGGGGGGGGCGGGGGGCGGGGGGCGGGGAGGGGGAGTGTACTCATGCCGTGCATGGCCGTAGTCGTATGACGATAGACCCTCGCATCCCTACAATACCGGGACGGAGCACGTTAGGTTTTCACCAACCAGGCAGACATGGTTTGCATCAAGCGCGAAGCGCCGTGAGATGTTGAGCGAGTCGCATGAAGGGTGAGCTGTATCCTACTGAGAACCGCTTGTGAGGCGGACGTGCATGTGGACGACACTTGCAATTAATTGGTTTTATTCCCGGTACTTATTTGTTGCTTGAGAACTAACCCTAAGGGGGGGGAGGTATTCATGTTGTTGCGCCTTAGTCGTTTTACCATTGACCACGCAACCACTTTCGAGACGGGGTGGAGAGGGTTGTGGTGGATTGGGAACCGAACAAATAATGATCCAGGAGTGGTTGTGAGAGATACTTACGAGTGGGCGTGTTTGTTTATAGTCTGGGCGTGGTTAATTTTCCTCCAGTGCAGCAGCGTGAAATATACATTTTTGCACCTGGTATTTTGTTTGCCTGGCATGTGGATTGTCGACCGCGACAGGTTCAAGAGAAAGCGAAAGTCGGGCGAGGAGAGGGGACCTCCCGTGTACCGCAGCGTGATGCAGACGGTCAGGTTGGCTCGATTCCCGGTGTGGCCCATCCAAAACGGTGAGCATAGGAGTCATAAAAAATAATCGTATTACTGTATACGTAAAGTACCCGTACTGTCTATCCATTGTTACGTATATATGTAGTTCAGATTCCAGCCGTTCGTTAGATTTCGGCGTTCGTTTTAGTTTTCGGCCATTTTTTTTTTTGCGTTTCCGCTTTTTATAGTAGATAGTGCCACAGGAATGGTGGTATGGTCCTTTGCAGCAGCAGCACCAGCAGCATCAAGCAGTGTTACCCCCTTTGGAAGTTCAGAAGGAGAAAATGAAAGAAAGACGAAACAAAACCGACGATATCAGCACCTCCTCGATTCGTCGCGAGTCGACGAGGGAAGAAAGGGCTCAAGTCTCCTCATGATAAAAAAAATGCAAGGCACAGACCGTAGTAGGAAGGGGGGAGGAGAACCTGCTGTGTGGCCCCAGATCTGAATCACGACAAGCAGGGAGAGAGAAAGGCATGGCGAAGATTCTTAATGGGATGAGAAAACTCCCCAAAAAACAAACACGAAGCGAACACTGGCTGCTAGGTTAGGGGATGGCGATTTGAATGCCCGGGCGAGAATGCATGGAGCTGTACGTTACGCGCGCAGTGTGGTATGGTGAGAGTACTGATAATGCTGTGCGCTCACTTTCGACGTTTGGCACTGCCTCACTTCTCGCCCCTAAGGGTTACTATTAGTAAAATAGCTCTAATCACACGCCGTCAACCGTAGGTATCCAATTCTTTGAATGTCTGTCTCTCTTGTTGTCTGCGTCTTGCTGTTTCTGTCTGTCTGCCTGCCTGCCTGTTTGTGTGTCTGTCTGCCTGCCTGCCTGTCTGTCTGTCTGTCTGTCTGTCTGTTTGCTTCTCTGTCTGTCTGCCTGCCTGTCTGTCTGCCTGCCTGTCTGCCTGCCTGCCTGTCTGTCTGCCTGCCTCTCTGTCTGTCTGCACTCCTGCCTGTCTGCCTGGTCTGTCTCTGTTTCTCGTATATGTGCCCGTCTGCCTCTTGTCTGCCTCTGTCTGCCTGTGTCTTCGCCAGGGTTGTTCTTCACACTGCTCGACCTGCTCCGCCTGCGCAAGCTCGCCTTGTCGCTGGAGGAACTGTGGGGCGGCCGCGTGGGCGTCCTCAGCCCCCCCAACCCCCAGGCGACAGACCCCTTCGTGCTTCTGGCGCACCACCGCCACACTTTCTGGCCTCTTGACCCCGTCCGAGTCGCGCAGAAGTTCATCGTCCCGGAAGGGTTCCCGGCCCACCCCCACCGTGGGTTCCAGACCGTCACATACGTCATGAAGGTGAGCGTATATATAATAGGAGTTCGACCGTCGCGAGGGGGCGTTTTGTTTCCGTGGGTGAGGGAGGGAAAGGCGAAAAGGCTACGAGTACGTAGGAGACCCGTCTTTTGGCCGCGCGTCAAGGCCTATTTTGGCCGTAGTATACTAGTTTTAAGTGTAGGCGGCGGTCAGTCAAGGGGTCTATTTTCACAGTAGTATACTAGTTTTAGTGTAGGTTCGGTCAGTCAAGATGTCAAACCGTGGTCTCTTATCATCGCTTGGAAAAGGACATGATTTGTTTTTGTATTTTTCACCTGAGCTCAAGCGCCTCGTGTGGTGGGGCAACTTACAAAAGTCGAGAGCGCTTCACTACCCCCCCCGCCGCCCCCGCCGCCGCTGCGACTGTATATTAGGGGATTGTCCTCCGTTTTAGGAAGCCCAGCCATGCGTGCGGGAAATATCTCCCGGCACGAACAAAAAACGCGCGCCTTCTTTGGCTTGACTTGATGTGACAATCCTGACTTGATTCTGCATCCCGTGACTTTCTTCTACAATTGACATCAGGGTGGAATGGTCCACCGAGATTCGATGGGCATCAAGCAGCAGTACGGCGCAGGACAAGTCCAGTGGATGAGCGCCGGACGAGGCATTATTCACGAGGAGATGTGGGACGTGAAAGACTGGGAAAAGGCCGACGCCGAACTCTACCAGATCTGGGTGAGGACTGAGAACTGAGGACCGTTTTTTTTTTCGCCCTCTTTCAGTCCCATGGGACCCAGATTTTAGCAGTGTTGTATGACTTGGCGCTACTTCGACAACATGATTGATAGGCCACGCATGTGAAGAACCCTTTGTTAGATCTTCATTCTAAGAAATTTCCCAGACCTTCGGGACTGGGGTTCGGGTTAGTTTTATCGTTTATATCAAGTATAACCACCTTGACGAAGCTGGACCAAAAACTATACAGCCCTCGTTTTTAGGGGGGCTGGGCACTTGGCAGCCTCAATCACTAGGTATTATCTGGCTGCGTCAACAAACAGTATACTGGATTGCATCAGTATACTGATTATCTCGCAGGCGCATCATGAAAGACTCTCATATTTGATGCTACTCCGTCACTCTTACCACTGGGGCATAGGGTAGTAAGCTCTCACCAGCTAGCGTAGGACAGAAAGCATATAACTCCCCTCCTCTCTCCTCTCTTCCCTCCTATCTCCCCCTGCAACGCATTTTAATAGGTTTCCGTAGTATATTACGGCGTGTTTCTTGGACGTACTTAATATCCAATATACTGGCAGTATATACTGACATATCTACTGGCAGGCTCAAACAGCAGATAGTTATTGTCAGCAGACGGTTGTCAGTACATACTGTGCCAGTACCCAGCCCTACGAGTACAGTACTCGTTTTTTGTTGTGAATGGGGTTAGGGTTAAGGTTTAAAGTCAAGCATGTTTCAACCATGTTCTCGAGGGTGGGCCAATATCTATACAGCCACTATTTTGGTTTTGCGTTCTAAAACTCCCGTGCGTATGTTCATTCCAACAGGTGAACCTTCCGGGCTCGTTGAAGATGACCCGGCCGAGAATTCAGCTGGCGGGGAAGGACACGGAGTCTCCCCTCCCCATCGTGCACCCCTCCAAAGGAACGGATGTCGTCGTCGTCGCCGGAGAGGTAAAAATCTTAAACCTTGGTACCATTCCACACACCGAACAGATGACGCGTGTTTGCCTTACAGGGGTGGCGCTTAATGTTTCTGAGGCGTCTCACTTGATTATAGTATAGGAACTCTATACCTCACCCCCAAAAAACTGATTTTGAGAAAAGCTAAAAGTGCAACCTAATGGAACAATCCCAAACCCTAGGCATACCACGAGTAATATTTGAAAACGCTAATTTTAGTCCAAACGCTATTGGGTTAAGGAGCCCGGTCAGTCGGAAATATTTGCCCCATGAGGCAAAAAAAAGTGCTACGTACCCCTATGGTATCGCGCGTCAGATCACGACGATCGAGATCACCTAGATCCTATTCTGCCGTTTAGAATTGTTGTGCGATATCTGTATTGTGCACCACTGCAGGTCCAACCCAGGAAACGTGTGCTAGATCCTGCAGATTTTAAGGCTCCCACCCGGAAACAAGCTAGATGATACCGAGCAGGAATCTACCTGCTCGGAAAATATCTAGATGTGAAGTGGGAACAGGTGATCCGTCCGTCTGTGCAATATTTTCTTTCCCTGAGGACACGGCATTTTTTATTCCCGGTAGTTCTCATTTCGACGTGATGGTGGCCCATTTTGTTACTTGATTCGTCCCCACTCCCTTAACGCCCACCCCTAACCACCCCTCCCTCCCTTAACCCTCCCTTATACCCCCCGCCCCTGTTACCCCCCCCCAATTGCTCCGTCTCGAAAGGGATGCGTGGTCAATGGTCAAATGACTAAGGCAAGCAACAAATGAGTACGCCCCCCCCCCCCCCCTATAAATATATTATTATATTTATAGGTTGGGTTGGCGTCGGTTGGCAACGACGCTGTAAAACACGCCACTCGCTGCGTGAGCTAGACAACCAGGGTGCCGTTTTTTTTTGTTATTTTTTTTGGCGGTCACCAAAGCTGGCGGTCGAGTAGATCATTTGTGCGGGGTGGAGAACCTTTGTTCCGCACAAGGGGAATGGTCGTATCACGTAGTGTTAATATGGTAAGGCGTCCGCGAGGCAGTTACATAGTAAAACCCATTGCTGTCTCCGGAAGTGGCCACACCAGAAATTAAATTTAACTCATTGAAGCTGTCATACATATGCAAGCACGCCTCACGGTTCTTAGTAAGTAGGGTGCAGCTCACCCTTCATGCGACTCGCCTACCACCTCACGGCACTTCACGCTTGGTGCAAGCAATCAATGCCTGCCTGGTCGGCGAAATCCCGACGTGCCCCGTCCCGGCATTGTAGGGATGTTATGGTTCATGGTCATACGACTACGGCAATGTATTGACATGAGTACCCCCCCCCTCCCCTTTACATTTTGGGGGCGTTCTCCCCCTCGTTGCCCCGTTACCCAGTTGTGCGGCGAGGTGTCTCCCGTGGAGACGATGCAGCCGCTGTCGATGCTGCACGTGATGATGAAGCCTGGGGCGGAGTCTTGGGCGCACGAGGTACCGTGGGGGCACCAGTGCCTCATCTACGTCCGCCGCGGGGAGCTGACGCTGGTTCCCACGGAAGAGGGGTACTACGAGGGGGAGGAGGACCGAGAGCCTCAGGTGCGTCCTCGCATGCTCTGGTTTGCTGTGGTTTGGTTTGGTTTGGTTTGGTCTGATGTGTTCCGCTGTGGTCTGCTTTGGCTTTCTTCGCCCTGCTGTGCCGTGCTGTGTTTGATCTGTTTTGCTTTGTTCTGCTTGGCTCTGCTTGGTTCTGCTCTGCTGCTGTGTTCTTCTGCTGTTTTCTGCTGTGCTCTGCGCCTGTGCTGTGCCGGTGCTGTGTTCGCTGTGTTTGCTGTGTTCGCTGTGCTTGGTGTGCTTGCTGTGTTGTGCTTCGCTGTGCTGTGCTGTACTGATGCTGTGTTTGCTGTGTTGTGCCTCGCTGTGCTGTGCTGTGCTGTGCTGTGCTGTGCTAATCCTTTACTTTATCATTGTCCTTGCCCTTAACCCTGTCCTTACCCCTTGCCCTCAACCTTACCATTGCCCTTGCTTTGTCCAGACGGTCACCACGGGGGACGCGGTGTTCTTGGCCCCCGACGGGGACTTCGCGAGGTTCGAGAACAGAAGGGACGAGGAGCTTGATTTCATGCTCATCGAGGCTGAACCGACGGGCGAGCAAGTATCGGCACGGGTAAGAGGAGACACGAAGCAGAAATACACTCCAGAAGATAAACATACTCGTATATGGTACGCCAGAAAACGTAATATGGTACGCCAGAAAATGTAATATGGTACGCCCGAAGAATATATACACGCCTGAAAATTAAATGTACGCCTGTGTGGCGATGTGGATACTAGGACCCCTTCCCCTAGATGGTACCGCCTCGTTGTATTACACAAGTTTATGGTCACCGGAGGTCCCTCACTCCGTTTCGTGAAGACCCGAGGCACCAACCCACCTCGGTGTGTCCTCCACACCAAAACCCACACGAGAGAGAACCTGCCATGGTCTCCGCCCCACATTGGCGTCGGTAGCAGGGCTCTTGTATCAGTGTTGAGTTCGCAGCGCGCGGCATTGTCAGCTGTCAGCGCTGCTGTGCGAAACCTAGGAGAATCTTCTATTTTACGATTACCACCTCTGACATAGAGCTGGTAATCGTATATTTGAACATTCTTCCGAGTTCCGCACAGCAGCGCTGACAGCTGACAACGTCGCGCCCTGTGATCTAACACTGATAACAGAGCTGGTAATCGTACACTATTGATAGAAGATTCTCCCAAGTTCCGCACACCAGCGCTGACAGCTGACTGTTGATGTTGGTTGGCTTGTGGCTGGCGTATGATACCAGAGGCCAAGTGCCTGAACCGTGGTTAGGCTGGTTCTGTGATATGATGTGGGCTCTGGAGAAGACATTACACTGGTAACTCTAGGTCCAGTGTTGTTGTTGTCATTATTGGTCTGCTCTGGAAGTAGAGCAGATGTCGAGAGTGATCGACAGGGCGTGGTAGTGCCTGATGGATCGATGCATTTCGTTGAGCTACGAAGCAAGACCCCAAGAACGAACAGAAAAAAAAGTCGTCTACGTACTGCTATATACGACGACGTACTCGTGCGGTCGTGGGACCCTGATTATCAGTGAAACTTTCCCGAGGATGAAACTGTCATTTCCTAATGATGAAACCGTCACTTTCTACAGACCGACATCATACTTGTATATATGACCAACAACACAATACGTACGAGTATATGCTTGTATATGTACATACGTGTACGGCTACTGCTGCTGTAGAACTCTTACACTGTTACTACTGCTGCCACAGCTTACTAGACACCTACAGTACTTACAGTACGCGGCGGTATGTAGTGGCAACGTATTTGAACTGAGTTGCCTCTGGCATCCTACGTTTGTTACTTACTTACGTACGCTGTGCTACTATGCTACCTCTGTACTCAGCTATGGTACTTCAGCAGCGACATTGTTCTTCTACTGCTGTGGAGAAGTACTAAGCACTGACACTCTCTCCTCGATGCGGGTAACATATCAATGTATACGTGTGCAGCGACACTTGAAATTACTGCCTGTGGATAACTACTTCTAGTACTACTGCTGTACTCACTGACACTCTCTCCTCGATACGGGTTATACGTGAGTGTTACCAGGTACTTGGTTGGATTGAGTTCCCAATCATGTTACAGTACTAAGAATAATGATGAACGCGATTACTCCTGCTTACTGTTGTTATCACAACGGTGATTTCTACACAGGCATCTTAGGGCGGAGACGGTGTCGCAATCTAACGTGCCGTGGTGTTTCTATGACACCCTTCCCCCCGTATAACAACGAAAACAAAAAGAGCGTTACTGATAAGCCTGGGTCGCTGACGAATCATTCTCCTGCTGTACTGCTGCAGTAATCAATCCATCGAGCTCGTCTTATTGTGTCTTTGTCACTTAAAGTGAAAGCAGAGTTGCCCCGCGCCCAGCCTCAGATTTCCCGGTTATGGGCTCCGATCCCAGCTCCGACTGTCCCCCGATGTTGCAGGCGGCGCTGCTGTGCCACCATCTTCCTGTGAAAGGTGTCTTGAAGAATTTTGGAGTAGCTCGTTCCGCCGTCATCCAAAATCCATGCCACCACCAGGAAGTCGGAGGTCTTGCTGTCCAGCAAAAATCCAGATCGCGAGGGTCGGCCATAAATGCTAGAGATTGCATAAATATGGCCATGCTCGGGAACGCCACCTTGTTGACGTAGCCATTCTTCGCGAGAGCTTGGGAGAATTCTTCCCTCGCGACGGGGTCCTGAGGCCCGCGGTTGTCAAGTTCCGGTCCAATGGTTGCAATCATTGGACCGGAACTTGACAACTGCGGGCCTTAGGTCCCCGTCGCGAGGGAGGAATTCTCCCAAGCTCTCGCGAGGAATGTCTTCGCTAACAAGGTGGCGTTCCCGAGCATGGCCATATTTACGCAATCTCTTGCATTTGTAGCCGACCCTTGCGATTTTCGTTTTTTGCTGGACAGCAAGACCTTCGACTTCCTGGTGGTGGCATAGACTTTGGATGACGGCGGAAGGAGCTACTCCCAAACTCTCCAAGACACCTTGCATAGGAAGATGGTGGCACAGCAGCGCCGCCTGCAACAGCGGGGGACAGCCGGAGCTAGGATCGGAGCCCAAAACCGGGAAATCTGAGGTTGGGCGCGGAGCAACTCTGCCTTCACTCAAGTAACAACGACATAATTAAGAAGAGCGCGGTGGATTGATCACTGCAGCAGTACAGCAGATTGATTCGTCAGCGACCCACGCTTATCAGTAACGCTCTTTTACTTTTGTGGGTATACGGGGGGGGGGGGAAGGTATCATAGAAATACCACGGCACGTTAGATTGCAAAACCTTCTCACCTTCGTGCTTGAGGACCAGGAGTTGTACCGGCTTTTCGGCAATGAAGTACAAGATGGTGTAAAGGTCCTGTGAAGCCTTGTAGTGCCCTGATTCATCGGTCGTGCTGATGCCTCCCTGGGGCCTGCGGTTCCCCTTCTTGGTGTGGACGAGGTCCTTGCGGTTGATGCTCAGGATCAGGCAGGTCTCCTTCCGCCAGTCCTTGAAGTATGCGGGGTTTTTGCCGCTGAACTTGAGTTTAAGGCCCTTCATGATGTGGGCGAGGTTCCCCCCACCGTTGTTGGAGTCCCCTATCGTAGCTTCTCGGGCGTCGACCTAAGTGCTCGGTGTGTCGCGCAGTGATTGCACGGCACGGTAGTTTTGGCTTGGTTGCGATTCCAAGACGTTGCAGCGATAGGTAAGCAGTCGATCGTCTACTTGTCTTCGTTGTCGTTGCTCGGGCAATGCCAAGGCTCACAGCAGTGGGTTAAGACTTCCCTTGTTATCGTTGCTTGGTGAATATCAAGACTTACCGCGGTAGGTGAACAGTCGGTCGGGTACCTGTTTTCTTTGTCGTTGCCCGGGCAATGCCGAGGTTCACAGCAGTGGGTTAAGACTACCCTTGTTGTCGTTGCATGGTAAATATCAAGACTCACAGTGGTAGGTAAGCAGTCGGTCGGCTGCCTGTCTTCGTCGTGGCTTGGTCTTAAGTCCCGACGCGTAGAGTATAGTCTTGAAAAACTCGACACAGCAGGGTGGCGGTGGCTAGTGGTGGCTGCGCAGCCTCTCTATGCACGATTTCTAGACGTCGTAGTAGCTCATACTCGTTCACTCACGTTGTTTTAGCTGGGTCCATCGAGGTTGAACGACGAATAGCAGTCTTCCTCCTAGAACTTGTATTCGTTCAATCACGTTGCTGTAGTTGCTGACTTCGTCGATGAACAGTAGCAGTAGTAGCTCGGGTAGACGTGTATCTTGACTCATCGCGATGCCCGAAGCTGTCGAGTGGCACTTGTGCACGTATCGAGGCTCATAATCTGTTGATGTTGGTTGGCTTGTGGCTGGCGTATGATGCCAGAGGCCAAGTGCCTGAACCACGGTTAGGCTGGTTCTGTGATATGATGTGAGCTGGGCTTTGGAGAAGATATTAGACTGGCGACTCTGGGTCCAGTGTTGTTATTTTTGCTCTGCTCTGGAAGATGAGCAGATGTTGAGAGTGATCGACAGGGCGTGGTGGTGTCTGATGGATCGATGCATCTCGTTGAGCTACAAAGCAAGGCCCCGAGCTACGAGCAAGACCCCAAGAACGAACAGAAACAAAAGTCGTCTACGTACTGCTATATACGACGTCGTACTCGTGGGGTCGTGGGACCCTGATTGTCAGAGACTTTCCCGGGGATGAAACTGTCATTTCGTAATGATGAAACCGTCACTTGTTACTGCTGTAATACTGCCGGCTACTTACTTACGTACCAGCTGTGCTACTACGTTACCTTTTGTACTCAGCTATGTTCCTTCAGCAGCGACATCGTTCGTCTACTGCTGTGGAGAAGTCCTAATCACGGACACTGACAATATCGCTCGACGCGAACCAACACGGCAAGTCTAAAATCACGCGGGACAGAAAACGCCAGCTATCTACCAATCAAATCGCTTTATTAACGGGAGCCACGCCAGCTATCTACTAATCAAATCGCTGTATTAACGGGAGCCACGCCAGCCAGATGGCTAAATCACGCCGCACACCAACAAGCCCACAGCACGCAAACACCGCATCACTCACGCGACAGCCATGCGACGATTGACCTTCGATCTCGACAAATACTCAACCCACGATTAACCCACTTCGTACCGGGCAAGGCCAGTGAATATACATAACGATCTCGAAGGTATCATTGCGATCCGTAGTCTAGGAGGCGAGAGGTTGCCTGCCGCGTCCTATGGTCTTCGTCTAAACCTTCAAAAAGTTCTGTTTTTGGCCATCGGAGAGGAATCGAGAGTTTTTTCGTCTGTTTCCAACACATTGGCTGCCAAATACATTTTTATCAGACGCCTGGCCGACGCCCGCCACATACTATCCACCTCGAGGGGAGCACTGTGACACTAGGGTGGGTCGGAGCCTCTAACCAGCGCGATCCGTTCAGATTTCATGACGCAGTCGCTGGATTTGTCGATCGATGTTGAACATGAAAAACGGTCTATTTCTTGCGATCAGCGAGTTATCAAGATTTATTGCCGTCTGTTTTCTACACACCAGCGGTCGAATGTTTTTTTACCAGACGCCTGACCGACCCACGCCACGTATCACCAATCAAGGCGTGAGCACTGTGACACTAGGGTGGGTCGGAACCCATAACCCGCATGATCCGTTCAGAGTTCATGACGGGGTCGTTGGGTTTGTCGACCGATGTCTACCGAGGATTCTCATAAAAGATTTGTCTCCGAGCCTGCCAGGAGGAGCCCGCGTAATTAAAGTCCCCGTGAGCTGTCCCGTGACGTTAAAAATTTGCCCACCAACACTGATAAAAGCGTCCTGCCGTCGACGCCAATGTAGGGCGGACCCCCTGGCTGGCTTTCTCCTATGTGGGTTTAGTGCGAAGGGAGGCACCGAGGTGGGTTGGTGCCTCGGGTCTTCACGGACCCGAGTGAGGGATCTCTGGTGATCTTGAGCTTGTGTAATATAATGAGGCGGTACAATCTATAGGGGATGGGGGCCTGATATCAACACTGAAGATTAAAGTACTGCCTGAAAATCAAATGATGCATGCTGCAATAGGGGTACGTAGCTCCTATTGTTGTGAGGTTCCTCGTTCCAAGAGCGCGTTGCCTCATCCAAAACCTGGCTTTTGAAAAGAAAGAAAAAAGGGCAACCCGATGAACAATCAATCCCATGGCCTTGTATGGCCTTGTTCGGTGTACGTCGAAGAACACGGCAACAGTCAACGAAAATGGGTATTTAAGATAAATCCCCAGTTGAAGGGGGGCTTCCAGTCATAAATAAATTGGCAAAACAGTCCTACCTCTATCGTAAGCACGCGTCCAGTACAGTATCGGCCCTCTCGTATGATAAGATAAACCTGAAATCATATAGTCCGTGCAGCTTTTTTTTCTAATATTTTCCACACCACCTAGGTACATGTTTCTCCGGGTATACATAACCGATCAAATTTTCAAAAGTACCCCTAAAACGCTTCCTCTTCCGCGCAGGTGCTTTTTTTTTTTTTTTTTTTTTCAATTCCATTTATTATCTTCGCCCTTCCTTTCTCTCTCCTTCCTAGTCGTAACTCAGATCCGGGGTCACAAAGTAGGCTCTTCTCCCTCCTCCCCCACTACGGTTCTTGCCTTGTTTTTTATCGCGAGAAGGTTTCAGCACTTTCTTCCCTCGTCGACTTGCGTCGGATTCCGCCTACCCACGCCACGAAGGCGCTCTCAGCAATTGGTTCCTTTTTATTTATTTTCAAATAGAGTCAAAATCTCTCACCACGGTGGGATTTGAACTCGGTTACCAATGATAGTAGCCTTTGAAGCTGACCACTACTCTACCGGGGCGACCGGTAGGGTGGGTCGGATCCGTTCAGAGTTCATGACGGGGTCGTTGGGTTTGTCGACCGATGTCTACCGAGGATTCTCATAGAAGAGTTGTCTCCGAGCCTGCCAGGAGGAGTTTTACGAGTATTACGCGGGCTTCGCCCGCGTAATTGAAGTCCCCGTGAGCTGTCCCGTGATGTCAAAAATTTGCCCACCAACACTGATAAAAGCGTCCTGCCGTCGACGCCAATGTAGGGCGGACCCCCTGGCTGGCTTTCTCCTGTGTGGGTTTAGTGTGAAGGGAGGCACCGAGGTGGGTTGGTGCCTCGGGTCTTGACGGACCCGAGTGAGGGATCTCTGGTGATCTTGAGCTTGTGTAATATAATGAGGCGGTACCATCTATAGGGGATGGGGGGCTGATATCAACACTGAAGATTAAAGTACTGCCTGAAAATCAAATGATGCATGCTGCAATAGGGGTACGTAGCTCCGATTGTTGTGAGGTTCCTCGTTCCAAGAGCGCGTTGCCTCATCCAAAACCTGGCTTTTGAGAAGAAAGAAAAAAGGGCAACCTGATGAACAATCAATCCCATGGCCTTGTATGGCCTTGTTCGGTGTACGTCGAAGAACACGGCAACAGTCAACGAAAATGGGTATTTTAGATCCCCAGTTGAGGGGGGGCTTCCAGTCACAAATAAATTGGCAAAAATGTCCTACCTCTATCGTAAGCACGCGTCAAGTACAGTATCGGCCCTCTCGTATGATAAGAAAGAGTCATGCCACGGTAGGGGCGCAGCAAAATTTTCTGAGCTCCTCACACGAGGACCTCAATATCTCACCTGAAACATGACTTTCGGAAACATTCGTTCGCGCAATCCGACCAAACCTACCAATGCGGTTGTCCCAAAACAAACATACCAGTAAAATATCAAGAGTATCCGGTGGTTACTCACGTGAGGAGCACAACCGGTCAGAAAACATTGAGCCTAAAAGTGGTAACCCTACCGTGGGATTGCTCGAAACCTGAAATCATATAGTCCGTGCAGCTTTTTTTTCTATTATTTTCCACACCACCTAGGTACATGTTTCTCCGGGTATACATAACCGATCAAATTTTCAAAAGTACCCCTAAAACGCTTACTCTTCCGCGCAGGTGTTTCTGGAAGAAAAAAAAAAAACGAACATTCTCTGCATCTTTACTTCTAAAAAAACAAAAATATATTTATATATTTTTATTTCAATAATATGAAGAGTGTAATTATGACTGGACTATTTAGACAACGGATTTCATTAGCTCTCGGCGTTGTGCAGGTGATCTGACCTTCCGATTTTATAGAAAACGAAAACTCGAGAAGAAACAAGAAAAAACTGAACCCTGAACCTCATTTATATTTCATTCTTACAAGGTTTCCATCCAACAGATGTGGAAATAGAGGTCGCCAAACGATTCCTTTCATCGAGCTACAGGTCATCTTGTATTTTTTTTCTCATCGCAACGATATTTCTCGAGATATTCATATATTTCGAACTGCGTTGTATATTATCATTTTCTGTGGCTTGGGAGGGGGAGAGCAGCTGGCTGACATATCTACCGCAGTATCCAACTCTGCCTCATTCCCACATGTCTTTGCTCATATACACATCGCCCTCCCTTCACTGTCTGGGTTCTACTGTGCGAATTCTCGGACAACTGAGACACCGAATGGTCCAGCACCATTGACTCCTCCAAGAAAAAAAAATATACCATGTGTATAAACCCTCGCGTGCCACTGAAAAAAATAAAAAAAATAGTACATATACCCTCAGATATACGAGAATAATAGTACCTACATCCTCATAATGTCTCCATCCCCTCACCATCGAAAGAAAAAGGGTGGGTGGGCGGGAGAAATCACGAATTATCTGGTCCAGCGAGCGACCGCTGTCCAGTTGTAAACAACAGCCCTGTCTGTTCGCGTGTTCTACCAGTCTGCCAGCACGTTCCGTGCGGTATCCACTTGGTATTTCCACAAGCACGATCAAACCAAACAATGCCAGCTGCTGCTGTGAAGTGGCTACGTACTTCTTACTCGGCCAAGAATATGAACCATAACGCCAAATTCTCTCTAAAACAACAAACTACAGTTTATTTTTCTATCGGTTCCCGATTCCTAATAATAAACTTTCTCTTTGTTGTATATATCTTTCGAATTGCGTTGTATATTATCATTTTCTGTGGCTTGGGAGGGAGAGCAACTGGCTGACATGTCTACCGCAGTATCCAACTCTGCCTCATTCCCACATGTCTTTGCTCATAAACACATCTCCCTCCCTTCACTGTCTGGGTTCTACTGTGCGAATTCTCGCACAACTGAGACACCTAATGGTCCAGCACCATTGACTCCTCCACAACCGAGGTTACTCCGAGACTTCTACAGTTTACCCCATACAGTATCTTGACCTGGCTGCCTTTTTAAACCCTTGCCAGCTGCTAGTTTACGAGACACGTCCCGCATCGTCCGCATTATTCCGGGTGTACACCTTATATGCATCGGACTTCCACCTCGCTTCTCGCTGTATGACTCGTTCCGACACGCCATCTCCAGCCGCAAGCGTCGAGGCACTCCCTATCCTCAGCGAGTGCAGAGCGTACTCTTCGGGCTTACGCCCCGACTTTCCAACTATCTCTCTCAACGCTCGTAACGCCTGACCATATCCCTACACTCTTACTTCCCTCCCTGAACGGTACGAGGAAAGTGGCGCGTGTTCAGGTAGAGCTGCATAACATGACAATAGTGCTACTATAAGAGCAACGGCTCCGCCGCCCTCACCCAACTCAGAACACGGGCCCCGAACGTCGCTCCGGGTACGTACAATGACGCTACCAACTTGAGCCTGGTCGCCTTTATGGCCGCGGAATCGCACCTCAACCCGATCGGCATCACTCCATTGAAGACGCCTCAACTGACTGTCGCCAGAAAAGAACGCAACATCACTTCGCGCGATGCAATGCGCTGGGTTCACCACACCTGAGCCATTAGCAAATACCTCATCTGACCTGGCGAAGAAAAAATAGCTCATGCCCAAACATAGCCAAAGCACTCTACCCCCAGTACCCCAGGAAGGTATGAGTTCCAGCTCCCTGATCAACACATCCCACGATGTAGGGAGCCGAAGCCGTGGGCGTGTCCCCGCCAATGTATGCGATCGCGAGATACCTTGCAATACACTCTTGATCAACGGCGACCGAATCGACAGCTCGATGCCAGCATTGACCTGATGGAAATATTGAATCGCAGCTAGCTCACTCGAAATAGTTCCTGCTTGATTGTCCTGTGACGCGTTATGACCGTATTTTTATACGAAGTGTTGACGTGCGAGTGTTCTAACGCCGACGCAAAAAGGCACCAAAATCCCGGGCTATTGCGCCACCCAAATTGGAGCCGCCTGTCTACCACTACAAGGTCGCGGAATACGTATCCAAACGTCGGTGACCGCTCCCACTCCACCGCCACCTGTCTAAAAGCGTCTTTTGCATCCATCTTACTGAGAACTATGCGCGCACCCACGTCGTATTTCCGCCGCAAATACAAAATACGCCATACTAGCTCTCGTAGTACATTACCCAATGGACATGGAGGCGCCGTCGAGAAATACGTGTCCGCATTGACCCCTGGACTCGATGGCGAATTCGCAAAGGTAATATCATGTGTTACGCGAGTTTTCGACGTGGACGCCACTACTGCCAACGGTGACAACCTCAACCCCATAATGTCATTGACCAATCGCAAGGGGAAAACAAACGCGCGCCCGAACCGCACATCCTCGCGAACCTTATTGATAATGGCGCTAGTATACGGAACTACGCTGCTGTGGTTGTTGTACGCGAGAGCGGCCGCGATGTCAGTATCACCGAAACCGTTGACATGAACGGGCGCCCCATGGACTGCAATGCTGGCCAATTGGTCAACTTTGGGAAATCCTTTCGCGACTCCAAACCAACTTCGAACTTGAAACTCGGAAACGCTAGGCAACTGTAACCGAACCTCAAATTCCTGCATGCGCTCAAATTTCCTACCACAAACGTGAAAGAAACCCATGAACGCCTGCGCCATGCAACCTAACGCCTGCATCTGAGATTCGCTATCAATATCAGTATCTGACAAATCCCCCCACACCGTCAAACACCGATGTAAGCTCTCGACCCCACCTGGTTGAGAAACCGACGCCGACCCCGGACGTACAAGCTGCGCGTCATCCGCTGAAACCCGAGCTCGTTCGGTTGCCGAAGTTGGCCCCGCCAGCTGACGGAGCCCGCGCCCCTATTCGTCATCACCCTTGGACGACTTAGCTGAGCTTCCACCTTTTCCGGACCCGTCTCCGTCTCCCGACGCGGGAACGCTAGGTGCCGTGCGAACGCCAACCTTGGGCTTCTTGTGTGCAGCCCTACTGGCGCCTCCTCCGCTTTCCTTTTGCTCCCGGAATTTTGCGGCCGGGTCGTGGCGGTACTTGCACGGAATTCCCTTTTTTTCGAACCGGCATCCCCGCCGGGTGGCCCAACCGAAGCACGGCAGCTGAGCGGAGTCTTCATCCCTGCGCGCACGTTTGACAGCACGCCCTCCTTTGTCGCGAGATGCGACCGGTTCCTTGTGAATGTCGACATGCTCCAGCCCACCAGCGTCAATGTAGGCGCCAATTTTCGCCCAGGTGGGAACCACCGCTCCTGGCAATTCATCGATGCCCGGCGGCTCGTGCCAGTTAGACTTAGCGGAGAGAGCTGCGTCGTGAACCGAGGTCGACCAATCCTCGAGATCTTTGTTGATAAAGCGGGCTATCCTCGCCTTGTGGATCGGCATTTTAATCGCTTGGTGGTTAGCTTCGCCGTGTGATGTCACCATGTCGACACCGTCCTGGAATGCCGCGCGTAGCTTCTCCACCCGCGCCTTTCCCCCCACCGAAGTAATATCCCGCCCGATGACGAGAAGCAACACCTTCGCCAGAATGGCGAACTGCTTTTCGATGTCGATGGTGCCAGCAGTGCTCGGTTCCGCCCCACGCGGCATACACGCGGTGACATCAAGCCCCGCTAAAGCGTTGACCTGTTCCACTACCGCAGAAGATGCTAGAGCGGTGTTCTTAAAGACCCCTTGCAGCTGGACCCTCGACAAGTCACACCCCTTTGGCTTCTCACCACAAAGGATCCAAAACGCTCGAAGGTTGGGATTCTTCCAAGCCGTGATCCTCTCCTTCAGCCATAACTTATCTGACATGCTACCGCGAGCGGAAGCCGCACCGTTATGCTGCCCCTGATCACTGTTCGGCTCGTCTGCGTCTTGGTTGGCTTGGATGTCGTCCAGCACATTTTGAAGGTGCCCGAGCATGTCCTCAATATTTTCGAGCCGCCCCCCGTTCTCGGCGGTACTGTCCTCAATCTTTTCGAGTCGCCCCCCATTCTCGGCCGCACCGGCCTCGATCGCGTCAAGCCGGCCGTTAACCGCCTCACGGTGCCCAGCGAAATCAGCTTGACGGACTGAGCGTTCCCCCGCGTTGCTGCTAGCACCACCCGACCTGCTGCTCGCAACACTCGACTTGCCGCTCGCACCACTCGACTTGCCGCTCCTTGTGGTCGTATCGGACCGCACCGTGTCCTTGAGTTGAATTAAACCTCTTTTGAGAAAAAATGAACCCGCGGACGTGATACGACGCCAGAATTCATAGTGAGCGCAAGTTGTAAAAGGGCGGCCATAACTTCGCAGGCGACAGTTCAAATATCTTGTATTTTTGCGCCCCATCACAAACACGCGAGGGGTGTCCGCAAGAATACATATATTTCTTGTCTGGCAACCATTAACCACCGACACAGGGTAAACCATCTCGAGGAATGCAATAGTACTGCTGTATTCCATCATCGTCTTGCCACGACGTCGACAGCACATGTATGCATGTACCGCTCCGCTGCTATACGGTTAATTGCTCACATTTTCCGACGAATGCCATTTTATATAATGCTGTTCAGTTAGGGAACAGTGTGAATATATTAATAATCTGCGCCCCAACCGTGTGTGAGGTACCAGCGAGATTATCCAGTGACACTGCACAGCTATTTTAAATTGAGCATACACGTACTGCTATTCAGCAGACGAACAATGTGATCATTCTGAAACATTCTGCGCCCAGTGTGAACATATTAATAATCTGCGCCCCAACCGCGTGTGAGGTACCAACAAGATTATCCAGTGACGCTGCACAGCTATTTAAATTGAGCATATACGTACTGCTATTCAGCAGACGAACAATGTGATCATTCTGAAACGTTCTGCGCCCAGTGTGAACATATTAATAATCTGCGCCCCGCAACCGCGTTTGAGGTACCAGCAAGATTATCCAGTGACACGGCACAGCTATTTAAATTGAGCATATACGTACTGCTATTCAGCAGACAAAACAATGTGACCATTCTGAAACATTCTGCGCCCCATCGCGACCGCACGAGAGGTGACCAGCCAGAATATACAGTTGCACTATACCCAGCCGTACTTTCGGCGCTGTTAGCTTTTGTCGCCCTGCCGCAACCTGTGAGTTATGCCACTCACTTTCACCCAACAAGACGCAATTTCTGCCCTTACGGTTGACTATCTAGAAGTATCCACGCTCAAGACCTCTCGAGCGTTTGGCTGTAAGGTTTTCTCTCACCTACCAATGCGGGTGGGAAGTAATGCATTCATGTTGCCATATTATATACTTGTATGCGCGCTCAAGACCCCTCGAGTCGATCGTTTGGCTATGAAGAATTTCTCTCACCCAGCCATCCGCATGGGGAATCACTCGTTCATTATGCCACCTTATATTTTTCTCGTGCACGTACACGTCGATCGTTTGGCTATGAAGAATATCTCTCACCCAGCCATCCGCATGGGGAATCACTCGTTCATTATGCCACCTTATATTTTTCTCGTGCACGTACACGTCAACCCCACCGCGAACGCGCGATGCGTACCGGCAAGATTTTTTCAGTTGCTCTGGATGAACGATATCTTACAACGTGCAATGTTTTTCGCCGCCTTGCCGCAACCCATGAACATATTAACCCAATTGCAATAATTTTTCGTCGCCTCGCCGCAACATATGAACCCAGTTGCAATACGTCATAATAGGTACAATATGACATCACGGCTCACCCAACAGCAGTAATGTTGAGCGATTTTTATGGTCAACTTACAGAATATATTACTTAGTCTGCGCCCAACGTGACGTGAAGCCGCAGATATATATCACAGCAAAAATATTTGGTTGACACCCAACAGCAGTAATTTCACAAAGCCACCCGCCAAGCCGACCGCCGTATACCTGGCATAACACACAGCAGTATTATTCGGTTGACACACCAACCGCTTGCTGCTGTACACATTTGTTTGCGGGTCCACAGCAATAATATTCGGTACCTGGCATAACACACAGTAGTAATATTCGGTTGGCACACCAACCGCCTGCTGCTGTACACAGTTGTTCGCGGGTCCACATCAATAATACTCGGTTGACACACCAACCGCCTGCTGCTGTACGAATTTGTTTGCGGGTCCTTGTGGTCAAACATATCACAGCAAGAATATTTGGTTGACACCCAACAGCAGTAATTTTACAAAGCCACCCGCCAAGCCGACCGCCGTATACCTGGCATATCACACAGCAGTAATATTCGGTTGAAACACCAACCGCCTGCTGCTGTACATATTTGTTTGCGGGTCCACATCAATAATATTCGGTTGACACACCAACCGCCTGCTGCTGTACGAATTTGTTTGCGGGTCCTTGTGGTCAAACAGGCCGGTGTGACACGATATGCCATGCATACTTGAAACATCGTTCTGCACATCGCCCAGGCCACCGAGTACGACTAGACATGGTCGCTTTCATGATTACGAGCACCATCGTATCTCTACCTCGATCGAGGGGATAGTCCGATGATATCTCGTTGCCGCGATGCGCATGTGCTTGATCATGATGTTGAGCTGCTGCTGTCAAAACTATTTCCCCGCTTTTTTTGTGGTTTTATCACAAGCAACATAATTCGCTCGAATCGTTTCCAAACGCACACGCTCCCTGCCCGCCAGTGTCGGGAACTGAGGAGGCAAATAACAAATAACAACTCCTATCTGCACGTAGTAACATACCGATCGATGCGATGCCCGGTGTCGACACTTCCGTGCTCACTGTCTGTGCCTCCTATGCAGCGCTTCGCCTCCGATGTTGCCCCCGCTAATTCCCCGACTCGCCGCCCAGCGGTGAACTCGAGAAATCACGAATTATCTGGTCCAGCGAGCGACCGCTGTCCAGTTGTAAACAACAGCCCTGTCTGTTCGCGTGTTCTATCAGTCTGCCAGCACCGTTCCGTGCGGTATCCAATTGGTATTTCCATAAGCACGATCAATCAAACAATGTCAGCTGCTGCTGTGAAGTGCGGTACGTACTTCTTACTCGGCCAAGAATATGAACCATAACGCCAAATTCTCTCTACAACAACAAACTACAGTTTATTTTTCTATCGGTTCCCGATTCCTAATAATAAACTTTCTCTTTGTAAAAAGTAGTTGATTTGGCTATGATTATGCCTTTCGACAACCTGGAACTTACTTGATTTTAGAGTGGCCGAAAAAAACTCTGCTGAAACAATATTTGTTCGCTCAGCCCTGGTGATCACGACTGTGTTCAGCGTTTCTTGCATCTCATCGTATTTCAAAAGTTATTGGCCGAAAGCAGATTAGACAAACTGTACTGCACGGAACATATCATGTCAGACTAACATAACTATTCTGCCGGAGCGAAAAGGGGGCACATTTCTTACAATTCCCTACAGACGGCGAGCGCCTATGATAGGCTACGTACTAATTTTTTTATTTTTTTTTCAAATTCTAGGCTAGATTTATTAAAGTCCGTTTTCTTACGAGAGGGCCGATACTGCTGTATATGCCTGAGTGTTGAAATAGTACACCGGAAGGTTAAAATAGTCGCTGGGAGCAAAATATACGCCTGAAGACAGACATGCTCAAACTATACACCTGATGATAAAATAGACGCCCGCGCCGAAATAATAGGAGCTTCGTACGTACCCCTAGTGTAGCATACATCATTTGATCTTCAGAAACGACGGGTAGTGATAGCCATGGACTTTTATTTTATAGTCGTCTCGGAAGACGTTTTTTCTCTCTCGGGAGCTATTTGTTTTGTTTTGTTTTTGCTCCGATTCGATTGAGGAAGACACAAGTATTTGCCCCTTACCGGTAAGCAGTTGCCCCTCTTATTTCTCCGGTGCCTTATTCGTTATTATCAGTCTCTAGTTTGTTAACTCGTCTCTTTCGCGTGCGTCGCCAGTGCTGTCTAGTTTCTGTGTCGGTATCCCGTTTTTACGCTTGGGTTGTTTTCTTGTTGGCCCGTTTTTCTTGTTCGGTTGTTGTGGTTGATTTCCAGGGAACCATGGTCATGAACACGGAGAATCAGCTCGACGATGCCCAGGCGGACTACAGCAGGGGCTTTTTCGGCCGGACGTGGGACCACCGCCTCACCGACGACGAGTGGAGAGAGGCGAGTAGTAGTGTTGGATGTCGTACTGAAAGTTTTCATGTGTCGAAACATCGAACGCGTTTTGCCCTCCGCCCCCTGACGTCCCCGTGTTTTTACTGCTGATACGGAATGAAACGTTTCACACCCTCGGACAGATCATGATCTGCTGTAAATCATGATCTAGACCATCTAGTTCCTCGCCTGTCGTTGCGAGAGGTTGTGCAGGATCTGCATAGCACACGTCCAACCCAGGAAATCTGCGCCAAATCATGCGAATTCAGACTGGTCCCACCCGGCAACATGAACTAGATCATTCAAGGTCGGGAATCGATCTTCCTTGACAGATCTAGATAATCAAGCGGGAGTCGATTATCTGTCCGCGGTGTTAACTTTTTAACGTATTGCATGACACGGTGGGTACGGTAGGAGTATCATATCATAGCAACTACAATTTCTGAGGCGGCTCTTGTTCCTTCCTCACTTGGGGAGCTTTATTATACCTACCTCTCACCCAAGGCTGGCTCTTGAGAAAATGTGTATGTAGGCTTAACTCGATGAATAGTCCCATGGTCTAGAGGTTTTATAATGAATTGCATCGTGTACCAACGATAAGGCATGCCTTATTGGGCAGCTTCTTAGTCGAGGCGTATATAGCAAGTCAAAAATATTTCGGTAAAAAAAAAGGAACCCCTCTTGTCGCACCGATTCGATTATCGATTTCGAATCGACTTGATGTTTCGGTGATCGATTTTCGTATCGAACTCGATTATCGCTCGATTATCTGGCGGCGATGGTAGTAGTTTAATTAAAATGTCTTATCCCTCCTGATGATGTTTTTATGTACGTGGCTCTACTATTTTAGCATGTAGAGAGAAAGAAAGAAGGATATCGAAAGGAAACACAACAAGTAACTCAAAACGGCCGCGGGTCGTGTTGGGTGTCCGTGCGCGAATGCTTTTCTGGCGCCTGAAGCCGAAGGCTTTTTGTTCCGCTGGAGTGGAACCCTTGCGGCGATGAGGCCGCACTTTTCTTCACCCGAGTAGCACTGCGGCAACTACGCCGGGTTCTCCGTTGTTGCCGTGAGGCCCAGCAGGCTAGAGCAGAGACGATTTGCGCGACCGCGGGTGGCGTTTAGCTTGCTTGGTGGATATACTGCGAGGGCCAAAGCAATAGATATGGTGGCAGCGGGGGCAGAGAGACAGAAACTTATCGTTCCCTAGATCACACGCATGCCTCAGGGTGCAATCTGCGCGACGTGTCGTTGTTTTGTTTTTGCTCTTCCTAACCTGCTATGCATCTTATGATAGACACCAAAATGATAGACCACAGGCGAGAGACCCCGCTCCCCGTCCCCACGCACCACGTATCACCCAACCCAACCTACCCCAGCCCATCCCTCCGCAATATAACCTACGGTAGACCAAATCCAATCCAACTCAATCCAGCCCAGCCCGATCTAACCTAAACCAAACCCGATCCAACCCAACCAAATCCTACCCACCCAAATATACCCAATCTACCCAACCCAACCCAACCCAACCCAACCCAACCCACCCCACCCCACCCCACCCCAACCCTGCGTAAATCCAACCCAACCTAACCTGTACCTAACCCTATCTCTTTCTCGTCGTCTGGCGCTGCAGTCGGTTCAAGGGGCCACCGGTAAAAGGACGAGCTACCGCAGCAATGACGATTGAATCAAGCGTGTGACTGTTGCTGGACCATCGTCGCCCGCGCACCGCGCCCATGTTTTTGTGAATGGTGGTTGAAATGACGCGGGAATGGCTGGACTACACGAGGCGCAGAGTGCGCTTGCTTGTGCCTGGCTTGCCTTTCTTGTTGCTCGCGGTTGTGGCAGTTCTGATAGTGTTTTCCCGTGTTTTGTGTGCTGTTCGCGTGCGAGTGGTCTGGGGGCAGATAGACGGCTCGGGGCGCGGGGGAGGGGGGAGGGGGGGGGCATGCATGCATGGTACCAGGTGTATGTGTTGAGTGTTGCTGTGCCGTTGGTAGTGGCCCCCTTTTTTTCTCTAGTATTCTCTCTTTTTTAGTTTCTTTTTTGTCATGATGGACGGATCAAAGCATTCTTCTTTGGCGGGTTTTCAAGGTGTGGCTATAAATACCGCGGCGTGTATGTGTGTGGGTGTGTGTTTTTTTCGTCCCCGTGCCTGCGCCGGGTGGGTGGGCGTGCGTGCGGGCGTAGTCGGGGGGGGGGGGGGGGGGGTGGCGTTTGAGACTTCGAAAAAAATGCATCCGGAGATTCTGGGTGGATGAACTACGAGTACGATGTTGGCGCCGGGCGTGGTGCTGACCGATGAGCGGCGGTTGGTACATGTCGATCCGTGCGACGGTAGCAATCTTTATAGAGGAGGGTAGGTTAGGCGTTACGCAGCTGATCGTGGCGACGAGGAGCTGAGAATAGCAGTAATTATTACCGCGGTGTCTTCCTGTGCCCAACCGGTATTTCCAGGTAGACTGCCTCAAATGTACGTCGATACGTATGGATACTCGTATTATATGTATTTTCCTTGTTTTGGGAATGGTTTTTTGGGATGCGATTGTTGAGTTAGTGGCGACGAAGTTGCGGTGAAGGCTGTGATCGTTGCGAAAAAAATCTTGAAACAACATTGGAGTGCCTTTTACAATGAATTAACACAACCTAGGATTTTTTACGACCAAACTGTGTGTGGGGGTTCAAAACCACGTGCGTGTGCAAGCAAGAGGTGACATGCGTGCGTGGTGGTGATATGACGCGTGCTGCGTGTGTCCACCGGCACACCCACGCGTTGTTCGCCGTTTCGTGTCCCCCTCCTGGCGTATGCTTATTTTCGTGTTTGCTGATGTCTTGCCATGCTTAACTCTGTGTTTGCTGATGTCTTGCCAATGCGCGACGGGGCAAGCGTTGCTATTGTAGGTGGGTATACTGTAAGCGGTGGTGCATTGTGTTCCCCGCGCTATAGACTGGCCGAGGCCCCTTTGCCCTACGTAGGTATCAGGTGTCCCCTATAGAAGAATGCCATCCCAGGCATGTTTTAGTATCATACTTCGGTGGTACTGGTATGCTTTTGGGTTTGAAAACACGGTAAATACTATCTATTATAATAATAGTGGATTGACAGCAGAGCTGAAAATAAAAGAAAGACAGATCAGCGTCGATTATCATCTACCTGGTACTCGTATGTATATGTCGCTCTCTCACCACAGTAGTACAGCAGGAAGTACTTGATTACCCCGTAGGACACCCCGCAGACCATAATAACCGCCCCCAAAGACACTATATCTAGGAAGCAGTACCACCCTGATATGATACCTCGGCTGATGTTACAGAACCCACCTGATGAACGGAGCACCGCACACACACGTGGTCCGGACTCTGCTGTTGGATGGATAAGGTATACGTACCCCCGCGACGCTCCCCCCCCCGCGTTTGGTCGGGGAAAGGAATGATGAGTGATCCCTATTATAGTAATACGCAGTGTGTGCCAAATAATTGCTGATGTTCTATGAAGCAACTGATTACTGTAGCTGTCCGAGTGAAAGTTGGCAACACAACAGACAGGCAGAGCGGTAAAAGGGGTCCATGTTGTTCAATTCTCAACCTATTACGACGTACTGGGTTCGAAGTTTGGAACCACCGATTGGGCGAAAACGACGCAAGTTTCGCATCTTCCCTTCACGGACGGATCTTGATCGAGCGAGGTTGGTTGTACTTCAAAAAGTAAGTAGTACTACTGCTTGTGTATACCTCTTCTTCTCCTGTTTGGCGTATTTGTTGTGTCCTACTGTACCGGCGGTACTACCATGTAAAAATACTACAGTAGTAGTGCTTGCAGGAAAAGTAGGCAATGGATTTGCATCGATGTTGTTGTGGCGATGAAAAACTACTGTAAACCGCACGTAAAGATACCCCCTCACAAAAGGCGGTGTTCGTTTTATTACTAGTTTCAAGTCGGGTGCCGCCGGGACAGCAAACAAGAGGACCAGTCTGTGTTGGGCAATGCTACCTGGTGCATGCGGCTCCGTCTTCTTTGCCACTCTCAACGATTCGATATGCCGCAGAACTTGGGGCCAACGGGATCACCACCCACGGGTGACGGGTGACGGGTGACCCGTCAGTTATCTCTCCAGAACTTGGAAATACAGTACGAGAGTACTGTAGGGGAACTGATAATCACGACTACGTAGGCGAGATTTAAATAAAATACCGTCGCTGTAACTCTCACAGCCCAAAAGACCGGCAACTAAAAATAACCCTAACCCTATCCCCAACCCCAGTGACCCTATGTTCACCCCGAAACGCAAGGCCTGAAATCCGGGGATGGCTCGTAAACGTCCCCGTAGTCGTGATTTAAATCTCGCCTACGTAGTCGTGATTATCAGTTCCCCGAGAGTAGAGCGAGTAGGAAGCGTTTCGCACGGTTTGTACATGAAACCCAAAGGCGTTCTTCGGTTCGGGGAGAGGGGTCAAAATGGCTTTTCGTGGTTCGGGTATTGCGCCCTATTGTCCCCTGTACAGCAGTTGCCTCGCAGCTAAGTGTGCCTCCTGTCTGCCTATCAGCCGAGCAGCGACGCCAGAGACTTGAGTTCTCTTGCCACCGCATTACCGCCTCTCTTGTGGGTGCGGCTGCTGCAGGTCTTTGCTCCGTCCAAGAGAATTTTCGATCATGACGCGCGGGCTTCTTGGCTTGACTCTGACTGTGAGCCTGGCTACCGCATGTCAAAGCTTCGGAGCGACAGCCGGCGCTAGCGCGAGAGCGCCGGGGTTTGTCGCGTCTGCCGGCGGGAGGGGGGGCTCGTTCTTCTCGGTTCACGGTGGACGATCGCTGCCATCACGTGAGTGTGCTGCTTCGCGGCTGACAGAGCCCTTATTTACTGCTGCCTGTAGTGCTGCACTGGATGATCAAGGAGAGGCGTGATCTGTCATGATCTGACCTGGCGTGTTGAACCTCGGCCAACTCCGCCTCTACATTACCTCCCTCTGGTACAGCAGTATGCTGGTATTTGTTGCTCATGCAAATACCTGACCTACGATGGATCCGGTCGTTTGATTCGAATCATCTGGTTTGCTTTACGACCAAGAGGACTGACACTGCTTGGGTGGTACGAAGTGCCACTTTGCTGTCATGCGTATACGCAAAGTCATACGTACGTAGGTAGAGAGAATCGAATCAAATGACTCGTACCACAGCAGAGATACTCGTACATACCAGACCGATGCCATGTGTTCAAAAAAGCAAAGCGTCAAGGTTCCACAAATGTTTACGTACGAGTACGTATATACACGACACGAGTCGTATCTGGGGTACATCTTCTGACAGACGATCCAGCTTGTGTCCTTTGTCATTATTTGATCCCGGAGGTTGCCCTCATAGTCTACTGTTGCTGCTGTAACATTAGCTCGTACAACAGCACGTACAATAGTGGTAGCCCCGGCTGTGTGCCGCGCGCCATCGGGGCATGCAAGACACAGCAAGCAGCAGCAGCAGCCGTCAGTGCGTGCCTTATTATGCACCAGGGACATTATAGCTCGCAGCCCACGTTGCTGAGAAACCTTGCGAGAAAAAAAATCACACCTCGGACAGACAGATCACGATCGATCTACAATCTACAGCAGTAGACCATCTACAGTAGATCCTAACCTGCCGTTATGATATGTTTATGCAGGATCCGCGCAGCAGTACAGATCCAACCCAGGAAATATGCCCTAGATCATGCAGGCTATACGGCTCCCACCCCGCAACATGAGCTAGATCATACAGATCATACAGATCAGGAATACATCTGGCCTGAAAGATCTAGATCATGAAGTAGACGCGTGCTACGGTAGAGGTGGCACTTTTTGGATGCATCGTTTTCTGAACGATCGGGCTCCTTAACCCAGATCCGTCGGACTTTCTTTTTTGTGATGAATAATGTTCCAGAGTATACTTCGGTCATGAGATTTCTCATCCGGCAGCACTTTTATTTTCCTCCAAAATCATTTTTTCGGTGAGGTATGACACTCAGTAGGTTATCTATAATCGATTATCTGCCCGAGGTGTGAAATATGTACAGACATCAAAAGCAGCACGGGTGTTATATGATACGTACTGCTGTAGTTTTCTGGAGCTCACAGCGTTTCCGAACCGATAGTCATACGACCGCAGACCACTCGGGCGAGCTCGGTGTACGCATCGTTTTTTTAGTTAAGGCATCAGGCGAATTACCGATCGCGAAGAAGGTGGTCAAACCGCGTGCGGTCTTTTCACAGCGAGGAGGAGGGTATGCAAAATACAAACTCTTTGCTCGATTTCTTGAATGGTATCATAACTGCTCTCGTCAGGGGCTACATGCAGCAGTAGCCTCATCCCTCACCCCTACCACAAATAGCAAGGACTCTTTTTTTTATCCTGTGCACACGCGCGCGCGGGCTTTGATGCATAGTTTCCCCTCCATTAGCAAGACACCCCTCTACACCAAATATTTCAGGAGACGGCAATTTCGAGCGTCGTGGGTCACACCTTTTACACACCCCACTTCCTAAAAAAAGTTATATCGAGGCTGGGCGGGGGCCGTCTGCCACGGGCGTAGACTGCCGCCTCTATTTTCTCTCGCACGACCGCATGTACCGTGATCGGCCACGGGTAATGCCTCCGAAGTAGTCGGTTAACCCCTAATATTTCCTGGCAAAGCAACGAGCGCCGATGACGCCCCCCCTCCCGCGTTTTTATTTATTTTGGTTCGCATTGCATTTTATCCTGTGCACGCGAGCGGTCCTCTCAAAAACAAGATATAACCCCTCACGAGCACGGTATTATATCTCTACAATCGTCTGCCGCAACCCGCCAGGGATAATGCCTCCAAAATAGACGGAAATCTCTCAAAATTATGCGGAAATAATGTCTCATGTTTCCTCCTTGCGGATCAACGCACGCCGACATACCCCCCCCGCCGGGCCACAGACGGCGAGGCAGGAGAGGGGCATGATATAAAATAAATGTAATATATGGAAAAAACGTGACGGGCGCCCAAATTATTGCAGGTGTCTCTTATAGGAGTAGGAGCGGTGCTCCGTCTCGAAAGGGATGCGTGATCAATGGTCAAATGATGGCCAAATGAATTAAGGCAAGCAGCAAATGAGTACCCCCCCCCCCCGCCTCCCCCCAATCGAGGGATATTTAGGTACTCGGCAATTAACGGCAACAAATAAGGACGAATATAAGATACCCCCCCCACCGCCCGCCCTGAGGCGCGCTTACGGGCGCTAGTGCAAGCTATAACTCTGGCGCGTGGTCGTTAGTCAGATCCGACGTTTGGTGGCTCAGAACCGCGAGTTGGGTGAATGCACGCACTGGACAAGGCTGATAATGATGAGGACGGAGAGAAGCGAGAAGAGTCGATGGTATACGACTATGGCCATACCATGACAATATGAATACCCCTCCCGCCCTCTCCGCCCACTATGCTCAGGCTCTGCAGATCGCAGCGACACACCGAGAGCAGTGCAAACGACGACGAAGTCCAGCAGCCGCAGATTCAACCCCGCAGCAGCCAGTGTCCATGTTCTCGCCCACCCGCCCCGGATGCGAAGTAGGCGGACGCGGCGGTCGCGTGCACGCAAACTGCGAGTCTGTCAGTGCGCTGCGTCGTTCGGCTATCCGGGGATGAAGGGAAGATAAGCGTGGGTTACTCGAAGTTCAGCTACTACACCACGCTCGGGCTGTACGTTCTGTCCTTCCCTGGCCTGTGGTCGCGCGTCGTGCAAGCTGAGGACGAAGACGCAAGTGAGTGCCGAGGTTTTAATCTACGAAGTAAGGACCTTTTTTTAGCCCTAGGCATCAAGATAGTATACTGCACTAATAATCATAAGTATATGATTTTCGACCGCCAAAGAACGTGGTGGCAGTTTAGTTCAAAAGGAGTTTCAAGTGGGGTGGAGTGTGGAGAAGGGGGTGGGTGGGTGGAGGTGGGGGGAGTGGGTCGGGGAGAAGCAAGGGAGGGAAAAATGCCCTCCAGCGCAGCTTTCGCAATGCCTTGGGCCGTGCCTGTCTGGCTCTGCTGGCCTGAGAAGGGAGTATCCGCGCGCAGCTTGGAGAGACGCTGACTAAATTTTTCGAAGGTGGAGCCAGCGCTCTGTATCTGAGCTGCCGAGGGAGAGCGTCAAGGGTCAGTGACGATTTTGGTGCGAAGTGACATCGGAGCGCTGGGCCCTTGGGCTTGCATACATCGTACACTATTGTTGGTTCGGGAAAAGGCGGGGGGGGGGGCGGGGTGTACTCATGGTTGTGCACGGGGACCGTAGTCATATGAAATAGACCTAGCTCGCAATCCCTACATGCCGGGACGGAAGCGCGGTTGGGTAATTTTTCACCAACAGCAGGCACATTGCTTCACCAGACGCGGAACGCCTGAGAAAGGGTATTGGGCGATCGGCAATGGAGGTGAGCTGCATCCTGCCTAGAAACCGCCTTCGTGAGGCGGACTTGCATATGAGAGAACGAGGCAGCTTCAATGAGTTGAATTTAATTTCTGTGTGGGCCACTTCCGAGACAGCGAATGGGTTTTACTAATGTAACGCTCGGCGACGCCTTACATTATTAACACTGACGTGATAGCGACCATTCCCTTGGTGGCGGAACAAAGGTTATCCACCCGCGCGTCAGCGAAATGATACCTACTCGACCCGCAAAACAGCTTCGGATGAGCCGCGGCAAGAAAGAAAAACAAAAAAAAACGCGGGCAGCCCTGGGTTGTCTAGCTCACGGGCAGCGAGTGGCGTGTTTACAGCTTGTGTCTTTAATGATCGGACGGGCGCCAACGCCAACCTATAATATATTGTATAGGGGGAGGGAAAGGCGGGGGGGGGGGGGTTATCTGGGACGCAAAGCAGGAACGGCCCCATACGTGTGGCGGTCGCGCACATTTAACGGAACACCCCCTTTTTTTCATGACGAAGCGCAGAGACTATCACCGAAAGGCTGCGGTAGAACAGAAGTGGCGAGCATCGTCGGTGACTCCCCTGACGACGGCAACTGTGAATACCATACGCAACTCACGCAACAGCGGCTTCTTTCGAGTATTTACCGGTCGATTCATTATTTCACCGCCCCCGCCCCCGCCCCCCCCACCGACCACTGCCATGCATGACATGAGTACACCCCCACCCCCACACCTCTCGAGTGACCGTGTTGTTGGTTCTCTCGCTCGCCGAACCATTTGGAGAGCGCCTCGGCTGCATCTCCAGTAGAAGGGGCCTCAGCCGCACCCCCCCCACACCTCACCCCCTCCCCCTCCCCCCCCCCCCCAAA
>MEHQ01003132.1:42829-86120 GCA_008828725.1 Saccharina japonica
ATCCCATCCCGCCCCCACCCCGCACTTTCCCGCCCCCACTCCGAACTTTCCCGTTTTCGCTGTGTAGGTACAAGGAGGCAACCTACGAGATCCCCGGGCCGGCGTCGACGGAACCGGGAGCGGAATCGGTGAAGCAGACGGCCGCGAAGATTATCGCGTACTTCCAAGCGAACAACTACAAGATCCTCGAGGCGGGCGAGGAGATCACGTGAGTGAGCGCTATGCATGAGGGGATGTTTTAAATTTGAGTGCGGTTTTCTAGTTTTTATACCGCGCGAAAAACAGGGCATGCTGTTTTGGAGCTGGTTGGAGCCGGGTTTTGCGACAGAGGTTCTACGACCGCTGACAGAGATTAATATGTACACTTCTACATACTATCCGAATTAAGCAACGCACAAAGTTGGACAGTTACAAATAGCCTGCTTCGTGCGTTCTTCGCGACAGCTTATACGTCGTACTAGTTTTTTTTGTTTGGCGGCTCGAAGATATAGTTTTTTAAGGATACGAGCGACCTTTCTGTTGGCAGCTCGAGCTTTCGTGACTCTTGCCTATTGCGCTGTTTGCCACGAGTCCCTTTTTTTTTACGCGTCCATTTTTTTGTCGAGTCCAGTTTCTGTCGTCGAATCCTACATATGTTGTATCGATGATCGCAGCTCCCTGAGGATAGCAGTACATAGAGCGTGGAGTTGTCGTGTATACCACTATAGAGGATGATACCTGCAGCTTGCGCATTTTCACGAGTTACCACCGTCGCTAGCAGGCGGGCAGGAGACAATGAGATCCGAATCAACCTATGTATCGTGGGGTAGATCCGACTGCCCCGTTTTTCTGACGCTGTCCCCACCCCCTTCTTCTCTCGGCGTTTACTGACGAAGTGCACGATTTACATACAACGCTCGCTGCCGTGGTTCCTTCTGCTCATTTGTAGGCTTTTGCGACGCGGTCGGCAGTCACTGCGTCGAATGCAGCCAGCTTTGCGTCTCCGTGCCGCGTCTGTGTGCCGAGCCGGTGTGCTGAGCCTGTGTGCCGAGCCTGTGTGCCGAGACTGTGTGCTGAGCCTGTGTGCCAAGCGTCTATGCCAAGCCTGTGTGGCGAGCCTGTGTGCTGAAACCTGTGTGGCGAGCCTGTGTGGCGAGCCTGTGTGCTGAGCCTGTGTGCTGAGCCTGTGTGCCAAGCCTGTGTGCTGAGCCAAGCCGAGCCGCGCCCTCCGTCCGTGCAAGTCGACCCCACCCACCGACTACCAAAACCTGAAATGCTCGCCGGTCGCCCTCACCGTCTTCCCCTTTTTTCGTCTCGCGCCTGTACCTTGGTTTGCTGCCACCGCTGCCGGTACCGCCGCCGGGACTGCTGCTTTTGACCCGCCGCCGCTTGTCAACTCAACTCAGTTTCGAGGGGGCGATCCAGGCGAGCAAGAGCCAGGCCTTCTTCCTGGTGTTCTGCACAGCCCTGTCGTTCGCGACTCTGGCGCTGGTGTTGCAGATACAGTTCCCCGCCATCGGGAACTACTGGTTCCTGCTCACGTTGCTCTCCCCGTACGCGTGAGTGTCCTCGGGGTTTTGATGGAGAGGGGAGGGGGGGGTGGGGCTGGGGCGTAGCGGGTGTCGAGAGTGAGATGACGGTGAAACTGTTTTTTTGTGGCCTTCCATGTTGTGGAACCCTCTCATATGTTATAAAAAACTATTTTTTGTTATGCTGCAGCCCTGTTGTGCGGCGGCTCCGGAAGCGAGTTGACGTTGGAACTTCTCTTTTTATGGCCTTCCATAGTTGGGAAACCTTCGTTGTAGAGCCCTTTTTTGTTGTGGAATATGTTTTTACGTTGTGTGGCGGTGTCGAGAGCGAGATGATGGCGAAATGTTTTTTTTTGTGGCCTTCCATGTTGCGGAACCCCTTACACGTCGTGGAACCCTATTCTATGACGTGGAAGATTCTTCTAGGTTGTGCGGTGGTGTCGGAAACGAGATTACGGCGTTTTTTTTGTATGGTCATGGAAGCGTCTTGTGCGTTGTGGGGCCTTCTTATATGTTGTGGAACCCTGTGTTGACGCTGGTTACGTACGCGTGTGAGTTGCTTCTACCCTGTGTTGACGCCAGTTACTCACGTGTGAATTCTCGTCACGTATGTTGGTATACAACACCCCCCCCTCCCCCTGCCCTGTACAGTACTCGCGTGTCACCTGCGCGGATCGGGTGTGTGTGCGTGCATCCGGAGGCGTTTCCCTTGGAACATAACATTTTCGGGTATATGCGTCCGACTGTTTAGTTGACAACTCCACCTGTCGTAGATCACGCTGCGCAACCAGTGTACCATAGTTTGGTAGGCCCGGGTGTTCCTCTCGCCGTTGAACATCGCACCTCTCTTTGTTGAAATGAGCGCCCAACTGTTGGAGGTGTCTGTATTAGGAGTGTATAGGAACGGTGCTCCGTCTCGAAAGGGATGCGTGGTCAATAGTCAAATGGCTTAAGGCAAGCAACGAATAAGTACGCCCCCCACCCCCTCCCCCCCCCGCCCCCTCCGCGCTACTCTCTATATCGGCGATGCAGTGGCGTATACTACTGGCAGAACGGGTCTAGAAACGATAAGGCGAAGGTGCGGCTGGAGACATCGGATGACGAGAAGACAACGGAATTGTACATAAATGGGGTGAGAGAGAGAAGGTCGCGCCAATCGTTGTATCACGCCCCCCTTTCCTCTACCCCCCTTCTCTGGTCAACGGGCGACCGTTTGTTGTTGATCGCGAGGGGGTTCTCCGCGCGCGGTTTGAGTTGGCATGTTTTATTTGTACCAGGTATGTTTTTGCATGTGCGGTATTACAAGGTAACACGCGACTGACGGATCACGGAGCTTGCAAAGCTGAGCATCGGCCAATGTTGTCGAACTCATAGCGGACTGACGTATATTGCAGCCTCAGCACGTTGCCAAAAATGTGATGATTGTTTTCTCACAAACAGCAACAGCAGCGTCAGCGTAACTCTTCTGCGTACAGCTGTCGACCGGGCGGAACAACCCCACAATGTAAATAATAAAGACAGCGAAAACACCGCACCGCACGACATGTCGGGGCATACCCATGACTTACGAGATTGTCTTTCACCTTGTGCGACGCGCGCTTGGTTTCACGTTTTTTTTTTTTTTTAATCCCCGAAGGCTGAAGAGGAATTGGACCGCTTGTCCAAGACCATGGGCTTCATGGAGAAGGGAAAAATCCGAGTGAGGGGCCTGCTCGAACCGGAAGCCGTCGAGGCGCCGATGCCAGCAGCTCCGGCGACGCCCGCGGCTGTGGCGGTGGAGGAGCCAGCGGCTTCAGGGACGGAGGCAGCGCCTCAGGAGACGGAGGCGTGAGGGTTGACGCGGCACACCGCGTTTCTTTTCTGGCAGTCGCCAACGGCTTACAGCCAGTAACATCGTTCCTTTTCGGGGTTCAGATAGATACAGCAGTTACATCCGGAATCTTCCTGAGCGTGTGGTTAGTTACACCTTTCCTCCTTCTGACCATGTTCGGGGGTTTTTGGTTGAGCAGGCTCCAAGGTCGGTTCGTTGTTATAGAAGATAATTATACATTGGCACCACAGGTAGTTGTTAAGGCGTGCGAAACGCCTAAATTGGAGTTTGCGGAGTCTGGGGAGGGACTTGTGGCCGAAGGTTTTAAGTTGCTGCGAAATTTCTCATTTTTCAGGCAAGCACGCGAACCGAGCTTCGGGGGATTCATTTTTTTTTTGTTATTGCCGCCACCACGCACCCGTGGAGCAATCTGCATCTCGTGGAAAATTCAAAATGGGAGTTGAGGTGTGCTTGTTTAACAAAACGCGGCCAGTAGACTGTTTCACAGCAACTGTGCGTATCGCGATGAGCCATGACCCATTTGTTCCTGGCCCAAACCTATAGAGTCGAAGAAAAGCCGCTATGAGTGTTCGTTGTAAGAGACATGATGACTAAAAGGCTGGCGAAAGGGCGGTCTTTCACTCGTAACCAGGCTCTGCGAAGAGAAAAAATATCACAAGAAAAAATCAGGTTGCAGCTGCTCCTGAAACTACTACGTATGATACGACGGTGCAACTACTGCTGCTGTACAGCGTCGAACCATTGTGTGGGTTTCGTGTCCCCGTCCAGGACACTACGAACTCAACAGGCCGCGCTCGAGACGCGAGGACACTTGCAAGATAACTAAAAAACAGCATTACAACCACGCTAAAACGAGACCTCAAGTTTATCGAGCGGGATCGGTGCGTTATATGGACGAGTAGTTTGATTGAATCACATCCTTCCTCCCTAAAGCGCGAGAGCCAAGAAGAGCCACAAGCAATGACCAGGTGCTTCGTATAAGAACTATGCTGAGGCTCACCGGACTGCTCGGCTGCTATCTAACGGGCACGTCGAACTCGCCTCCATCCTTCTGTTCGTCGTGTTATCGCCGCGGCGAGCAGTGTCCTTCTACGAAAAAGGCAGGCGGCTTCTCAACAACGCTTGCTTTTGCAACTGGGAGACCAAGATCGCGACCAAAACTGTGCTAACTTTCGTTGTTACCAACCGCCTACGAGCAGCGTCAGCGCCCAGCAGCAGGGCAGGATAATGTTGCGCCCGTGCCGTACGGCCTCTTGCGTTGTACCTGGTAACTCGGACCCCAATTTGTATCATGCCCCAATCACGCAGTGGTAATATTGCTGTAATCGCCGCTTTTATCGTCAATTACTACCGTCCGGAACTCCCACAAGGGTCAAACTAGTCCCACGTTTTGGGGACAAACTACTTGGAATTAGTGTGAGGTAAGTCTTAGCAGTTCTGAAAGGGTTCACATGCAAGCAACCAGTAAATCGTCGTTATCACAAGCCAGAGGTGCAACACTACCGCAAAAAAAAACCCCGCCCTTACACGGTGTGAAAGTTAACCTTGCCACCTGGCATTATCATAGATAGGTGGGAAACAGCAAAAGTTCTCTCTTCAGATAGTCTTTCTTTCCAGGTTGTTATTAACGACATCTCCTCCGCTTGGTGTCCCGATGTCACCCACAGGCGATTGATCACACCAACCACAGCAAACATAAGAACACCGAACGGTTCGCACATCATCCACCGAACAACGATTCGCAGGTAGGTAGGTCCACACCGACACGCCTCGCGCATCTTCTGGCAGCAAAAAGACACGTACATATATCTCCTTGCCATACAAAGCATCTGCTGTACACGGCGACCAACGGGCGCCTACCTCCTACTGGACGGAGGTCAATCATCGAGCAACCAATCAATCCAATCAGTCTCCGTCTCCCATATCGACGGAAATCTGACCCGTATTCTTCCTCGCCGCTACCTTCTCCTTGAACATGCCTAGTGCCTCCTCCCACACCGACTGGTGGTTGTTCACAGACCGACCCTGGATGCTGGTAACGTCGATCTCGGGCCCGCCCTTCAGGAACGACCTCCACCATACCGCTGCATTGGGGATGGGGCAGTGCTTTCTCAGGACGATCTCGATCCCGCGATGATCACGAATCGCCGGACTGCTGCTGCTGCTGCTGCTGCTGGTTTTGGGACCCTCTTGCGCCGACTCCGCTCCCGCTTTCCCTTCCAGCCCCGATACAGAATCGCCATGGGAGGCCCCTCTGGCAACGACTGTCCCAGGGAAATCCTTCAGCTCCCAGTCCGCGCTATCCCCTTCCGCGTCAAGTTTCGCCTGAAACGCTAGCTCTCCTTCCAACAAGACCACCTCCTCCCCCTCCCTCCCCCCCCCTCCTCTTCTTCTTGCACCCCACCATCCCCCTTCTTCGCTGACGTAATCGACACCCGTATCAGGTCCGCCACCCCCTCGGCGATTGTTTCGGGCTTGGCCCTCAACGTCACCTTTACGTCCCCCGCGCGCGTTCCCGCCGGCGCCGGGACCACCACGGTGACCTCTGCTCTCGCTTGTCGCCACACGTAGTGCAGCCCGTGGCCTGCTTCGCTTGCTCCGCGGGATACCGCATCCCCGTTCGCCGCAAGCTCGGCATCGGTTCTCGGCAAAAGGGCTTTCGGGCGAGGTGCCGTACTTGCAGCTGTCGCGGTCGCTGCCACTGCCGCTGATGCGGAACCGTCCATCGGCGCAGCGGGTGGAGTGGGTCGGTCGTGGTTGCCACCATCCCAGCCTTCCGCGGCTTGAGAGGCCGGCGTGCCCCCAAAGGTGACGGATTGAGGCTCGTCGAAAGTGGTGACTTGAGGATCATTCTTGTCGCCATTGTCGTCGTCGCTATCGCTCATCTCGTTTGCCATCTTGTCCCACTTAGAGTAGTCCACTCCGCTCATCGTGTGCTGCCACGAAAACGCAGTGCGCACAGCTGTTGAGTGTCGAGTTGCAGCGATGGGAACTTCTGCTTCTGCTGCCAGGGTGTTGCTCTAGGAGTTGTATTTTGAATTGGCGGCATTATCGAACCGGGAGATGCCAACATGAAACGTGTGACCAGTTTTCAGCTTCTGCTGTGTTTCTCGTGTGGAACGACCTCCTCACCAGTACCTTGGCCTCTTACGATCGTAGTCAACACTGGTGTGCTGCGGTCATGAGCGTGCTCCCCCCTCCCCCTCGCAACTGCTGTATTTTGCCCCTCTGCGTCGTTTTTCGAGGCGGCATTAAATACAACTCTAATTTCAAGTATGTTGTCCCCCAAAACGAACGTACTGACTACTGCTGTACTGTCAAACTGTCAATGGTGGTCAAGAAGGATTAGCGGTGGTATTAGTGACCCTACGTAGTGTCATACATAGGTGCACAATAACGTAGGTGGATGCTACGACGTACTGTCCATGGTGGCCAAGAAGGAGTAGCGGTGGTATTATTATAGTGACCGTACGTACTGTAGTGTCATACATAAGTCCACAATAACAACGTGACTTCCAGGCCGGCGACAAGGATCCGGTCGGGGCAGATTGGCATTGCGTGGTTCAACCGGGATGTTTAAAGTAACGTGGGGAACTGCATAAGGAGAGATCACATGCCCACATACATCCACATACACATACATACGATACATGCAGCATTAATGGCGCATTTCCTAATTTTTCAAGGTCAATGATGTGTTGTTTTCATGGCATCAGCAACCGACGTGCTACAAGTAGTAGGTCGAGTTAAGTTACGCCTTTTTGTTGTTGTCCTGGTTGGATAACTTGTTGTGCTGCAAAGAAAGGAAGAAAACACGTAATGTTATATTCTCACTCGGAAATACCTGGTAGAAACAAGGTAAAACATAGTATTGCAGTGACGACCTGACGACATCAACAGAGTGCGCTGATAAGAAGTCTACTCGACGGCCCGTCGTCAGTATCAATGCGACGAGTACTCATCATGCCGGCATTTGCTCTCTATGCAACCGGGGGGATTCCATTACAAATTATCACGGCGGAGGCGCGATAAAGATCGACCGAGTAACTCAACAATTCGTTCATTCGTACTGTGACACAGTACCACCTGTGAACAAGCATCCGGAGCTGCTATGATAAGAGGTAGACAACGTGAAGCTATACACTTACCGGCACGTAATATCGTTCGCAGTCTCTTCTTGTTCTCTCAACGCCTCCAAGACTTTATGAAAAAAAGCGGGGCAAACTCGAGAGCCGAGCGTGAAATTACGAAATTGCTGGACGCGAGATGCGAGTATAATCCTATATACCAATATTTTATATGTACTTTCCACGACAGAGTGGCCTCCGAACCTGTAACAAATACGTCGTACTCGTAATACATTTGAGTCTACGTACGATGCTACAACAACACGGTGGGAACTACTTGCATTCTTCCTTAGAAACACGCTCAGAGCAGGCATCGACCCACAGAGACCCACGGCGGCGGCGGCGGCGATACTACACGCCTTTCCAGTCTATTCATACGGGCTTCTCTCCAAGGTCCACTCCACGCTGCACAAATCCCTCATCCTATCCCACCATTCACGACGAGCACTACGTACAATATACCAGATGAAAAAAACGAAGAAAAAAAACATGCAAAAATAACCCATGCCCCCCTCCTCTTCGAGATCTCGACCCCGCCCGTAAAAGATGATTACTGTACATGGCGGCTGTCGGTGCCCACGCCAATAAAAAGAAAACTAAGGTGCTGCTGCGAGTGCGGACGACTCATACAAGTGATATGATGCACATTTATCTGCCAGCGGGAAAATAGACCCGTGTATGTATGTGGCTTGCCCTAAGCTTCGACAAAATAGTTGACGTACGAAGTATACTCGACGGTAACAAAATCCCAACCCCAGCCCAGACCGCCTGGTAAGGTGATCGGAATTCAGCTGAAATGAGGAGTGTCTTTGCACCACCAACCCCTTTGTCGAAGCTTGGCCAAGTTGTGAAGACTACAGGAGGAGCGAAAAAAATGGCGTTTGGACACGCCGAGCGGATGAGCTACTGGTGAGAGGCGGCGTCTTCGATGAGCCTTCACACGCCCCCACCTTCTATCGAGCACAACCAATCGCAACCGTTTCTCCTGCTCAGCCTTGTGGGTGAGCTGGAAAAGTACCATGCAAGCTCCCGCCAGCTGCCCCCCCCGCCCCCGCCCCTCCCCCTGCTCACACGACCAGCGATGGCCCAAATCACTCAATTCCCTCTTCCAGAGCGACCAGAGCCGCCTCAATCTCATCCATGGCTTCCATGAGTGTTGCGAGGGCCAGATCGTTAACCCGCCGGCACACCGCCTCCGTTTCGATAGCAGACCAACCACCCACGCCGGTCAGAGCGAGGACCTCGGCGCCGCCAGCAACCTTGAACACGAGCAAACCAGATCAGTGCCAAATAGGGGATGGGATGGATGTCAAGATAACATTACACACATCGGACGGATCAGATCACCAGATCACGATCTGGATCTTTCGGGGCAGACATATCCCTGAGATAGATTATACGACCCGCACGATCTACATCGTGCTTGCCGGATGGATCTTTATCACGAGGTTCTTGCACACATGGTTGCCGAGTGGGATCTGTAATATATATAGCACTTGCAGAACATCCATAAAAGTAAAAAAAAAATAGGATCTGGATTATTTTCGTACTGTAGATCATGACATGTCCGATGTGTGGAACATATCCGATGTGTGGAACAATCATAGAAAGTACGGGAAATAGTGCACTACTGCCGTATCGTATGAAAATCACTCAAAATCAGCTACGAGTTGGTTCAAGCTAAACGCGCCAAACTTGATCAGCCACGAATGCCAGTTGCAGTATCAGCTCGAACGTCACATATTTGGAACCATAGTGACCGCTGTGAACAGTGGGAGAGGACGATAGCGCCAACTTTTTAGTTGAGGTCCTAGAGTAGGGGTGGCGCTAGCGGCGAATATGCGTCCCGGCCAACCACGGATCAACAAGGACAGTGACAGTCAGGCGTTTACGTAGAATCATCTACAGTAGTGATAGATTCAATGAAAGCGCAGCAATACGACGAAGGAATGAGCGGGTCGGTCTTCCCTCCCAGCTACTTACTCATCCAACCAGAACACTCGTAGGCCCGAAGCCACGTATGACAAACCAAATAAGTCAACCGAGACCGAACGGTGGCGGCGCGAAGCGAAACACTTCGCTCCACGAAAAAACGTAAAGGAACACGATCCAACAACCTCTACAGCCCCAGCTCACCCTTGGGTAGTCCGCGTGCAGGCGGAAGGAAGCCACGATGCCCACAGGCATGGTGATCGTAACCTCGCGAGAGGGGGCGCGGTATGCCACCAAATACCTCCGCCGCATCAGCCGCACGTGCTCGTCGCGCAGCGAGGCACACCTCGCGCGATTCATAGCTTCGCGTATGAGCATCCGCAGGTTCCTGGGCGCGGGAAGAGCGTCAGCAGCGCCCTTCAGCTCCTCCAGCTCCGACGGTGTTATCAACCCCCCCGTGACCGCGTTGTGCTGGGGAGGACACAGCTGAGCGGAACGCAGGCTTCCGTCCGTGGAAGACACGGTGACCTCCATAACCTGATCCGAGCCCAGGTCCACCATGAGCTCGAGCCCCTCCACGCCCCCACCGCCGGCCGTCCCAAAGAGAAGCCTGTGCGAAATTCGAAAGCCTCCGATCTGCTCGAGGTTGGCCACGGTAGCCCGGTACCACTCGCCGATGTCCCCGTTTTTCCGCACTTGGGTCTCCTCCTCCTCCACGGCTAGGTCCAGCTGCGCCTCCGACATGTTAGCAACGCCCACCAACGCCTCCGTCCCCTTCGAAGCGTCTGCTCTCCGCTTGGCGTCCGTCGCGGCCGCCGAGGCCTCCGCCACCTCCTGCTCCCGTTCCAGCTCGGCCACCTCTCGCTGCTCCAGAGCGAAAGCCTCTCGCTGGGCGGCCAGCTCGGCCACCAAGGCGGACTTTCGCGCCTCGCCCGCCGAGATGGTCTCCGCCAACACTCCCAGAGCTTGCTCGTCCTTGCGGTCGGATTCCGCAGAGGCGTCCTTGTCCCCGTCGGTGTAGATCGCGTCCATTACCGAGATCCCGGCGGCGGAGGCGGACTCCGCCTGGAGCTCAAGGTCCGCCAGCCGCTCGTGCAGTTGCGCTTTTTGCTCCACGACTCGCTTCGAGGCCGCCTGCAGCTGGAGTTGCTCGGATTGAACGCGGTCCACGGTTTCGTCCACCCGGCGCCGCCCGAGGGCGATCTCTGCTGTTTGGTCCCGTACGTTGTCTGCGGGGGGGGGCGGTGGTGGTGGTGGTGGTGGGGGGGGGGCGGCGGTGTGGCAGCGGCCGCGGAAAATGGTTCAAGGGTGGTTACATGTGCGTGACAACATCATCACCACCGCAGATTGCTGAACCATGATCGCTGGCGGGAGACGTGGGAAGAGTGCAAAGAGTGGCGAAACTATTGTCTGTCCACTAACCTATACCGGTACGAAGTAAACCAGTGCCTGGCAGAAAGTCAACAAATGACACACAAATACCGGCATGTAGTCTTTGATACGCCTCCCATCCCAATGAAACCGGTAGGGGTTTCCTCGCAAACCTAAGCACGGAAGCCAAGGGCATTGGTTATGATAATCGGAACATTACCGCTGAACACAAGCTGCTGCCCAGCCCAATACCATAATAAAATATCACGCTTGACGCGAGCAACTCGCACTTGTCGCACATAAAAGGACTCCTGCAATGCCCCACGAAGCGAAGGTGCCCGAACCGTGAAGCCAACAATACCTACCACACATAAAACTGATTGTGAAGCGAGCAACACTTATAAAGCAAATCCAGCCCAAGTCTTGCGGCGTCAGCCGCGGGTAGTAATATACGTATATATATAAATATTTATACGTCGTTCGTTTCCTCTCTCTTTTAACGTATCTGGATTGCAAGCATGTGTATGCCGTGCCTGTCGTACATTGCATTGCATTGTCTACTCTTCTTACTGCATTACAATGTATGATAGTATCTCTGCGTGCGTTTCGTGGGAGTAGTTAGCGAGGGGTTGAATATTCTCTTGGTCATAGCGACGAGAGAACAGCTATTAATAGAATATGATACTATTGCGGGGGACCATAGTAAATAGGACCTACCGTACGCACTAAAACCTATATATTTACCTATTTTTATTAACAATATTTGGTCCTATTTACTATGCCCCCCCGGAATACGAGGACACTGGTAAGACAGTTGTTATGAGGACGCGGGGGTGAGAGGGCGATTTACGATTTCGATAAGGGACCCGTGGCCACGCGCTGTCGATGGCACGTGGCGCAGCTCAAACGATATCATACCGCATGCACATGCACTCGGCCAATGGGGGCGGTTCTAGGCGCTTAACTCACTCAGAACTGAAAAAAAATGTCCCACACTAATTCCAAGTAGTTCGTCCCCAATTTCGTGGGACCAGTTATTAAGGGGTTAACGTGGCATGTGGCGCTGTTAAATATCTCCGGTATCCGAACGCATCACCGTGCGATACGTTTTCCCTTCCGCTTCCTTTTTTCCTTTTTCCTTTTTTCCGTATTTTCTTTTTGTTCCTTTTTCCTTGCTCTCTTTTTCTTTCCTTTTTCCTTTGGATTGATTTCATTTTCTCTTGCTTGAGGTGTACGATGTGCCACAACAGTTATTATGTAATCGTACTGCGCTGTACTTTGTACTTTGTATTTTGTATATTATTTTTCCCTAGGATATTCTTCCACTCCAGGGCTTTTTGGAGCCTGTCCTGGGACCACGAACTATCTTTTTCGCGATCAGTTATATTTAATGTGAGAGCATAACGTATTGCGTCTAATCAAGATGGCGGGAAAATTCCAGGAAAATTCACTGCTGTGAATGTGAATACGGAGAGGAAAAAAGGCGGCGCAAATAACTTTTCCGGCTGTGCGTAGAGCTGGGATGAAAAGGAGACGTGGGGAGACATGACTGCTGTGCGTAGAGCAGGGGCGTAGAGCAAGGGACTGCTGTACACCAGCACCCGTGCGATACATGGGGAGACGTGACTGCTGTGCGTAGAGCAAGGGCGTATATATATAAAGCAGGGGACTATGATTTGTGCACACGTGCGGAAAATATAATAGCTTGAGAGGAAGAGGACACACAGGAATATTTGCTGGAAGGAAAAGCAGCGGGGGAAAGTGCACCGTGCGATACGTGGACGCCAGGAATATTCCCCGGGAGGTTACAGCTGGGACTGCTGTGCGTACAGGAGCCGGGTGTACGGGCGGGCGGTGGGTAGGGAGGTCTGAAAGCATCACGGTGCGATACGTATTGAGCGCTGCGCGAAGAAAGTATCCTTAGGTCGTAACCTTACAGCAGCAGCGGTGTGGGTGTTGTTGTCGGTACAGCAGCAGAGAAGCTGTCTGCAGTGTGCTATGTGTGGGTACGTATGTACTCGAAGTGGAAACGGACAATCGATATGAGTTCGTTAATCCAGGGGCCGGGTGTGTACGTAGGAAATTCCGAATCACTACTTTCTTCGCTTGGAGCCCACCCGCGATCCTGTGATCACGTGATCACTTGATCACCGCCGTGCGTGGGTGAAGGAAGTTTGGGAGCAAAGCACGACCCTGTGCCCCTGCGAGGGGGAAAAACTACTTACACCGCCGTGGCTTTCCAAACGACATGCCAAAGCGCCAAAGCCTGCCGCTGTCGTGCGGGACAATTCGAATTTGCAGCAGTACGGACTACAGCAGCAGCACGCACGACCTTGCGCCCCTGCGAGGCAAAGCTGTGCCGTATTTAAACGGCAAGCCAAAGCGCCAAAGCCTACGTACGTATACGAAGCAAATTTCATACCGGTACACAGCAGTACATACTGGTATACTGGTACAAACGAAGCAGATAACGAGTCAGTGCACGAGCTTACTCACTGTCGAAGTTGGGAGGGGCAAAAGGGTCACATCTCGTGAGATTTTCCAGCACAGACCCTTGAAAGCACGGTCGGAAGAAGGAGTCGGCCGATTTCAGGAACCGCGTTTCAGCGCCAGCCATCGCCTCGGTGGCATCCGTGCCAGCATTTGCCTCCAGCCGCAGTGCGGCCGGCGTCTGATCGTCGAGCACCTGAGGTAGCCTGAGACATATAGAGAGCGCCGGCGAGAGGGGGGGAAACACGAGCATATCACGCGCCGGGTGTAAGGCTTAGCTGGCGAAAACCGACTGGTTGATCCCCGTAGGACTAGAGTTGTTCAGTCGGTATGGTTTGGTAGGGCATGGAGAAACGCAGTCGAGCTGCAGTGGCGGCATCGCTAAAACAATGCAAACATCCAGTAGCAGCTGATTGTACGTTATCCAATTCGAAGGTGTACATCGATGCAGCCGGCTCTCACGTCTGTAATAAATGGCGAAGTGTAACCGGTGTAGAGCTAGAAGGCGGGGTCTCGATCACAGTAGTCGCCATGGCGATGCTCGGGTGTGGGGTGAGCTACGTTGTGCGTGCCGCACCAAACCACCAAACCAACCAACCTCAAACCTCCAACGGCTTCAAATGCACGCACGCCTCACAAATATGTGGAAACCCCAAAGAGGTTCCGCCGCACTTTTTTTCCTCCTGCTGGCCACTCGCTCTTGTGTGCTGTCGCTTGCAGCTCGCAAGCCGCGTTGCCACGGTGGACCCACGATGACGCGATCCTCGAAAAAGAAGGGCAAGACCGCAGCCAATGGTGGTGGTGGTGGAAGGTCTGGTAGTGGTGGTGGTGGTGGTGGTGGTGTTGCCTCTACTGGTCCGACTGAACATGCTACGGGTAGCCTTCTCTCACCTGAGTTGATGGCGGAGCTTGGAGGCGATGGCATTGCGAGCGCTGGCGGAGCTGTGGCGGTGGCTGCGGGACCGAGTAAGGGGAAAAAGAGGGGGCGAGGAGGGGGGGCATCAGGCGGGGGAAAGGTGAGCAGCGAGACCCGGGCGCTGGCCGCAACGATCAGCAAGAGCAAGGCCAAGAAGTTGAAGCAGCTGGAGGACAAGAAGGTCAAGGACGGCCGCCGGGCGGAGCTGTACCTCAAGCTCGAAAGCAACCGTCTGTCGCAGCAACAGCTGTCCCTCCTCCAGTCTTCCAAGACGATAAGCCAGAACCAGGACACCCTGCGGTCGAGGATTAAGCACGCGGTCCAGCGCGCCGTCGCCGGGATCGCTCTGGGCGACGAGGCCGTCGCCGAGCTGGAGAGCCACCCTCAGGTTGTCGCCGACGTTGAGGAAGCCCTGTCTCTGCCGGTCGGGGGTGCCATGGCAGCAGCCACGCGGAAGACTGCAGTCATAGCAGTGGGCAAGGGTGGTGGCGGAGGAGGGGCAGGAGGCGGAGGAAGGGGGGGTGGTGTTGTCACTGCTGTAGCTCGGGGGAAGACACCGGCAGCAGTCGGCGCCGAAGTCTTCTCGAGCAGGAAGCGTAGCAGGTCCACAGCGCTTGCTCGTGCTCCGCGTCCGGTTCAAGTTTCGACCGCGAGAAGCAAGCGCAGCGGAGACGGCAGCAGCAGCAGCGACAGCAGCGACAGCAGCAGTATGGACAGCAGCTCGAGCGAGAGCGAGGGCGAGGGCGGGGGAGAAGGTAAGGGCGAGCATAAACCGGGAGGTAAGGCCACAAGGAAAGCTGCCGCTGCTGATACCGCGGCACCCGAGTCTGGCGGCGAAACACACAACAACGGCGGTGCCTCTGCGCCGGAGACAGGCAAGCTTGCCCTCACGGGAAGAGAAAACGACATCACCGCGGAAGAAGGCGGTGCGGTCGGTGGGGAGGGGGGTGCAGACCCAACCAGCGGCAGCGGCTGGGCGGCCAAGATGATGTCTTCGCTGGCTCGCGTGCCGACGAGCGCAGGCAGTGGGGCGTCTTTCTCGACGCGAACGAAACCCGCCGCCGCTCTGCCGGCCAGGGCAGAGATGGACGATTCGGACGCCGAGGAGAAGAGCTCCGCTGCTGTCGAAAGCGGCGGTGAAGCGGAACCTATGGACGATAAGGAGGCGGTGGCTTCCTACCCCCCGCCTCCCAGCTGGCTGGAAGGCGACGCCCCTGTCTACCACGCGGTCGAGACGCCGCTGCCGTCGGTCTCCGGCGACAGCGGTGCCGCCGGCGGCGGCGGTGGTAAGGGCCGCGCTGGAGGGTCGGGCGCGAGGCTACCGCGGCCCGAGAGGTGGGTCCCGGTGGTGAGGCCGGTGGAGCTTCAGGCCGCTCGCATGCAGCTGCCTATTTGCGGGATGGAGCAGGAGATCATGGAGGCTATCCACGACAACGACGCCGTCATCCTGTGCGGGGAGACCGGCTCCGGGAAGTCCACGCAGGTGCCTCAGTTCTTGTACGAGGCGGGTTACGCGGCCCACGGGCTGATAGGGGTGACGCAGCCGCGACGGGTGGCCGCGGTGGGCACGGCCGAGAGGGTCGCGGTGGAGCTGGGGACGAAGTGCGGCCGCGGCGGGGCGGTGGCTTACCAGATCAGGTACGATGCCTCCGGGGTCGGGAAGAAGACGCGCGTGAAGTTTATGACGGACGGGGTGCTGCTGCAGGAGATCACCTCCGACCTGCTCTTGCGGAAGTACAGCGCTGTGCTCTTGGACGAGGCGCACGAGAGGAACCTCAACACGGACGTCTTGCTGGGGATGCTGTCCAGGTCGATCCCGCTGAGGTGAGAGCGAGGACGAGAAAGGTTGGAGGGGTAGGACTGTGAGATAGCTGACCGTAAGTCGCCGAGTATTTATCGAAATATGATGCAGTTAGTTGCGTGCGCCAAGTTGTATTTTACGAAAGATGTGTGTCTTTTGTATCTAACTAGCTCATTTTGGGCTCGAATTTCCTTTGTTTTTCAACCAATACTACAACATGTTGGCGTATTTCGCCACTCACCTATTGACTGGTACCTGACAACTCAAAGCCCTACGGAGAGGAAAACGGTAGCCGGCGAAACCGCAGCCGCAAGGTGCACTCGTATATTGCCAGGACAAAGGAAAATCTGGCGGGAAGCACACCTCTGGAGCTTCAAATATTTTATCGCACCGGCTGGGTCTGTTTTGCGTTTGTTATTGTTTTTTTGTCGGTTCCAAACTTGTTGATTTCGTCGAGTTGTGTTTTAGGTGCTTGTTCTTGCTTTTGCTTTGTGTTTTTTTTCACATTGTTTCTGTGCCTTTTCCGTGCTTTTTGTATGTGTGTTTTGCCGACTTTGGTTGTGGCAGGAAAACGTTCGGCGCGTCTCCGTCTGTAGGTCTGTGCGTGCTGCGTTAGCTTTGACTGTGCAAGACACATGCGCACGCACTAAATAGCAAGTCCACCATCGCGTGAGTAATCGCTATTCACCCCTCCCTCCGTCTCCCAACATGTTTCCCCCCCCTGGCCTTACTCGCGCGCTGGCCAAATTGCGGTGTTGTTGTTGTTGTGGTTTTTGTTGTTTTTGTTGTTGCAGGAGGCAAGTGGCCGAGGAGGAGCAAAGGTCGTGGGATATGCTCAGCGAGGACCGCAAGAAGGAGGTTAAGGTGAATCGACAACCGACCCCCCGGGGGGGTAGCGACGCGTTTAGCGCGTTTAGCGCGTTAACCCCTTTGGGTCTTCAGAGAGAGAAAAAAATGTCGAAAATAAATGACGATTACAGCATCGGCCACACGAAGCACCCCGGGCTGCCGGGGCAGAAGATCTGTCCATAGTGCAGCGTAGGGAGATGGCACGACACGCCTGGAGTGTGGTGATACTTGTAATGCTGCTGCTGCTGCTGCACGATATTCGTACACGGCTGATCAGACCGCACCTCTCGATTTTTGTGGTCGCTGTACCTGGGTGCCAAAGCGGTTGGCAACGTTAGGGCCGCAGTCTTCGTTGTGGGAAGAAATGACCGTTCATAGGAAATGGAGTCAGATGTATGCTTACGTACAGTGAGGTAGTGAAAGGGTTGAGCGTGCCGGGTCCTAGAGACCGCCGACTCGGCGATCTCCTCGAGCGGTGGCGTCGCTCGTGTTTGCGCAGCACGTGTCTTGCAGGAAAATGATGTACAGCAGAAACGTAGTCGAGTTGATGCGCTCGTTTTGTTCTGGTGTGCCGTTTTGTGGAAGGAAGCCATTCGCGACTTGACGTGACAAATTCCACGTCCGGGGGGGGGGGGGGGGTACTCATGTCGTGCACGGCCGTAGTCGTATGACCATAGACCCTCGCATCCCTGCAATGCCGGGACGGAGCATGTTGGGTTTTCACCAACCAGGCAGACATTGCTTGCACCAAGCGCTAAGCGCCGTGAGGTATTGGGCGAGTCGCATGGAGGGTGAGCTGCATCCTGCTAAGAACCGCCTCTGAGGCGGACTTGCATATGGACGACAGCTTCAATGAGTTAATTTAGTTTCTGGTGTAGCCACTTCCTGAGACAACAATGGGAGCACTGTGTAACTGCCTCGCGGGTGCCTTACCATATACACACTACGTGATACGATCATTCCCCTTGTACGGAGCAAAGGTTCTCCACCCCGCACAAATGATCTATCTCGACGGGGGGGGGGGTGTTCTCATGTCGTGCATGGCCGTATGACGATGACCTTGGAACAATTGATTAACTTTTGGGAGTACTGACTGGACCACCGCGCGACGCGATTATGGCGTTTGGTTCTCTATGACACTGCCACTGCGAACAAAAAAGAACGCGATTCGAAAAGGACGATCCTAGTTTGAGCATCGTCCTGGGACGCCGCCGGTTTTGGCGTTGCCGTGAGCGCCCCTACCCCCCGCCCCACCCCCGACTCACCACTTTTTCGTAATGCCCTTTCGCGCTGGAAACCCCCGTCCTTTTATCTTGTATCAGCCTCCGCTGCGGCCCCTGAAGCTGGTGGTCATGTCTGCCACGCTTCGAGTGACGGACTTCACGGAAAACACGGCGCTGTTTCCGACGCCGCCCCCTGTGATCAGCGCCACCAGCCGGCAGCATCCGGTCACGGTGCACTTCAGCAAGCAGACCGAGCTCTACGACTACCTCGGCGAGACGTTCAAGAAGGTTGGTCACTCGCGCGCGTTTGGTGTGATGCGTATATACGCGGCAAACTGGTTTGGCGGCATTGTTGGGGTATATATTATATGTACAAGAGGTCGAGCACGTTCGCACGCTTTGAGGGAGGGGTGTTTAGAGCGGGGGTTTAATCCCTTCGAGACTTCAGAAAGGGGAAATCGTGACGGTAAAAAATGGCGATTAGACCAAAGGCTGCTGCGTGGTTGGGGGACAATACTCGTATACATTGGTGTCCGAGTGACGCAATGCAGGGAGTCGTACGGTGCACGGGCGAAATATGATGCTACCCGTACTTGCTGGGCGATCACGCTGCTGCTCGTAGATAGTTGATGACACCAAAGCTGTCATTGTTTTGGCCGCTACCTCAACAGTCTCAAAGAGGTAATTAACCCCTCTTATAGGACTTCAGGGGGAAACAATGTGTACGTGTATGGTATGGTACGACGGTTCCAGCATCGGCCGAAAAACGAAGCAGCCCGGGCTGCTGGGGTATATAGGGGATATTGGGGATGTGTCCCAAACCTGCAACGTAAGGAGCTGTGAGACACGCGCGCGCAGTACGTATGGTGATAGGTACTCCTAGTGCTGCACGCTCACACTATTAAATGGATGCTTGAAAATGTCGCACTCGTCATTTTTTTTTCGATCGGTATGCTTTATCACACGGGTGATAAGTTATACCTGGTAGCACAAAACCCTGGGACGAATTTCAAAGACGAGTTTCACCGAAAGTAGGGGCGGCACACGCAACGAAAAAGGCGGCGTTGGGACGATCTCGGTACTGTGCAGGAAGGCTGGGCCGCTCCTGTGGCGCGCAGATGGTTTAGAAAAGCATTGTGCATTGTGTTCGATCACGCTTCGTTCTATGCACGTCTTGCATTCCATACCGGGTATATACCAGGTATGTTGTTTTTGCGCACGACTTGACCTTCGTGCCGCATTTTTACTCTAGCTCACGGTGTGTTTAAGAATATCGTTTTCCTGTATGTTATTTTTCTCACGTTTTTGTTTTTCGTCTCGCGTCTCCCCTTGCCCTCCTCCTCCTCGTCCTCCTCCCCCCCANGATCATGACATGTCCGATGTGTGGAACATATCCGATGTGTGGAACAATCATAGAAAGTACGGGAAATAGTGCACTACTGCCGTATCGTATGAAAATCACTCAAAATCAGCTACGAGTTGGTTCAAGCTAAACGCGCCAAACTTGATCAGCCACGAATGCCAGTTGCAGTATCAGCTCGAACGTCACATATTTGGAACCATAGTGACCGCTGTGAACAGTGGGAGAGGACGATAGCGCCAACTTTTTAGTTGAGGTCCCACAGTAGGGGTGGCGCTAGCGGCGAATATGCGTCCCGGCCAACCACGGATCAACAAGGACAGTGACAGTCAGGCGTTTACGTAGAATCATCTACAGTAGTGATAGATTCAATGAAAGCGCAGCAATACGACGAAGGAATGAGCGGGTCGGTCTTCCCTCCCAGCTACTTACTCATCCAACCAGAACACTCGTAGGCCCGAAGCCACGTATGACAAAGCAAATAAGTCAACCGAGACCGAACGGTGGCGGCGCGAAGCGAAACACTTCGCTCCACGAAAAAACGTAAAGGAACACGATCCAACAACCTCTACAGCCCCAGCTCACCCTTGGGTAGTCCGCGTGCAGGCGGAAGGAAGCCACGATGCCCACAGGCATGGTGATCGTAACCTCGCGAGAGGGGGCGCGGTATGCCACCAAATACCTCCGCCGCATCAGCCGCACGTGCTCGTCGCGCAGCGAGGCACACCTCGCGCGATTCATAGCTTCGCGTATGAGCATCCGCAGGTTCCTGGGCGCGGGAAGAGCGTCGGCAGCGCCCTTCAGCTCCTCCAGCTCCGACGGTGTTATCAACCCCCCCGTGACCGCGTTGTGCTGGGGAGGACACAGCTGAGCGGAACGCAGGCTTCCGTCCGCGGAAGACACGGTGACCTCCATAACCTGATCCGAGCCCAGGTCCACCATGAGCTCGAGCCCCTCCACGCCCCCACCGCCGGCCGTCCCAAAGAGAAGCCTGTGCGAAATTCGAAAGCCTCCGATCTGCTCGAGGTTGGCCACGGTAGCCCGGTACCACTCGCCGATGTCCCCGTTTTTCCGCACTTGGGTCTCCTCCTCCTCCACGGCTAGGTCCAGCTGCGCCTCCGACATGTTAGCAACGCCCACCAACGCCTCCGTCCCCTTCGAAGCGTCTGCTCTCCGCTTGGCGTCCGTCGCGGCCGCCGAGGCCTCCGCCACCTCCTGCTCCCGTTCCAGCTCGGCCACCTCTCGCTGCTCCAGAGCGAAAGCCTCTCGCTGGGCGGCCAGCTCCGCCACCAAGGCGGACTTTCGCGCCTCGCCCGCCGAGATGGTCTCCGCCAACACTCCCAGAGCTTGCTCGTCCTTGCGGTCGGATTCCGCAGAGGCGTCCTTGTCCCCGTCGGTGTAGATCGCGTCCATTACCGAGATCCCGGCGGCGGAGGCGGACTCCGCCTGGAGCTCAAGGTCCGCCAGCCGCTCGTGCAGTTGCGCTTTTTGCTCCACGACTCGCTTCGAGGCCGCCTGCAGCTGGAGTTGCTCGGATTGAACGCGGTCCACGGTTTCGTCCACCCGGCGCCGCCCGAGGGCGATCTCTGCTGTTTGGTCCCGTACGTTGTCTGCGGGGGGGGGCGGTGGTGGTGGTGGTGGTGGGGGGGGGGCGGCGGTGTGGCAGCGGCCGCGGAAAATGGTTAAAGGGTGGTTACATGTGCGTGACAACATCATCACCACCGCAGATTGCTGAACCATGATCGCTGGCGGGAGACGTGGGAAGAGTGCAAAGAGTGGCGAAACTATTGTCTGTCCACTAACCTATACCGGTACGAAGTAAACCAGTGCCTGGCAGAAAGTCAACAAATGACACACAAATACCGGCATGTAGTCTTTGATACGCCTCCCATCCCAATGAAACCGGTAGGGGTTTCCTCGCAAACCTAAGCACGGAAGCCAAGGGCATTGGTTATGATAATCGGAACATTACCGCTGAACACAAGCTGCTGCCCAGCCCAATACCATAATAAAAAATCACGCTTGACGCGAGCAACTCGCACTTGTCGCACATAAAAGGACTCCTGCAATGCCCCACGAAGCGAAGGTGCCCGAACCGTGAAGCCAACAATACCTACCACACATAAAACTGATTGTGAAGCGAGCAACACTTATAAAGCAAATCCAGCCCAAGTCTTGCGGCGTCAGCCGCGGGTAGTAATATACGTATATATATAAATATTTATACGTCGTTCGTTTCCTCTCTCTTTTAACGTATCTGGATTGCAAGCATGTGTATGCCGTGCCTGTCGTACATGGCATTGCATTGTCTACTCTTCTTACTGCATTACAATGTATGATAGTATCTCTGCGTGCGTTTCGTGGGAGTAGTTAGCGAGGGGTTGAATATTCTCTTGGTCATAGCGACGAGAGAACAGCTATTAATAGAATATGATACTATTGCGGGGGACCATAGTAAATAGGACCTACCGTACGCACTAAAACCTATATATTTACCTATTTTTATTAACAATATTTGGTCCTATTTACTATGCCCCCCCGGAATACGAGGACACTGGTAAGACAGTTGTTATGAGGACGCGGGGGTGAGAGGGCGATTTACGATTTCGATAAGGGACCCGTGGCCACGCGCTGTCGATGGCACGTGGCGCAGCTCAAACGCTATCATACCGCATGCACATGCACTTGGCCAATGGGGGCGGTTCTAGGCGCTTAACTCACTCAGAACTGAAAAAAAATGTCCCACACTAATTTCAAGTAGTTCGTCCCCAATTTCGTGGGGCCAGTTATTAAGGGGTTAACGTGGCATGTGGCGCTGTTAAATATCTCCGGTATCCGAACGCATCACCGTGCGATACGTTTTCCCTTCCGCTTCCTTTTTTCCTTTTTCCTTTTTTCCGTATTTTCTTTTTGTTCCTTTTTCCTTGCTCTCTTTTTCTTTCCTTTTTCCTTTGGATTGATTTCATTTTCTCTTGCTTGAGGTGTACGATGTGCCACAACAGTTATTATGTAATCGTACTGCGCTGTACTTTGTACTTTGTATTTTGTATATTATTTTTCCCTAGGATATTCTTCCACTCCAGGGCTTTTTGGAGCCTGTCCTGGGACCACGAACTATCTTTTTCGCGATCAGTTATATTTAATGTGAGAGCATAACGTATTGCGTCTAATCAAGATGGCGGGAAAATTCCAGGAAAATTCACTGCTGTGAATGTGAATACGGGGAGGAAAAAAGGCGGCGCAAATAACTTTTCCGGCTGTGCGTAGAGCTGGGATGAAAAGGAGACGTGGGGAGACGTGACTGCTGTGCGTAGAGCAGGGGCGTAGAGCAAGGGACTGCTGTACACCAGCACCCGTGCGATACATGGGGAGACGTGACTGCTGTGCGTAGAGCAAGGACGTATATATATAAAGCAGGGGACTCTATGATTTGTGCACACGTGCGGAAAATATAATAGCTTGAGGGGAAGAGGACACACAGGAATATTTGCTGGAAGGAAAAGCAGCGGGGGAAAGTGCACCGTGCGATACGTGGACGCCAGGAATATTCCCCGGGAGGTTACAGCTGGGACTGCTGTGCGTACAGGAGCCGGGTGTACGGGCGGGCGGTGGGTAGGGAGGTCTGAAAGCATCACGGTGCGATACGTATTGAGCGCTGCGCGAAGAAAGTATCCTTAGGTCGTAACCTTACAGCAGCAGCGGTGTGGGTGTTGTTGTCGGTACAGCAGCAGAGAAGCTGTCTGCAGTGTGCTATGTGTGGGTACGTATGTACTCGAAGTGGAAACGGACAATCGATATGAGTTCGTTAATCCAGGGGCCGGGTGTGTACGTAGGAAATTCCGAATCACTTTCTTCGCTTGGAGCCCACCCGCGATCCTGTGATCACGTGATCACATGATCACCGCCGTGCGTGGGTGAAGGAAGTTTGGGAGCAAAGCACGACCCTGTGCCCCTGCGAGGGGGAAAAACTACTTACACCGCCGTGGCTTTCCAAACGACAGGCCAAAGCGCCAAAGCCTGCCGCTGTCGTGCGGGACAATTCGAATTTGCAGCAGTACGGACTACAGCAGCAGCACGCACGACCTTGCGCCCCTGCGAGGCAAAGCTGTGCCGTATTTAAACGGCAAGCCAAAGCGCCAAAGCCTACGTACGTACACGAAGCAAATTTCATACCGGTACACAGCAGTACATACTGGTATACTGGTACAAACGAAGCAGATAACGAGTCAGTGCACGAGCTTACTCACTGTCGAAGTTGGGAGGGGCAAAAGGGTCACATCTCGTGAGATTTTCCAGCACAGACCCTTGAAAGCACGGTCGGAAGAAGGAGTCGGCCGATTTCAGGAACCGCGTTTCAGCGCCAGCCATCGCCTCCGTGGCATCCGTGCCAGCATTTGCCTCCAGCCGCAGTGCGGCCGGCGTCTGATCGTCGAGCACCTGAGGTAGCCTGAGACATATAGAGAGCGCCGGCGAGAGGGGGGGAAACACGAGCATATCACGCGCCGGGTGTAAGGCTTAGCTGGCGAAAACCGACTGGTTGATCCCCGTAGGACTAGAGTTGTTCAGTCGGTATGGTATGGTAGGGCAAGGAGAAACGCAGTCGAGCTGCAGTGGCGGCATCGCTAAAACAATGCAAACATCCAGTAGCAGCTGATTGTACGTTATCCAATTCGAAGGTGTACATCGATGCAGCCGGCTCTCACGTCTGTAATAAATGGCGAAGTGTAACCGGTGTAGAGCTAGAAGGCGGGGTCTCGATCACAGTAGTCGCCATGGCGATGCTCGGGTGTGGGGCGAGCTACGTTGTGCGTGCCGCACCAAACCACCAAACCAACCAACCTCAAACCTCCAACGGCTTCAAATGCACGCACGCCTCACAAATATGTGGAAACCCCAAAGAGGTTCCGCCGCACTTTTTTTCCTTTTGCTGGCCACTCGCTCTTGTGTGCTGTCGCTTGCAGCTCGCAAGCCGCGTTGCCACGGCGGACCCACGATGACGCGATCCTCGAAAAAGAAGGGCAAGACCGCAGCCAATGGTGGTGGTGGTGGAAGGTCTGGTAGTGGTGGTGGTGGTGGTGGTGGTGTTGCCTCTACTGGTCCGACTGAACATGCTACGGGTAGCCTTCTCTCACCTGAGTTGATGGCGGAGCTTGGAGGCGATGGCATTGCGAGCGCTGGCGGAGCTGTGGCGGTGGCTGCGGGACCGAGTAAGGGAAAAAAGAGGGGGCGAGGAGGGGGGGCATCAGGCGGGGGAAAGGTGAGCAGCGAGACCCGGGCTCTGGCCGCAACGATCAGCAAGAGCAAGGCCAAGAAGTTGAAGCAGCTGGAGGACAAGAAGGTCAAGGACGGCCGCCGGGCGGAGCTGTACCTCAAGCTCGAAAGCAACCGGCTGTCGCAGCAACAGCTGTCCCTCCTCCAGTCTTCCAAGACGATAAGCCAGAACCAGGACACCCTGCGGTCGAGGATTAAGCACGCGGTCCAGCGCGCCGTCGCCGGGATCGCTCTGGGCGACGAGGCCGTCGCCGAGCTGGAGAGCCACCCTCAGGTTGTCGCCGACGTTGAGGAAGCCCTGTCTCTGCCGGTCGGGGGTGCCATGGCAGCAGCCACGCGGAAGACTGCAGTCATAGCAGTGGGCAAGGGTGGTGGCGGAGGAGGGGCAGGAGGCGGAGGAAGGGGGGGTGGTGTTGTCACTGCTGTAGCTCGGGGGAAGACACCGGCAGCAGTCGGCGCCGAAGTCTTCTCGAGCAGGAAGCGTAGCAGGTCCACAGCGCTTGCTCGTGCTCCGCGTCCGGTTCAAGTTTCGACCGCGAGAAGCAAGCGCAGCGGAGACGGCAGCAGCAGCAGCGACAGCAGCGACAGCAGCAGTATGGACAGCAGCTCGAGCGAGAGCGAGGGCGAGGGCGGGGGAGAAGGTAAGGGCGAGCATAAACCGGGAGGTAAGGCCACAAGGAAAGCTGCCGCTGCTGATACCGCGGCACCCGAGTCTGGCGGCGAAACACACAACAACGGCGGTGCCTCTGCGCCGGAGACAGGCAAGCTTGCCCTCACGGGAAGAGAAAACGACATCACCGCGGAAGAAGGCGGTGCGGTCGGTGGGGAGGGGGGTGCAGACCCAACCAGCGGCAGCGGCTGGGCGGCCAAGATGATGTCTTCGCTGGCTCGCGTGCCGACGAGCGCAGGCAGTGGGGCGTCTTTCTCGACGCGAACGAAACCCGCCGCCGCTCTGCCGGCCAGGGCAGAGATGGACGATTCGGACGCCGAGGAGAAGAGCGCCGCTGCTGTCGAAAGCGGCGGGGAAGCGGAACCTATGGACGATAAGGAGGCGGTGGCTTCCTACCCCCCGCCTCCCAGCTGGCTGGAAGGCGACGCCCCTGTCTACCACGCGGTCGAGACGCCGCTGCCGTCGGTCTCCGGCGACAGCGGTGCCGCCGGCGGCGGCGGTGGTAAGGGCCGCGCTGGAGGGTCGGGCGCGAGGCTACCGCGGCCCGAGAGGTGGGTCCCGGTGGTGAGGCCGGTGGAGCTTCAGGCCGCTCGCATGCAGCTGCCTATTTGCGGGATGGAGCAGGAGATCATGGAGGCCATCCACGACAACGACGCCGTCATCCTGTGCGGGGAGACCGGCTCCGGGAAGTCCACGCAGGTGCCTCAGTTCTTGTACGAGGCGGGTTACGCGGCCCACGGGCTGATAGGGGTGACGCAGCCGCGACGGGTGGCCGCGGTGGGCACGGCCGAGAGGGTCGCGGTGGAGCTGGGGACGAAGTGCGGCCGCGGCGGGGCGGTGGCTTACCAGATCAGGTACGATGCCTCCGGGGTCGGGAAGAAGACGCGCGTGAAGTTTATGACGGACGGGGTGCTGCTGCAGGAGATCACCTCCGACCTGCTCTTGCGGAAGTACAGCGCTGTGCTCTTGGACGAGGCGCACGAGAGGAACCTCAACACGGACGTCTTGCTGGGGATGCTGTCCAGGTCGATCCCGCTGAGGTGAGAGCGAGGACGAGAAAGGTTGGAGGGGTAGGACTGTGAGATAGCTGACCGTAAGTCGCCGAGTATTTATCGAAATATGATGCAGTTAGTTGCGTGCGCCAAGTTGTATTTTACGAAAGATGTGTGTCTTTTGTATCTAACTGGCTCATTTTGGGCTCGAATTTCCTTTGTTTTTCAACCAATACTACAACATGTTGGCGTATTTCGCCACTCACCTATTGACTGGTACCTGACAACTCAAAGCCCTACGGAGAGGAAAACGGTAGCCGGCGAAACCGCAGCCGCAAGGTGCACTCGTATATTGCCAGGACAAAGGAAAATCTGGCGGGAAGCACACCTCTGGAGCTTCAAATATTTTATCGCACCGGCTGGGTCTGTTTTGCGTTTGTTATTGTTTTTTTGTCGGTTCCAAACTTGTTGATTTCGTCGAGTTGTGTTTTAGGTGCTTGTTCTTGCTTTTGCTTTGTGTTTTTTTCACATTGTTTCTGTGCCTTTTCCGTGCTTTTTGTATGTGTGTTTTGCCGGCTTTGGTTGTGGCAGGAAAACGTTCGGCGCGTCTCCGTCTGTAGGTCTGTGCGTGCTGCGTTAGCTTTGACTGTGCAAGACACATGCGCACGCACTAAATAGCAAGTCCACCATCGCGTGAGTAATCGCTATTCACCCCTCCCTCCGTCTCCCAACATGTTTCCCCCCCCTGGCCTTACTCGCGCGCTGGCCAAATTGCGGTGTTGTTGTTGTTGTGGTTTTTGTTGTTTTTGTTGTTGCAGGAGGCAAGTGGCCGAGGAGGAGCAAAGGTCGTGGGATATGCTCAGCGAGGACCGCAAGAAGGAGGTTAAGGTGAATCGACAACCGACCCCCCGGGGGGGTAGCGACGCGTTTAGCGCGTTTAGCGCGTTAACCCCTTTGGGTCTTCAGAGAGAGAAAAAAATGTCGAAAATAAATGACGATTACAGCATCGGCCACACGAAGCACCCCGGGCTGCCGGGGCAGAAGATCTGTCCATAGTGCAGCGTAGGGAGATGGCACGACACGCCTGGAGTGTGGTGATACTTGTAATGCTGCTGCTGCTGCTGCACGATATTCGTACACGGCTGATCAGACCGCACCTCTCGATTTTTGTGGTCGCTGTACCTGGGTGCCAAAGCGGTTGGCAACGTTAGGGCCGCAGTWCTRCGTTGTGGGAAGAAATGACCGTTCATAGGAAATGGAGTCAGATGTATGCTTACGTACAGTGAGGTAGTGAAAGGGTTGAGCGTGCCGGGTCCTAGAGACCGCCGACTCGGCGATCTCCTCGAGCGGTGGCGTCGCTCGTGTTTGCGCAGCACGTGTCTTGCAGGAAAATGATGTACAGCAGAAACGTAGTCGAGTTGATGCGCTCGTTTTGTTCTGGTGTGCCGTTTTGTGGAAGGAAGCCATTCGCGACTTGACGTGACAAATTCCACGTCCGGGGGGGGGGGGGGGGTACTCATGTCGTGCACGGCCGTAGTCGTATGACCATAGACCCTCGCATCCCTGCAATGCCGGGACGGAGCATGTTGGGTTTTCACCAACCAGGCACACATTGCTTGCACCAAGCGCTAAGCGCCGTGAGGTATTGGGCGAGTCGCATGGAGGGTGAGCTGCATCCTGCTAAGAACCGCCTCTGAGGCGGACTTGCATATGGACGACAGCTTCAATGAGTTAATTTAGTTTCTGGTGTAGCCACTTCCTGAGACAACAATGGGAGCACTGTGTAACTGCCTCGCGGGTGCCTTACCATATACACACTACGTGATACGATCATTCCCCTTGTACGGAGCAAAGGTTCTCCACCCCGCACAAATGATCTATCTCGACGGGGGGGGGGGTGTTCTCATGTCGTGCATGGCCGTATGACGATGACCTTGGAACAATTGATTAACTTTTGGGAGTACTGACTGGACCACCGCGCGACGCGATTATGGCGTTTGGTTCTCTATGACACTGCCACTGCGAACAAAAAAGAACGCGATTCGAAAAGGACGATCCTAGTTTGAGCATCGTCCTGGGACGCCGCCGGTTTTGGCGTTGCCGTGAGCGCCCCTACCCCCCGCCCCACCCCCGACTCACCACTTTTTCGTAATGCCCTTTCGCGCTGGAAACCCCCGTCCTTTTATCATGTATCAGCCTCCGCTGCGGCCCCTGAAGCTGGTGATCATGTCTGCCACGCTTCGAGTGACGGACTTCACGGAAAACACGGCGCTGTTTCCGACGCCGCCCCCTGTGATCAGCGCCACCAGCCGGCAGCATCCGGTCACGGTGCACTTCAGCAAGCAGACCGAGCTCTACGACTACCTCGGCGAGACGTTCAAGAAGGTTCGTCACTCGCGCGCGTTTGGTGTGATGCGTATATACGCGGCAAACTGGTTTGGCGGCATTATTGGGGTATATGTTATATGTACAAGAGGTCGAGCACGTTCGCACGTTTTGAGGGAGGGGTGTTTAGAGCGGGGGTTTAATCCCTTCGAGACTTTAGAAAGGGGAAATCGTGACGGTAAAAAATGGCGATTAGACCAAAGGCTGCTGCGTGGTTGGGGGACAATACTCGTATACATTGGTGTCCGAGTGACGCAATGCAGGGAGTCGTACGGTGCACGGGCGAAATATGATGCTACCCGTACTTGCTGGGCGATCACGCTGCTGCTCGTAGATAGTTGATGACACCAAAGCTGTCATTGTTTTGGCCGCTACCTCAACAGTCCCAAAGAGCTAATTAACCCCTCTTATAGGGCTTCAGAGGGAAACAATGTGTACGTGTATGGTATGGTACGACGGTTCCAGCATCGGCCGAAAAACGAAACAGCCCGGGCTGCCGGGGTATATAGGGGATATTGGGGATGTGTCCCAAAGCTGCAACGTAAGGAGCTGTGAGACACGCGCGCGCAGTACGTATGGTGATAGGTACTCCTAGTGCTGCACGCTCACACTATTAAATGGATGCTTGAAAATGTCGCACTCGTAATTTTTTTTTCGATCGGTATGCTTTATCACACGGGTGATAAGTTATACCTGGTAGCACAAAACCCTGGGACGAATTTCAAAGACGAGTTTCACCGAAAGTAGGGGCGGCACACGCAGCGAAAATGGCGGCGTTGGGACGATCTCGGTACTGTGCAGGAAGGCTGGGCCGCTCCTGTGGCGCGCAGATGGTTTAGAAAAGCATTGTGCATTGTGTTCGATCACGCTTCGTTCTATGCACGTCTTGCATTCCATACCGGGTATATACCAGGTATGTTGTTTTTGCGCACGACTTGACCTTCGTGCCGCATTTTTACTCTAGCTCACGGTGTGTTTAAGAATATCGTTTTCCTGTATGTTATTTTTCTCACGTTTTTGTTTTTCGTCTCGCGTCTCCCCTTGCCCTCCTCCTCCTCGTCCTCCTCCCCCCCCCCCCCCCCCTACTTCTCCCTCCGCCTCCTCCTCCCTCCTCGTTCTCCTCTCTCCCCTTCCCTCCCCCCTTCCTCCTCCTTTTCCTCGTTCCCCTCCTCCTCCGATCAGGTCTGCAAGGTTCACCAGCGGCTGCCGGAGGGCGGCGTCCTCGTGTTCCTCACGGGAAAGCGCGAGATCGTTCACATGTGCGACAAGCTCCGGCGCGAGTTCCCCCTCCCCAGGGCCAAGACCGGCCGCGGCGGCAAGGGTAGCCGCGGTCGCCGCCTCGAGGAGGATAAGGAGGGTAGCGGCGGCGGCGGCGATGGTGGTGATGGTGGTGGCGATGCAGTCGCCGGAAGCACTGGACTCGAACTTAAAACTAAGGATAGCAACGAGGACGATGACCGGGACCGGAAGGAGGAAGACGGGAGTGGGGGTGGGAGTACGGAGGGTTTGGGAGGAAAGGAAGGGGCGGGGCGGAGAAAGTTGCTTGTGTCGGGGGAGGAGGAGGGGGGCGGGGAGAGGGAGGCGACGGCGGCAGCGGCGAAACCGCCGCAAGAGAAACCGAGAGAGACGAACAGGGAAGCGCTCTTGTACCGGGAGGCCGACGACGACGAGGAGGACGCCGCTCGTCTGGCGGACATGGAGAGAGGCAACGACGACGATATCGATACCGATACCGCGGCAGTCGGTAACGATGACGGCGGCAAAAAAAAGCGACGAAACAGCGATCACGACGGGTCCGGAGGGGAAGGAGGTCTGAGCAGCGGCAGCGAAGCCGAAGACGACGAAGACCACGGAGGAGACATTTCGAAAGCCGGGGGTGGGGGCGGCGGTAACGCGCTACCACCGGTGCACGTGGTGCCCCTCTACGCGATGCTGACCGCCGAGGAGCAGGCCAAGGTGTTCCGCGCGCCCCCGGAGGGGCACCGGCTTATCGTGGTGGCGACCAACGTCGCGGAGACGAGCATCACCATCCCGGGCATTTCGTACGTGGTGGACTGCGGGCGGCAGAAGAGGAGGGTCGTGCAGCGCGGCAGCGGGATCAGCCAGTTCGAGGTCGGCTGGGTTTCGAAGGCATCGGCGGACCAGCGGGCGGGAAGGGCGGGTCGGACTGGCCCGGGCCACTGCTACCGGTGAGCCAGCTTTCTCGCGGGAAAGGACAATATGTAGTATGCTGTTTGTGTTGTAGGTTGGGCCGCACGCACGGACGCATTTTGTGTGAAGCAAGACGCGTGGGGGGAGAGTCACCTGGGGGCGCGGCAGATGGTGGGGTGGACAGTATTGTGTTTGTATGTCTGCACAGCTGTTTGTTGTTTTAGGGTAGCTGTGGGCGAGAAGCCTTTGCGACAAGTGCGCTGGCTGGGCTTGAGTCGTGATCGATCGCGGCGAGTTGCGGAGGACACAACACGCGCCATGAAACAACTTCCAGCTGCGACGGTTGGCTATATATATATTTTGTGAATTGAGCGTAACGAGGACACCTGCAGGGGACACCTGTAGGGGCCGGTGGATGGTATCATCCACGCCCCCGCCGTTTATTTTCTGTGAGTCAGACCCCCACGCCGTTCCGGAACCGGACCCCAATAACGTCTAGCACGACGGGGTTTAGTTTTTCCTTGTTTCCTCGCAAAAACCTGCCACACTCCCTAGCTTTCGTGTTGACGCCTCCGCACACCCAAAAAAAAACGGCCCTAAATCCCCAGCCCTAACCAAACCCTACCCCACCCCAACCCTAACCCTATCCCCAACTCAACCCAACACCTACCCTAATCCCAACTCCAATCCTAACCCAACCCCAACACCAATCCCAACCCCACACCCGCCCGTCTGCCAAACGCTCTCCATCCGCATTTGGTTTCCACCCCGCCTGCCGGCCGCACGCACGCAGACTGTACAGCAGCGCCGTGTACACCCAGACCCTGGAAGCCTTCGCCGCCCCGGAGGTACTCACGCGCCCGCTGGAGGACGTCATGCTACAGATGAAGGCCATGGGGGTGGTCGACGTCTCTCGCTTCCCCTTCCCGACGCCCCCCGACGCCGCAGGCCTGCGCTCCGCGGCCACCCTCCTCGCCAACCTCGGCGCTACGGCGGGCCGCGGCAACGTTGGCGGTGGAGGCGATGGCGGGGGAGGGGGGCCGGGGATGGGGGATGGTACGGGCGAGATCACGCCGGTGGGGAAAGCGTTGGCGCTGCTGCCGGTGGGCGCGCGGTACGCGAAGATGCTCCTGCTGGCGGTGCAGGGGGGGCTGCTGGACCATGCTACCGCGCTTGTAGCAATGCTCACCGAGGGAGACCCCTTTGTCAGGCCGAGCTCGGCCTTGAAGAAGGATGGTGACGGGGAGGCCACAGCGGGGGCGGGAGCGGGGGGTGAGGAAGAGGAGGGGCGGGGACAGGAGAAGCGGGCGAGGTGGACGCGGAGAGAATTTCGGCGGAAGAGGGCCCAAAAAAGGGGTTTTTGGGCTGCACCCGAGCAGCGATGCGCTGGCCAGGTGAGAGAGGAGAGAGAGCAGCGATTTTTTACCTATCGCGAGAGCGCGACGATTCCGGCACGCGGTTGATTGTATTGGTGTGTTTTGTTCTTTGTTTTCTTTCGTTGTTGTCGTCAAACCAACCATTTTAAGGTGGTCTAGCACCCGTGTACTGTGCTACACGATTGGGGGTTCTGTCTTCGTGGTCATTGCTGTATGTCGATGCCAACCCCAACGTTATCAACCTCAACGCATCGCCGTTAGAAAGCCCAGGTCTTCTCTTCGAACTCCTAATCCCACCCTCCCGCCCTGGTTTCACCCGATTCCCTTGCACCTCCGCGCGGCTCCACCCTCTCTCCCCCCCCCGCGTCTTCCTGCCCCCCCTCTCTCCTCCACCTCGTCCCCTTGCCTTGCATTTTTTACCCGTTTCGCTCTGTTCCTGCCTGTCGTTAATCGCGCATATACCGAATGGGCACGTACTGGACTGGACTCTGCTCTACTCTGCTTACTCTTACTTGGACTGGACTTGGGCCCTACATCTAATCTACTCTACTCTACTCTACTCTAATCTACTCTACTCTACTCTGCTCTGCTCTGCTCTACTCTACTCTACTCTACTCTACTCTACTCTACTCTACTCTACTCTACTCTAATCTACTCTACTCTACTCTACTCTACTCTACTCTACTCTACTCTACTCTGCTCTACCCTACTCTACTCTACTCTACTCTACTCTACTCTACTCTACTCTACTCTACTCTACTCTACTCTACTCTACTCTACTCTACTCTACTCTACTCTAATCTACTCTACTCTACTCTACTCCACCCTACGCTCTACTCTACTCTACTCTACTCTACTCTACTCTGCTCTACTCTGCTCTACTCTGCTCCACTCTACTCTACTCTACTCTACTCTACTCTACCCTACTCTACTCTACTCTACTCTACTCTACTCTACTCTACTCTACTCTGCTCTGCTCTACTTTGCTTTGCTCTACTCTACTCTACTCCACTCTACTCTGCTCTACTCTGCTCTACTCTACGCTCTTTTAAAACAACGCCTAATTGGCAGGTTAAAGGCGGCCGGGGCTTACGCCTACGCCACCTCGGGGGGCACCGCCATTGGCGGCGGCGACTTCTGCCGCGATAACTTCCTCCACGGGCCGACCATGGAACGCTCGCAGCAGCTCCGCAGGCAGCTGTCGCGCCTGGTGGAGCTCCGCTTCGGAACCGAGCCCGGCTGGAAAGGGTGCGGCGACAACGCGCAGGCGCTGCGACCGCCAAACCGACGACAGTCGGCGGCGCTACGCCAAGTGAGTAAGAACAACGTTAGAGGCGGGGGTGTACTCTTATCACCCGGTGTGATATACTCTAGGGAGTGTGATATACAACGCACCCCGGGTTATAAATGGAGTGGTGGTATTGGGTTTGATAAAAAGCCACACTCCAAGCAAGTGGCGCGCGGGGGGGGGGGTGTACTCATGTCATGCATGGCCGTGGTCGTATGGCCATAGACCCTCGTATTATTACAATGCCCGGACGGACCACGTTAGGTTTTCACGAACCAAGCAGGCATTGCTTGCACCAAGCTCGAAACGCCGTGAGGTGTTTTGGTGAGTCGCCTGACGGGTGACGTTGGAGGGAAGGGAGGGTGAAGGGGGGGTGTACCCGTTACCATGCATGTGGTGGGGGGGTCGTAGGTAGCGTTGTATTGGTTTGATTGCTCGTAGCTGCTTTTAATATCGATGGTTTTTAAGGGGAGATTCCACGCGCTCGTCTTTCTGATAGCCCAATGAATAGCCCTAACCTTAACCCTAGCCCTATAACCCTACCTAGCCATGCTTTCGTGCCAATATGTTTTGTGTTAACTATAATCCCAATCCTAAGCCTAACCCTGCTTTCGCGCCTATAACCCGAATCGTAACTCTATCCCTGTTTTCGTGTGAAAAAAAAAAAGGTTTTGCTGTCGGGGTTGCTCGACAACGTCGCTCGGAGAGCGCCGGCGGGGACGGTAAAGGCCGGCACCAAGCTGCAGAGGGACTGCGCCTACCTCAGCTCCAACGAAGCCATCACGGAGCCGCTCTACATCAAGAGCACCTCCGTGCTCTTCTCGCGAGACCCGCAAGAGTTGCCGGAGTGGGTGGTTTACCAGGTAAATTAGTAAAAAATGCGGAAAAGTAGAAAACTATTTTGGTGTACCAGGCGAAAAAAATCGCGTTAAAACAAGAAATATCAGGTGCCGTTCTGCTGGCAAATTCGATTATGAAAAAAAAGTACCAGGTATGTTTTTTTTTTCCGATTCGATTCCCCTTGTCATATTTGTGGCTCGAACTTGGCACCGTGGCGGCGACCCGCCAGAGGGTTGCTTGAGACAGCGTGGCACGATTTTCGAGCGAGACTCGAACTCTACTGGTATTTTAAGCTCTACAGTAGCAGTACTGTGATTTAGAGGTCTTGCCCACAACTCACCGATGGGCGGCTGGATCATCATCGAAATATATGTACGAGTCCTTCCGGGAATGCGCGGTGGAAAATTCTGGCGCTGCGCTACGTACGTTTCTTCGGCAACGCACAGCATAGCCCCACACAAGACCCTACCTCCTCTAGATGCGCAAAAAGTTAGTGACCCCCCCTCCACCCACCTCTTCCCCTCCCCCGCTCACCCCCCTGCCCCTCTCATCCCCCCTCCACCGCTGCCGCTCCCTTACCCTACCTCCCACCTCTATCCCCACACCACCCCCACCACCCTCACCAACCCCCCCTCCCCCGCCACCGCCTCCTTTCTACAAACGACGGTGACGTCAACAGGACATCGTCCGCGGCGAGCGCGAGGGCGCTCCGGCAAACATGACGTGCGTTTCCGCCATCGAAGCCGCGTGGTTGCCGTCCCTCGCTGAGGGGTCGCCCCTGCTCTCCTTCTCGCAGCCACTGGTGTCGCCGGCGCCGACCTATGACCCTTCCAAGCACGCGGTTGTGTGTCGGGTCACCCCGCGCTACGGCGTCCACGCGTGGGAGCTGCCCCCCTACCTGACTGAGCTGGCCTCGGCTGCGCCGGCCAACAGGCCCGACATGGTTTTCCGCTGGTTCGGAAGGCTTTTGTTGGAGGGGGGGGTTGTGGACGGGTGTCTGTCGGAGCTTAAGGTGAAGGAGATGCTGAACGACCCCCCGTCTCTGGTGACGAGGGAGAGGCCGGCGAAGAAGGTGGGGTGGGGTGTTGGGTGTACGTTTTTTTTTTTCGTTTTGTTTTCTTCTTTTGTTTTTCGTTTGTTTGTTTGCTGTTGTTTTTGTTTTCGCGAGCGGGTTTTGGTTAATTGGAAGTGCACCGGCGGCGTGGGGGGGGGGGGGGGGGGGGGGGGGGGGGGGGGGGTTAATCGTTTTTAGCTTTCCCGTCACAGGCTTCGGTCGTGCTGGTGCGCCGTGCGGTAACGATAAGCGTACGTCAGGGGTGAAATAACGTACAGTCCTCACGTTTGTACCAGGTACCAAATACCTGCTACGTTTTGTTGATGTTTGGTTCCCCCTCCAGCTGGGTTGTTGCTCATGTTACGTGTTTGCCACATTCGGCGCGTGACGGAAGAATATGGTTTTGTGTGAGACGGGTGTAAGCTCGCCAATGATCAAGGGTCGGGTAGTATCCCGGGGGAGGGATTGGGGGGGGGGGGGGGGCCCCCCCCCCCCTACCGCTATCCCTACCCCACATGGCCCCCTGGACTTCCCCCCCCGTTCCCGACCTCTGCTGTGTGATGATGATAATGATGCAGGTGGCCATCCTGGTGCTAGAACTCAAACAGAAAGGGGTGTGCTCCCTGCCCGCCCTGGTGCAGCAGTGGCGCCGAGACCGGACGTACCTCAAGGGGTCCGTCGAGCTCTGGGTGAAGCTGGGCTCCAAGCAAGAGTTCGAGAAAGTGTGGGCAAACGCTATCAAGACGGCCGTCCTCGCGTTGGCCGCTAGTGGCGGAGGGGTTGGCAGTGGAGCACCTGAGGCCCTCGCCGGCTCCGCGTCTCGATTCTCGTGATGTACCTCAGTTGTGATAAGACCATGAGCAAAGCATAACATAGGTCGTTCTAACATAAAGCAGTGAAGAGCCGTATGTCAGGTCCTTTTATCAAGGCGATTGTTTATACGAGCTCGCTCGAATAAAACATTTATGCTGGAGGGCTGAGTGTCGTGTGGGCTGAGAGTGGCTACTTCGATATGTGATGCCATAGCTCGTATGTGCGGCGGCAGGGGGGGGCGGAGGACTGGCACTAGATTGGTGGGGGGCGATGAGGGTCGTGGTGGTACCTCATGCTATGAGCATGGTCCGTATCGTATGACCAGAGACTCGTACTGGGGGGTGGGGTTGGTGGGGGGGGTCGATTGGGGCATGATGGGAAAATAGGCGCTGCTGCTGCCTTTAAGACTGGACGGTGGAAATATTTGCCTTCAGGTTTTTGTGTGTGTTTTGGTGTTTTCCTCGTATTTCCAGGACATTTTCGATATTTGCTCCTCACGGCGCGCTGAGCTTACATGTCTTGCGCGTGATGCGTTTTTGCCTTTCTACGCAGCTGCAGGCAGCCGCGAGAGGGAAAGGTTAGGTGAATAAAAGAGACGTGCGTGAGACTCCTCCCCCACGTTGGGCGGTCAGAGGGGTCGGGCGTGAGGTCCGGAATGTTACGTACTTTGCAAGCGATTTTTTAAGTTAACAGAAGCGACAAGATTGTTGAACGTCGATATGTTTGTTGCTCCTGAGGACGCCAGTTAAGTGTGGTGCATGACTGACTGTGTACCAATCCATTCCGTTCTAACGCTTTCTAATATCTCAAACCTGTGTTCGTACGCTTGGGACACGTTACACAAATTATTGTTGTGGCGGCGTCGTTCAGCCGTTCAGTCGCTCGCCTCGTTCACAAGAAGCTTGGTTTTGTTCGCGGTAAGCAGGAATACGTACCGGTAGCGGCTACAACCACTGACGAGCTTCTCTAGGACTGGTGGTGGCGGCCATGTGGACCCCCCGGCTGGGGCAGTGGAGACGCATGCTACGATAGCGGTGCACCATTTTTTTTCTGAGCTCATCACTTAAGGAGCGTCATAACTCACCGAAAAAAATATTTTGGAGAAAAATAAAAGTGCTGCCGGATGAGAAATCTCATGACCGAAGTATAATCTGAAACATATTTCGTCACAAAAATGAAAGTCCGACGAACTTGGGTTAAGGAACCGGATCGTTCGGAAAACGATTCAGCCAAAAATTGCTACCTCTACCGTAGCACGCTTCAGGAGGTCTCATCTGACCCCGTACTTCTTGTAACCCCCTCTTGAGAACTCAGAAGAGAGGAAACGTGTTGCAGTTACAGCATCGGCCACGCGAAGCAGCCCAGCAGGTTGCACACTTCGGACAGATCTATCTACAGATAGATCAGATAGATCATGATCTAGATCCTAAACTGCCGTTGTGATATATTGTGCAGGATATGTACAGCACTTATCCAACCCAGTAAAATCGAGAGCCAACCAAGCGGATCCAGCGATGGTACAGAGAGAGGTGGTTCCAAGAGTTTGAGAGAGAGGTGGTTCCAATAATTTGGATTCAGGAAGGGTACAAAGTTGAATGATTCGCACCCCTACATCATTGTGTTTTTATCGGGCCCAACGCGAGAGATTAGAGGTCAAATCGCGCGCGCAATTGGAGGCGTTCCGATAAGCGGGGCAGTGGTGGAGGCCCGGTGACGGAACTCTCCCTAAAACGGAGGACAATGGGTCGGTTTACCTTGCCGCGGCGTTTAGGAGATGAACCGTGTTTGTTGGGCATCATGAGACCATAAGCAAGCGATTTGGCTGAGAAGCGCTATGAATACCTTATGTACAACCTGCAGATATGAGTTTCGACGATTGCTTTTCGATCTCACAGCTCGGAGGTGTTTTTTATTACTTTCATAAAAATACTTCGTCGTATTGCACGCCGACTTCTTCGGTCACCATGCTAGAATAGGTTTGCAGCTGCTGTGTTTGCCAAGCTGGCCTTCGGGCAGGACGTTGCCCTCGACAAGGTGCCGTGCGCGGGCATCTCCAACCTGAGCAGCGCCGACTTCGCGTGCGCCAAGGTGGGTGGGTGGGTGGGTGGGTGGGTGGGTGGTTTGGTGGGCTCTGTTTCTACCGTCCGAGCAAAGCCCTTCGCCGACGATCGCTTTCTTTTTTCCGTTGGCACCCGTAGCAGGCCTGGTTTCGTTCTGTCGGAGGTGGTGTTCCCACGATCGTTTTTTCGTTGGCACCGATAGATAGGCTTTGTTTTGTTTTGTCGGAGGTGTGTGGTGGTGATGGTGATGGTGTTCGCCACCTGACGAGCGCGTGTGTTGTTGGTACGGGCACGCTTTGTTTTGTTGGAGGTGTTGGAGTGGTGGCGATGGTGGTGGCGGTGATGTTGGTGGTAGTGGTTGTGGTGGTGACGATGGTGGTGACGGCGACGCTCAGAGGCTTGCGGGGCAACTCGGCTCTATTTAACGCTGGCAGCGCGGCCCTCGACGCACAAGCCGCTGCCGCGCAGAAGGACAAACACACCAGGCTGTGGTTATCCCAGATCGCGGTGGTAAGCCGCCCTGTTGCCGCTTTATCGCCGCTAGTCGCAGCAAGAGTGTTCAGGCGACGTTTTTAGTTGCAAACGTGTCATACATAGCAAGCGCAATCAATCGTAACCGGCAGGTTGTGGCCCACGATAGTGTTCCGCCTGAGACTTCGCGGCCCCTATGTGTGGTACATGCCCTGTGACTTTATCTGCCGCTCACCCAAGGGCAAGGTCGCAAATGCAAGGTTTGGTTTCGCAAACATAGAATCCGAGGAGTCCGAACCACCATTGCATTCCTTTCTGATACACCGTGCCGAGCAAGATGTCATGAACAGGCACCTCCTTCTTCATACCCCGCCTAACCCGTAGTGGTAACCTGGGCCTGGCCTACAGCAGCGCTCACGGGCTTGTTTCGCTATGGCGGTCCTGCGAGACTCACGTTTCTCGCGAATGCTATACTACTGCAGACGATATTGATTTTAATGAGCATCCCTGCTTCCGCGCCTCCTCTCTCGCATATGCTGAGACGGCATTGATTTTTTTTTCTCGAGCACACCCGCTCCCGATCGCTCCCCGTAGTTTCCCCGAAAATCCTGGGACAACGTTGGTTTTTATATAAGCATCAGCCCTCACACGGTCGCTCCCTAGTTACCTCGCAAATGGTGGAACGACGTTAATTTTCATGAGCATCTCGCCACCCTGCTCTGCCCTGCCCCGCCCCGCCCCGCCTCCTGACCCGGCCCTGTCTTCTCGCCCTGACCTTATCGTGCCCCGGTTTTCTGTGTGATCCTGCCGCCGCCGCCCCCGCCGCCGCTGTCGTAACAGATGATGGGCTGCACCATCAAGCTGGTCGGCACGGCCGCGCTGAGTGAGTCTAAAGACAAGCTCACCGTCTCCGTGTCTCCCGTCATCGTGCCCCTGGGCGGCCCCCTTGCCTCCGCCCGCGGCCCGGGGAACGTCGTGGTCGTGCGCTCGGAGAACCTGAGTGAGTTGGTCGGTCGGTCGATCCGTCGATCGTGCGCTTGGCCTCGGCGTGTGTAGATTTGTTTTTTTGTTGGGTGTATTAACGAAGGAAATGGTAATTGCAACTGCCAAAACATTTTTTATACGAATTCGTGTCATAATTTATTGATATGTTGAAATGCCTGGCGCGTGTAGGAAATTAATTTTCGTTTGATGTTAACGAAAATAGAAGTCACGAATCGTTTCACATAACAGTTTGCCTACGTTATGCTAATTTGTTGGTTCGAAATTCCGAAGCTTAATTGCGAAATGTACACTGCCGCGTTATCTTTGGCCGTCTTGGTATACACGAAGTATACCTTCGCTGGAGATCTGGTGTGTGTTTTTCATTGCGGGCAATCGACTGAAACACGTTGAGATACAGCACGTAGTTGGCTCTACGTCGACGGCTATCGTTACGTTTCTTTTCATAACATGACGTGACGTGGTCACGGCCCTTGTTTTTTTCTCGGCCTCTCACACATCAGACCGACCAGATATATCCCCGTTTTATAATCTATGGATCTATCGGGGCAAGCGGTTCCCTGGTTTATACTATCTGCACGATCGACGTATGCTCATCCTGTTTGCTGGGTGGGATCTGTATGATCTGTATGGCACGGCTCTTGCACACATGCTTACCGGCTGGGATCGGTATGATGCGGCTCTCTTACACAACATATCATAACGGAAAATATAGGGTCGAGAGGATCTAGATCGTGATAGAGTGAACTAGATGATCTACAATATATCGTGTGACCTGTCTGGTGTGTGTAACCTTTACCCTTTGTCCTTCTTCCTTCTTGCCCTTACTCTTGCCCGTAGCCGAGAGCGTTTACGCCGGGCCAGGAGCCGGGCGGTACCCCACTGCCAACTCCGTGGTGAACGACATTGTCCGCCTCGCGAGGCTCGGGCCGAAAGGCACCCCGGCCCCTTTCCCGCTCGAGAAATCCTGGGAGTTGGACCCCGACTTCAAGGCGTGCTTCTACGTGCGCGTGACCGCGGTGGACGGGCGCGGCGTGCTCGCGACGGTGGGCGCGCTCGCGGCCGAGGCCGGGGTTTCCGTGCACTCTATACTGCGTGATTCGAGCGGGGAGGAGGGGACGGGAGACAGCGACGCCGGCGTGAACTTTGTAGTGAAGACCGATGCGTGCTTGCGGTCCGAGGTTGCGGCGCTCGTGAAGGGCGTCAGCGGGCAGGGGTGGGTGAGGGGAGAGCCCGTGGTCATGTCCATTTTGTGACGGCGACGTCCTTAGTCTTGTGACTGCGAGGAAGGCGGCGGCGGCGGCTGGAGTCATAAAATAGCAAAATAACAGAGTAAAATGGCGGGCTCAATTTCGCGGCGAGGGCAGTGGCGGCAAACTACAGTAAATATATATAGTACGGTAGTTTGAAAACAGAAATTAAAATGAGAAATGTGAGAGCTTCTTACCAGTTTTGACTTTTTATCTGATGCGGCCATGGGTGTGCCCACGTGCACATGTAAATGGCACATGCATGCATGCCTCTCTTTTTTGGTTCTAGAACGATGTATGAGTGGCAGCCACTTGCAGAGTGACAAGAAGAGAAAGAAAGGGGGGCCCTGGTTCAGAGACACAGCAACAATTTTGGACGGCTGGGCGAGGGGGGGGTGGCGGTGGTACCCCTCTAGGATAGCATTGCTGGACGAGGAGGGATGTTCCGCGTGTCGGGGTTACAGAACAGGCGGAAGGAGCGAGCAGAGACTCAGAATAAAGCCCTATCATATGGAAGAAGCCCCCGCGGGCGAAGAAGGGTTGTTTTGGCCTTGACGCCGTATCAGTTACCACGAGGACAGCAGTCTCATTGTCATTCTCGTGGGTGACGGAACTAACTGCCGACACAACTCACGAACGTCAAAAGGACAAGCCTTCTGTCGAAGCAGAGGCGCCCTCTTTGGTGGTTGTTAGTTTTAAGCTCCGAATAGGTACCTTAACAGCCCTGAAATAAAAGGGCGTGCGTGTTTATTTAATTCGATATTTGCTCCTCACGGCGCGCTGAGCTTACATGTCTTGCGCGTGATGCGTTTTTGCCTTTCTACGCAGCTGCAGGCAGCCGCGAGAGGGAAAGGTTAGGTGAATAAAAGAGACGTGCGTGAGACTCCTCCCCCACGTTGGGCGGTCAGAGGGGTCGGGCGTGAGGTCCGGAATGTTACGTACTTTGCAAGCGATTTTTTAAGTTAACAGAAGCGAGAAGATTGTTGAACGTCGATATGTTTGTTGCTCCTGAGGACGCCAGTTAAGTGTGGTGCATGACTGACTGTGTACCAATCCATTCCGTTCTAACGCTTTCTAATATCTCAAACCTATGTTCGTACGCTTGGGACACGTTACACAAATTATTGTTGTGGCGGCGTCGTTCAGCCGTTCAGTCGCTCGCCTCGTTCACAAGAAGCTTGGTTTTGTTCGCGGTAAGCAGGAATACGTACCGGTAGCGGCTACAACCACTGACGAGCTTCTCTAGGACTGGTGGTGGCGGCCATGTGGACCCCCCGGCTGGGGCAGTGGAGACGCATGCTACGATAGCGGTGCACCATTTTTTTTCTGAGCTCATCACTTAAGGAGCGTCATAACTCACCGAAAAAAATATTTTGGAGAAAAATAAAAGTGCTGCCGGATGAGAAATCTCATGACCGAAGTATAATCTGAAACATATTTCGTCACAAAAATGAAAGTCCGACGAACTTGGGTTAAGAAACCGGATCGTTCGGAAAACGATTCAGCCAAAAATTGCTACCTCTACCGTAGCACGCTTCAGGAGGTCTCATCTGACCCCGTACTTCTTGTAACCCCCTCTTGAGAACTCAATGAGGAAAACGGTGCATTACACAGCATCGACGGCGATCAGCCCAGCAGTTGCACACCTCGGAACAGATCACTATCAATAGATCAATAGATGCATGATCTGATCCTAAACTGCCGTTGTGATATATTGTGCAGGATATGTACAGCACTTATCCAACCCAGTAAAATCGAGAGCCAACCAAGCGGATCCAGCGATGGTACAGAGAGAGGTGGTTCCAAGAGTTTGAGAGAGAGGTGGTTCCAATAATTTGGATTCAGGAAGGGTACAAAGTTGAATGATTCGCACCCCTACATCATTGTGTTTTTATCGGGCCCAACGCGAGAGATTAGAGGTCAAATCGCGCGCGCAATTGGAGGCGTTCCGATAAGCGGGGCAGTGGTGGAGGCCCGGTGACGGAACTCTCCCTAAAACGGAGGACAATGGGTCGGTTTACCTTGCCGCGGCGTTTAGGAGATGAACCGTGTTTGTTGGGCATCATGAGACCATAAGCAAGCGATTTGGCTGAGAAGCGCTATGAATACCTTATGTACAACCTGCAGATATGAGTTTCGACGATTGCTTTTCGATCTCACAGCTCGGAGGTGTTTTTTATTACTTTCATAAAAATACTTCGTCGTATTGCACGCCGACTTCTTCGGTCACCATGCTAGAATAGGTTTGCAGCTGCTGTGT
>MEHQ01003632.1:0-217279 GCA_008828725.1 Saccharina japonica
TTGCAGGTGTTTAGTTGGTACTGGTAAGGGCGCCTTTGGCGCGATATTGATCGTCTTGTTTCTACTAAACTAGACAACAGCTTGTTTCAAGATTTGGTGGGGCGGTTTGCATGGGGCGTAGCATGCTTGTCTCGAAAACGTAATTTACATAATAGACAGGGTTTTGTGTGCGGGGGAGTACAAGCCTGGGATTTGGTGGTGAGATTGTAGGTGTTTAGTTGGTACTGGTAAGGGCGCCTTTGGCGCGATATTGATTGCCCTGTTTCTTTCAAACTAGACCACAGCTTGTTTCAAGATTTGGTGGGGCTGTTTGTATAGGGCGTAGCATTCTTGTCTCGATAAATATCTTAACATAATTGTCAGGGTTTTGTGTGCGGGGGAGTACAAGCCTGGGATTTGGTGGTGAGATTGTAGGTGTTTAGTTGGTACTGGTAAGGGCACCTTTGGCGCGATATTGATCGTCCTGTTTCTCTCAAACTAGACCGTAGCTTGTTTCAAGTTTTCGTGGGGCTCTTTGTATGGGGCGTAGCATGCTTGTCTCGAAAACGATCCTAACATAATTGTCAGGGTTTTGTGTGCGGGGGAGTACAAGCCTGGGATTTGGTGGTGAGATTGTAGGTGTTTAGTTGGTACTGGTAAGGGCACCTTTGGCGCGATATTGATCGTCCTGTTTCTCTCAAACTAGACCGTAGCTTGTTTCAAGTTTTCGTGGGGCTCTTTGTATGGGGCGTAGCATGCTTGTCTCGAAAACGATCCTAACATAATTCTCAGGGTTTTGTGTGCGGGGGAGTACAAGCCTGGGATTTGGTGGTGAGATTGTAGGTGTTTAGTTGGTACTGGTAAGGGCGCCTTTGGCGCGATATTGATCGTCCTGTTTCTCTCAAACTAGACCATAGCTTGTTTCAAGATTTGGTGGGGCTGTTTGTATGGGGCGTAGCCTGCTTGTCTAGAAAAAGATCCTAACATAATTGTCAGGGTTTTGTGTGCGGGGGAGTACAACCCTAACACTAACCCTAAGTGGTGAAGTCACTGGGTGGGTCACTGGATGGGTCACTGGATGGGTCACTGGGTGGGTCACTGGTACTGGTACTGGTACTGGTACTGATACTGATACTGGTACTGCTATTGCTACTGCTGCTGGCACTGCTACTGATACTGCTACTACTGGTACTGGTACCGGTACCGGTACTGGTACTGGTACTGGTACTGGTACTGGTACTGGTGCTGGTACTGGTACTGGTACTGGTACTGGTACTGGTACTGGTACTGGTACTGGTACTGGTACTGGTACTGGGACTGGTACTGGGACTGGGACTGGTACTGGTACTGGGACTGGTACTGGTACTGGTACTGGTACTGGTACTGGTACTGGTACTGGTACTGGTACTGGTACTGGTACTGTATATATCTCCTCAAGTGAGAAGGCCCGGAAGGTGCGGGAATACTGCTAGTAGTGCTACTGCAGTATGCATCACAGCTGTAATGTTGTGGTCCCCCTTGGTGTTTATTCGTTCTGGGTATGGATATGAGCTGAATCAGGCATATCACTCCAAATTTCGTCAGTCACGAATGCGGCATGCAATAGCAACTCGAATGTGACATACTTGGTATCATACTGACCGCCATGAACAGGTGTAATCGCCAGATTTTTTCAAGGACCTGGAACTGGCACTACCGCTGAAACGTGGCCCGACCAATCACAGGCCTTCAAAGATGTCAATAACAGTCAGGCGTTTCCGTAGGAGTACATGTTTTCTCCCCCATTGTTTTTCTGGACGAGCTGCTTCCAGGAGGTCCAAGGCATGTTTGTACAAAGTTTCACGCAAAACAGATCGAAGATCTGTCTTCGTTCGGTCAATAAAAGTCACTTTTAACGCCAAAAAACGAATATATATACACCCGGCCCCCGTTTGGTAAATTCACTTGACCTTACGATACAACGCCATTTTTTTAATTAATTCACACTAATTCAAGTCATTAATTAGTTTTCACCTTCGAGGGATACGATAATGCTGAAACTACAGTAGGTAATTACTATGTGATGCCGGGATGTGCACGTTTTACCGCACAAAGGTCCAAATGTTCACGCCGTTTTCATGAACCCTAACGCTAACCCTGACCTTTTGCACACGTGTTATATATGCCCTTTCCGAATCATTGACGACTGGGGATTTTGTTTTTTTTTCGTCGCTGAAAAATCGGGATCCCTTAAGACTCAAACCTCCCAAAAGTGGACCCAACCGAGACATTTGGGGGGGGCGGGGAGGGCGGAACAGCAACAACAACCGGTAACGGGTCGGCAGGGGTTCACATAACATGTGTGCCAAATTTCAGAGTTTAGCTCCAAACAACGGCATGAAATTTGGCTGCTGAGTATAATTGGGGTGGTATCCTTGAACCAGCCTGTATGGCTCATCAGCGCAAGCGTCCATACTGCACATCGTTGAATAGCCAAAATATTAAAACATAATATCAGGATTAAGGCAATGTACTGTAGATGTCATCGTCTCGGTGAAAACGCGAGCGAGCGTGAAACGAAGAGGGATTTCAACCCCACCCGGTAGGCAACTAAGTGCCAGTTTTCATGGTATGCGTGTAAGTGCACCGTATCGGTATTTTACGCGTGCATGCGTGCGCGGTGCGGTGAATCGGGTTGGTCGATTGTTAGCTTTATTTTCAGTCGCAATAGCGTGGTCGAGATTGTTTCGTGTATTGTATGTTTGGATACGTGCGTGTACCGTCCAAATGCGGCATCAAAAGGGTTATATTTTGCTTTGTAATATATGGTAACAACCACGAGACAGACCGTCGCCCCGATGGTCTAGTGGTACCCTCGAATGCTTATAGCAGTTGATTTACGGGGTTCGAATATCACGCGGGTCGGACGTTTGAGTTTATTTGCAAAAAAACATTAAAAACGGAAACAACTGCTGAGAGCGCCTAGTAGCGTGGGTAGGCACAATTCGATGCAAGTCGACGAGGGAAGAAAGTGCTGCAGTCTTCTCGCGATAAAAATGCGAGGCACGAACCGTAGTGGGGGGGGAGGGAGAGGAGCCTGCGTTGGCACCCCAGGTCTGAGTTACGACTATTATTAAGAAGGAGGGAGAAAGGAAGGACGAAGATCATAAAGGGGATGGAACAAAGAAAATAATATAAAAGAAGAAGACCAGGGTCTTACAGGAAGAGCGCGCGAACATTCCCCTACACCCTTTCACGAGAAGATTGTTCAGTAAGCTCTTCAACATTTCCGGACCTTGTTAGTGCAACCAAACAAATCAGAAGTCAAATACGAAAGATTGCCCAGCGCGTTATGTATATATTGATGTTCTGTGTCGTGATACGTAACGCGCAGAAGTGCAAGCAAGGGGTAGGAAGAGGCATACGTACGGGGTGGTGTACTTTGCCGCGGGTGGGGGGTGAAGAGGGTATCCTTGCCTGGTATGTTATAGCGCGGGCTTGACCCTAACCTAGCCTAACCCTAACCCGAAGTCGTGTGGATCCACACCGTCAACAGCACGGGCTACTTCTCTTTCGCATGGCGCATGGTATCATCGCCACTCTTAGTTTGTTCCGAAGCTGTTTCCTCCTCAAGCCCTCAGGTTCCACAGGAGGGGTCAGCATGGACATGGTAGTAATTACCATTCGTTTGTAAGGGTGGCTGCTTGGGGGCTGCGCTCGCCATGCATGATTGCACTCAGAGCGGACGCGATCACCTCACAACGGAGCAAAGAAAGTACAGTACACCATCAACATCATCACTACCATTACCATCACCATCACCATCCTCAACCATCAGAAAGAGAAATGTGCAACCCCGCTAGTTAGGGGGTGTCGGATACTGCGGGACCGAAACAATTGGGGCGTATTATTAAGGTGTGAAACGTTAACACATCTGGTATACACTACTGTAGACAAACCCAGAAGCTTTGCGGCCGGAAACTAGACCCGAGGGTGCCTCCTGGGTACGTCGGTCTCATGATGAGGCATTCCAGATATACATCACTACCTAAACAATCGAGGCCTGAGCACTGGCCCTCCACCCTGCGTACGTTCCTATCGATACCCAATGAGTCAACCCACTGGCACAGGAGAAACCAAAAGCCAATATCGACAACAAACAGCACAGCAACTGAACAAAACCCGTTCTGCTCTTCCGGTCGCTGCCAAAACCAATCGTGACTGAGCTTCGGCCATAAGCTCAAAGCTACATGCAGCACAACCCCCTCGCCTCCAATCTATATCCCACCCACCCACTCCATTGCCCCCTCCCACTCACACCCCCCATGAACCCATATAGCGTTAGATGCGGCAAAATCTGCCTAAAACAAGGATACTTTGTTTACGGAAATAGATCGTTCAGGAATTTCACTGAAAGTAAACTTAAACGCCTATATGAATAATATCACTACAGTACATCATGTTTCTCCCCCCTTCTCCCCCCCCTCCCTTCCTCCCCACGCATCACCCCCCCCTCTCCCTCCCATATCACCTTACGATCTGGCTCCGAAACGGCTCGGACACTCCCCGGTATAAAGTACGCCAACTCACAACCAACACACCAATCCCACCAATCCCACCGCAACTGCCTCCGCTGCGCCTAGGAGTAGTTGAGCCATCTACGGCAGGGACTGGTTCAATCGAGCTGGTACACGCTCAGCGCGTAGCGGCCGCCGCAAATTTGGTCTGGAGCACCACCGCAGTCGAACGTGCATTGCGTAGACTCCTCGGTGGTGTACATAGTGGAGTCGGAGCACCAGCACTGCGTTGTGTGTGTAAGTTGTGTTCCAAACGCGAAAGGGTGGTACGACGGAGGTGGGGCGTTCAGCAGTCAGCAATCCTCGGTAGTGGGAAGATGGGTAGATGGGCTTAAAGCCACACGTAACAAACATGCAGTGTAAAACTTTGCTTGCTTCTCCCGAGGCCTGGGTGTTCACGATTACCAAGTGCTTTGCGTGCTGTTGGCTACACGTAGGTGCATGAAACTCCACATACTGGAAAGCAGTGATGAAACGCGCACAGCTTATTTCTACGCAGTCATGAAAATAATACCGGGCATGGAGTAGTAATTAGCATGAAAACACCATGGCGAACGACGCGAACCTGAACATTAAGAAGCGTAAACACATGAAATTCCCCGCAGCGGTATGGTATATCAACTTAATGAGACGGACGTCTACATACTGCAACGCCCAGTGGCTCAACGTCTAGATTGAAGTCGCCAAAAATGTGTGATTGTACTGCAACCCAGTGTACAACCGGAAAACCTGCTCTGGTGCGGACACGGTCTCAGCGTACACTGTATACACTGTATACACTGTATAGGATGTATAGGATGTATAGGATGCACAAGGCCGAAAGGCTAAGTTTCGTGAGACGTTTTCCCGTCATCTCACCTCGACTCCGTACTGCATGCCGAAGTACTTGAAGAGAGCACAGTGGGTCGCGCAAACCTGCAGCACCGACCAGAACAAACATGCAGAGGGAAGGAGGGTCGTAAGCCACGGTTGGTGTTGAGTTAGCCAACAACGACCAGGCAGGGGTTGCCTAGCGCGGGTCTTGTTTGGTTGCATAAAGTAAACCGGCGGGCATGCAACAAACGCTTCTGTAACACGTTGAAATGTCTCTTCTTTCTATCGACAGATGATATGCCCATGATATCCTTACCACAATTTCATGAACACACTCTGCTGAACGATTGCCCGTGGAGTCTGCAACGGATTGATATATATATATAGAGAGATCGAGCCAGATTGTGATATCGCCAAACGTTTTAACAACACGACGCGCTGGCTCAAAACCATTAGAGCAGCGCCAGAGGAAAACAAGCAACGATCGACTCCCCACAAACACAACCAGCAGGCATGCATAGCACGCGGGGACATTACTATAGTATTACCACTGTGGCATCAGTGACCAAGACGAGGCTAGCCCGTGAGGCAGTTTGTGAGCCAGAAACAAGACAGAACTGGTTGAACCAATCGCAGCAACGATTGACTTCGCCGCCATCAAGGAATCAATGGGCAGTTGCATCATCCTGCATCATGCATCATCAACCATCGGGTTTAGGTGATCCATCAGTTACTGCACTGTGCCAGGTGGTTTGTTCATCAAACAGAAGTGTGTTTGGGCAGCAACGAAGAAAGGAAGTGCCGTGCTGAGTATGCCTCCCTTTCAAAGACCATGATGCAACGAGAGGATCAATCAGGTTATCAGGGAGATCCCGATTTCGTACCTCCAAACTCATGTTGTCATTGGTTATCATAGATCCCATTACGCGACCAGACTTGAAATCCGCGTAGCAGCCCTTGAAGGTCGGGATGGTGTACCGATAGGCATTGAAAGCGTATGAGCCGCCACAGTACTCGGACTTGTCTCCGGCGCAGGGTACGTCGCAATTCGCATATCCGTGTTTGTTGGGCTCGCAACTGGGCCCACCGCACCAGCACTTCGCGTTTGACAATGGGACAGTGTGACAGTGTGACAGTGAGGCCAAACGGACGCGCCAACGTAACGAACAAATAGGAGGGGGCGATCGTTAGCTGAACCATACATCATTTGTTGTCGGACTACAGAACAGTATACTGGTATAACGTAAGTTGTAAATGCTACACATGCACATACGTTAATGTGATATTGCCTTGGGTTAGGGCAAGGGTACGCACGCCATACCAAGTAAATATACCAGGTATATGCATTCATACATGCCCTCCTAGTATGCTATATAGAAAATATTGTACATACTTGAATAATTGTAGTGCCGCCTCCCCCTGAAGGCTTTGAGTCAGAACATAACCCTAAGTACGCGCGGTGGTGGGGCTTACTGGAATGATACTAGAATAGAATGATAGTGCCGAGCGTACAGCTGGTAGTATGCGCTTACACGCAATAGGACGCATATTAATAATGCAGTGGGTTACACCAAGACGTCCTACACTACAAGTACGTTTGTTAGGCTTAGGCTCGTCGGGATATAATCGTGACCCGGACGGGAAGGATTGTACCAGTGGGAAGCAAGTTCAGGAGAAAAGCAGAGACCCCAACAATCGAAGTCAATCTCGCTGCTTCTGGTTAGAAACATTGATGGCACGCATGGTCATAGCAGTTACCTTTGGGCGGTACAAGGTAATGTATTTGGAATATACTACTGATGTATACCAGGTGTTGTATGAGGTATTGTGCTGTATTGTATACTGTCATGTATGAGGTACTGTATGATATACTGTTTCAAGCAGCGTAGGGGGTAAGGTATGAAATGATGTATGCGGTGTTGTATTGTAGCAGCAGGTATTGTATTACAGCAGGTATTACATGAGGTATTGTCTGCGCCTCACTTCGTTTCCGTACTGTGTCCCGAAGTACGCGTTGCCAGCGCAGATCTCGGCGCAGAGCTGTCCCGCCGTGAGGGTCGATGTTCAGTCCGCGGACGTGCAGCCCGGCATAGACAGCACCATCAATAACCATGCCACCATCATCACCATCACCATCAGCGTCATCGTCATCATCATCATCATCCATATCATCGTCATCATCACCATCACCATCAGTATCATCGTCATCATCATCATCGTCGTCGTCATTACCATCACCATTATCACCACCATCATCAGCACGAGAACCAGCGATATTGGAGAAAAGCGGGGCAAAGGAAGGAAGGGCGTCAGGAGACGTGAAAAGCGGGATCGAAGGTCAATTATTGCAGAGCCGATTTAATTTACTGTACTGTAGTTAGCTTAGTAAATATAGTGCATAGCGCGTGTATTTAGTGGTCCAATGGAGGCGAGGGGAGAGGCCCTCAATATTGCCATTATTAGGGTTACGTATTCACGTATGTTGTGGTGAAGCAGCACATCGATACACTAGTGTTGTTTTAATAGTAGCATTATATTACTGTAGCAACGCCATGAACCGAGACGGAGGGTTAGGGTTAAGTAATGCCGCGCAAGGTAATCACCAACCGGGTGAATAGCACAACGATAACATAGCACCTAAGACATGCTACTTGCACGAACACAAAGAGCGTACTTAGTAGGGTTAGACGTAGTGAGTGACAACAAATCTGCACCCTAAATACGCAATTGATCGATATCTGCCATGCACCATCTGCCATGCACCATGTACCAAGTACCCTGTACATACACCATGTACCATGTACTATCTACTACCACGTATGTACCAAGTATCATGTACCGGGTAGGTCACACGAAGCCAGAAAGGCGGTGAACCAGTGCAGAGTCTTCATTTTATCCTAATAAATGAGAATGGCGCTAGTAATTTTATACCAAATTAATCAAATTAATCAACATTAATCAACATTACAGTATAAACAGTCAGTCTTGGATCTCGCGAGGCGGCGCACGAAGCGAGACTTGCGTGAAAAACAAGACATGGGAGCCACGAACCCTAACTAGTTCTAGCTCAGGTTAATGGCAAGCTTTCGGAACACATTGGCTGGCGAGATCGATCTAATGGGTCACTTTACAGTAGTGTGATTGCTGCGCGCCGATGGTATCCAACACCTCCTTGTAGCTCGTATAGTTTGGACATTGGACACTTAACGACGTCCAGCAGTCCAAGCTGCACCGTGTGACCATTGCCAGTCGTAATTTAAGGTATCGTTGCTAACCCTCGTATCAAGTCCCAAACGTCGCGTTCAATTTCAGCAGTCTTGCAGTAGACGTTCAGTACTCTAGTTTTCAGTAGGCGGATGCCCAGTACCCAGTACCCCCTGACGCAATGAATGTCCCTACCGCGGTTGTCATAGCGTCGTCCCTCTCGAGCGAGACGTCGAACACACGGTCGTACTTCTCGTCGGCGAAACAGCCCAGGCCTTGGTACGCATTGGATGTAGTCGCGGTGGGCTTCGGGATGTTCAGAGAATATTCGTAGATCGAAATCGCGTTTCTTCCTCCGCAGATTTGCTTGATGTCACCAAGGCACTTCATGTCACATACGGCTTCTCGGTTCTCGGTTGGATTGTCACCATGGCGAGAACAGAAGCACTGCACGGGTGGTTCGGCAGGGGAACGGTACGGTGGGAGTGTGTTGCAGGGTAGTCACAGGGACGAGAACCATGCGACAGTGCGACATTAGGAAGGGGCGGTTTTCGACTGGTGGCCTCTTCAAGAGGAACCCTTTGCAACCGATTGTAATCTTACAGTTGTATTGGTGCTATGCGTACGAGCACAGAGGGGAGTTAGGGCTAAGCGCACCCCCTACCGTGCCATGGAACACTCAGAGAAAAACGGCGCGGGTACTGTAGACTACACTCGATAACGTGCGGTGTACACAGCGAGTAATCCTTCAACGAATTTATTGTACGTGCTCGTTTGTTTCGCATGAATGCGTCGCTCCTGGTGAGTGTGGCACTGTGCATCGAATAACTTTATACACACACGCATTCACAGCAAAGGGCTATATTTTTACGGCTAAGGATTAGGGCTAAGTCTAAGGATGAGGATAAGGCTAAGGCTAAGGCTAAAGCTAAGGGAAGAACTTAATATACGACTAAAGCTAAGGCTAAGGGAAGAACTTAATATGAGGCTAATGTTAAGCGTCAGCGTAAGGCAACGGGAACATATGGCTACGGCTAAGGCTATAGGGCTAAGGCTAAGGTTGACCTGATATGTTGACCTGATATGTTGAAATGATATGTTGATATGATATGTTTATATCGAGTGTTTATATCGAGTTATTGATATGATCTGTCGATATGATATGTTAATATAATATGTTCATAGCATACGCTGATAAGACATGTTGATATGATATGTTGACATAATATGCTGATATGTTGTGCTTACCTCGGAGGCGAACTCCATCCCGAAGAATGCTGAACCCTCACAGTGTTTCGCGCAGATCTTCGTGGAGAGAGCGGTCCAAAGCCCCAAGATCCATCGCCAACAATTTGTGACAACAGAAGAGCAAAAGAGGAACCGGCAGTGGTGTTACCAGCGATCGAGTCAAAACTCGGCGCAATTGGCACCAGACCTTGAGCTAAAAACGATCCGAGGCAGCCGTATTATCTGTTGTCACCAGTAGCGACACATGTAGCCGCATTACCGTCTTGACAGTGTTGATAGGGGTAACATGCCGATCCCCCCCGGGACTCAGCGTTAGGGGGGCAGTACAGGTTGGCGACGTTGACAACCTCGGACGAGAAGGACCATGTTGCTCACCCAGCCTAAATTTCCTAGTGGGGAAAGTGCACTCTGTCACGGCTTTCGGGATGATTATGTCCCTGTGAATACCAGCCTGTTTGCAATCTACAATCTACATACTGTAATATTCTTGCTGGAAGTAGTCGTTTTGCTGGTAGGGTTAGATTAGTATTTTAGGTGCCTTGTAAGGCTTACACCAAAAACAGTTTACCGTAAAGTCAATCACCGCGACAAAGTATCAACTGTGCAGCCTCACCATGCGTATATATACTCCTGCATCTGGTGGTCATGCATCTAGAGACTTCTGTATTAATAGCTGCTAACGACATATTTCGACCCTATCCTGACCATCAAGTTGGCACCATGAAGAGTATCTGCTTTCTGTGAAGTTGACGTCGTCTAGACTATATTCTAAATACGGAATTCCGTGCTTCGAAGCTTTGGAGTATAGGGTTGACGCAAGCCTCACCTCAACGGTCATCGCCTCGCTCCTGATCATATCGGATGACAGAATGCGGGCTGATGAGCTGTCCTCGTAACAACCCAGAGATGCCACCGAACTAGGAGTGTCGCCGTTGATTTCATACACCTGATCCATAACAATTCAGACAAGATTTCAACCCTAAGAGAGGCAATAGTGGAACTACTGTAGATAAGATTTTTGTGCTTAGGGTTAGGTAGCAAGTTTCGGACAATTGTTTCCCGATAGGCTCGATATAACTAAGTGTAATTGGGTCAATGTACTGAAGGGTGATTGTTGCTCTCGACGCTTCTCTGGTGAATGGTGCAGTATGGCCACACATACATATATATGATACACGCATGCGAAAGCTCGGACCATGGTGCGATCCGATATAGATGTGATTTTCTCCTATGTCAACCATCCAGTCCACCCGAACACATGGGCATGCCACGCTGCCAAGCTGCCAAGCTGCGAAGCTCTGCTAAGCTGGTCGACCCGTCGCTTTTATCGATCTTTTTTAAATTAAAATTGATAAAGTACGGTAGCCAGTCGTACTTCTGCGTACTTCAAGACTCTTGTTAAAAATAGCCGACACATATGTGTGCACATAATACAATTTGTATTGATGTATTGATGTCACTTGCTGCGGTTTGAACCGGTCCAAAGCCTTCAACATCGCAACCAATATGACTAACTTAGGCTTCGATAAAGTGCAGAGAGTTAGCAGCCCGTCGTACTTCCACGAGTCCACTCGGACCATACTTGATATATCAGGTGTAGGACAGACCGGCACATACACTCAGTATGTATAAATATCATAACTACCACTCCGTACTGACTTGTAACACCAATATACAGTACAACATGTCTTAAGACCGCCAACCGCACGCACGACTATCAATAGCTTCTACATACGAAGTAGCAACTTACCGAAATGGCGTTCCAGCCCCCGCAGAATTCGGTGGGGTCGCCCGTACACACCATCGTGCACGAATCGGCGGCTACTAGCTCTCCATGCCTCGTGTAGTCGTCATAATCGTAGCCACAGAAGCACTTGTCGTCAAGCATCGGGCAGACCAAACCAAGAGGGGAAAGATAGGAGGTTGAGAGAACTCTATACAATAAAAGCTAGTTAAAAAATACCTTGGCCCGGTCCTATGGTATTCATATAAAATATCACCTCAAATAAGATGCAATGTACCGCTCACAAATCGTACCCTATTTTATACTATCCCAGGTACTGTACTGTGCTGCAGTTCGACGTGTATAGTGGAAGTGTAACGAGTCATACTACTGATACTAGTAGCCCGATTTGGGACTGAAAAGAGACAAAGTTGCCCCCCTTCCTCCGTACTGTTTATAAACACCGCAAACACTTGCCGCCAAGCGTCGCGCAGGGCAACCCTTCTTACTTAAGGGGGGAAGGGTAGGAGATTGAGATTGCTGTATCTATGTAATATAAGCCAGATTAAGATTTACCGTGGCGCGTTCCTGCGGTATTCGTTTAAAATAACACCCCAGATGAAATGCAGAGTACCCCTCAGAAATGGTACCGTATGCGTGATACCGGGTACTGCGGCCCGACGTAATGTCATGTACTGTATTGATGCAATAACCCTCGGTGGCCCCCCTTCCTCCCCCCGTACTGCTGTTCACTGTTAGGTTTTATGTGTATCAACACTAAAGACGAGGCGCATCCCGTATACTTTAATCAAGATGATAAGATGACACACCCTCTGGGACGAAATAATTTCTGAGACACGATCCTCCGAAACTCTAGGGGGTTCACACATAGCAATCAAAATGCCGGCGTTGGAGAGATACCGTCGAGGCGTTTCCATAGGCGCATCGCTTAGCACTACGCATTGATACCTGGCAGGCGTTTGCGCCCTCCCCGCTGTAGAGAAAATGGGCATAGGATTCATATGATAAGGAGATACTCCTGATAATAGAATCTTGCGCTTTTATACGGGATATTATATACGAAGTGTGTGCTGCATGTGCAATTCTATATCGAGCTTGAAGAGGAGCTTGTGAAGGGCTAAATTTAGCGTCGGGGTCATGCCTAAATGTGTGGTGGTTTTGATGGATCTGATGGCGTTAGAATAGCTGACATATTGCACAAATCGCGATCTAGGTCATCTACAGCTGTCGATCAACTTCATAATCCAGAAAACTACTACTATAGTAGATATGACGGAATGCTGGGTCAAACCCGAGCTGTATAGATCCCATCCGACAAGCACGTGCGGAAGAGCCGTGTCATGAAGGCCATCCAAATCATACAGATCATACATATCATACAAATCATACAGATCATACAGATCATATAGATCATACAGATCATACAGATCATATAGATCATACAGATCATACAGATCCCACCCGGAAAATAACTATCTGCTGTCGTAGACATTGCAGATCATATTCATCAGGAAACCACCTTTCCCGCGAAAAACATACCAGGTATTGTACAGTAGTAGTAGATGATAAAATGATTGGAGACTTTACCTGCCGGGTTGCTAAACCAGACGCAGACAGATGGTATCTCACCTCAGTCCCTGATTGCACACCGGCATAGGTAACCCCCGGAAGAGTCGCACAGTACGACGCGCAGATCTGAGGAGTAAGCCACAAGGCATAGAGGGCATTGCAAGCAGCAACGCATACAGAGAGGATAGCATAAAGGGGTCAAATGGAAAGTGTTCGGGATGAGTGCAGCCTTAACCTTGTTCTTGGGCCGTCATTTTGGGGGCAAAAACACGCCTAACCCTAACAATCCAAACAAATTCGATACCTGGGACGTGATATACAGCAATAAACAAAATCGGGAACCGGTTTCTCCCTTGCCTGTATGTCCGTAGTCATATATTGCAGCAATATTGATAGCTGGTCATGGCCAGCAGGCGGTGTGCAGGATCATCTTTGACGACGATTACGAATAAACGGCTTCCAGAACGAAGAAACGGAAATGTGGTGTTTTACTTCGACAGCGTGCCCTATCCTTGATATCCCTACTGTAGCTCATAACCGTACTGTTTAGCTTAATATCACTCAACAAAAAACGAAAACAACCACCTGGTATCTTGTAGCATGTACCTGGTATGCCCACTGTACCTGGTGTAGAGCTCTATTCTCCGCTACGAGTACTACCTCTGCAATAGCAGTGTGAGGTCGTCAACAAGAACAATTACCACAACATTAACTGTAACTATACTCGTAGGAAGCAATAGTCTCCGGCTGTATTTTGTTTTGTATCATGTATTTATAGAGGTAGAAGTCCTACCTCGACGCTCATAGACCGCTCCCCCTCGTCGCACTTGGGGGGCGTAACCGAGAGTGCACGGTCGTACTTGCTGTCGCGGAAACACCCCAGTGCCTGTAGGTAGGACACATATCATAAGTACAATATGCATGTAGTCGGTGGGCAGTAGTTAGTCGTTACAGTGATAGTGGATAGCAGAAGAGCCGTTAGTGGTTATCGTTTGTTAACAATGGACGGATGGATGGTGTCGAAGACCATCGGAATACAATGACACCAATGACTAAGTCGTGACGGAATAAAATAATAAAGGAATAAAGGAACAAAGGTACCAGGCTCGCGAGAAATAACTATTCCATGTATACGATTATTGCACGGCAAGACCACTAGCGCTAGGCCCATGTGGGGGGCCCATGTGGGGGGCGACAAAGATTAAACTTTAGTAAATCGTGATTCGCGGCAAGCGATTTACAGTTTATGCATTGGCATAATCGATCACGAGCGAACAAAATACACCATAATTGTTTCAGTGCTGACGTATGTTCCTATTACAAGAGTAGAGTACGGTAAAATGGTGCAAGATAACTGCGACAAACACTGTCGATGGCTGCTATCAATACCACTGTAGTATACTCGCAGTGTTGATAGGATGCTGGCAGAGTACTGGTCAAGTACTCATAGATTTCTGGTAGACTACTGATATCGTACTGGTAGAGCACTGATGGAACTGGTAGCGGTGTTGTATCGGTATGGATCTCACCTCTGTTGTTGGCATCTCATCGGCCTGCGGAAGACATGACGTGGCGCACAAGTCGCCGCAAGGCATGTGGTAGATGTTGTAGTCCTTCGTGATGAGCATAATCTCGCCCTGTCGAGTCGGGGTTCAGAAATAACAAGGCACGCCAGATCGAGAAGCGATGCAGCATGCGTGCACGGAGAGTTAATTGATTAGATGTCGATGCACAGATAGTCTAGATCAATAAGAAGAGTATATGCGCTTCAATGCGGGTAAACTGAAAAATGATGGGATGTGCTGCTGAGGTGTGGGAAGACTGAGACTGTTGACATCATTCCAACTGCACCCTGGCGGCTATTATCGTTTCCTCGCAGAAGGTTAGCGTTGTACCGACATTTCGATTAGGATGTTATGCTAACCATGCCATCCTCCCAAGAACCAGAGTGAAACACTACGAGTGAAGTCTGCTGGTTAGGGTCAGGGTCGTTAGCTGTTGATGAGATTAGGCCACAATTCTCCGGGTACTTGCGTAGATGTTCTCGGTGAACGAGATGATGGACACACTCCGGTCGCTGACAATGGAGCCTCTGTACCAGGTGCCGTCTGCCTCTTGTCGGATGAAGTACACGTTCCTGCCACAACCAACGCGCCGACAAAGCCATAGAGGAAACCGAACGAGCACACAGTCGCGGTTGAGATGTCGAGATGGTGAGATGATGACATGATGACATGATGACATGATGAGATGATGACATGATGAGACAGAGCAGAAAAAGGGGTGAGGGGTGCAGTGAATGAAAGGTCACCGCCACCTTAGCAGGAATCGTCTCTATCTTAGGGTTAGAAGTCCGCTGCATAGAAGTAGGAGGCGCATAGAAGGTAAGCTACTACTAGGTGTACACCGATTGTATACAGCAACCTTGCATCATCAGCGGGAAAACGAGGCTGTTGCACAAAGAGACATCGGCCGCATGGAAGGTACAAGGCACCTACAGTAATAAAGACAAATACCGTACATGAGGCATGCCTTACCGAACGTGCGCCGATATCACTACATACAGCAGGAAAAGGCGCGAAGGGGTATGAGGTATGAATGCATGATGAAGAGAAGATGCGTGCTCACGAGAACTCCGCTGTGACTGGCGTAATTCAATTATTTGCGCAACTTACAGCAATCTCACCGCCTGAGGAAGCGAGCAAAGCTATTGTACGGTATGGCTTACTTCACGCACTCCACGCTAGGAGTGCACTGGAAATACTGTATTATAACGCTTCTCACTGGAGGAGCTACTGTACATTACTACTGCACTATTATACACTAAAGCTATTAATACTACTGTAGAAATAAGTCACGCAATTCCAGACTTTGAGACATGCTGCAAGCTTAAGCCGATCCACAATGGTATGATTTCCAGTTACTGTATAATAGTAGGTGTACCACGAAACTATCGTAAACTACTGACATAAGTACTGGCATGTCATGGGATCCCAACGATACTGGGGACAGTACAGTAGGCAGTAGGGTACTGCACCGTACTGTAGGGTGCTGTAGGGTGCTGTAGGGTAATGTACAGTATTGTAAGGCAGCATTTCCCGCACTTGAGGAGCCCTGTGTGTCAGTAACGCTAGGCCTAACCCTAAGCGTATCCCATACTAGTCCGTTAAACCCCTATAATATAACACTGGTCACCATCACCATCATCATCACCATCACCATCACCATCACCATCACCATCTCCATCACCATGACCATCAACGTCAACATCAACATCACCATCACCATCACAATCTGCACCCCCATCACCTTTAGGTCGAAACACTGGAAGACTCACTTGTCAGTAGAATCGCCGAAGATGAAGGCGCCGGCCAAAAGGTCCGAAAAGAACTCCCCTCGATACACATGCCCCCCTGTCAATGGTGGAAAACCACCAACAAGAACAACCGAACAAAACGGTGAATGGAAACAGGGGACAGAGGGGGGCGGTGACGATGCCGAGAGCCAGTTCAGAGGGTTAAAGTCAGAGTGCGATTTTGTGTTAATAACACGCATGCATGCTACCGCTAACCTTGACTGCTCGCTACGAAACGCTCCAGACCGCATGGCCAGGCTAAAGAACGACTGACTACCTTGGCACATCGATATTAATAGAAAGCAGCGAAGACGACGTAGACAGGTATGCCGCATATGTCGCATAGGATACATGACTCGTGATATATTACATTTGTAGACAGACATGGCGCATGCATCACTCGGGGTCAAAGATAAGGCAGCTTGCGCAGACTAAACACCAGTAAACACCAACTTCAATACGACGTACTCCAATCCAATCCTATTTCTACGAGCGACCGTGAGCTTCTAAAATATTCGTCGCTATAACATCGGGGGCCCTTTCGAGCTGGCAGGAGCGACCGACTGACGGACCGGCAGACCGACCGACAACGCACGCAAGCCAATGACAGGTACACATACTCCTGCAAGGGTTTCTAGCGACAGCTATACTATATAAAACAAAATAGGAATACTCCGGTAGCAAATTTGGTACAGGCAAAGAAAAGGCGTTCCCCCTATGATCCACATGTAACGCGAAGAAACAAACATGTACTTCTCAGTAACAAGCTTACCGATGACGGAGTGTCCGGTAATCAAGCGGTCACCACAGATGTTCACGTCCCCGACGAATTCGTCTTCACCGTCCGCATCGGAGTAGTAGTCGGGGTGGCAGTACTCGTAGATGGGGAAAGTGAACTTAGAGCGGTCGAGGTCCCTGCACCACCCGTTTCGCTCCTGCACGTCTGACTGACACCGACTTCCTTCGTAGTGAGACCAGCCGTAGTTCTTGCCACACCTGCAACGGAAGGATAGGGTTAGGCTCGTCGGCTCATCGGACAATCGGCTCCAAAGGAAACGGTTCACCGTTTTAGCCCTGCACTGTGCACAATCCGCAATACGACTGTGCTCTAATTCCAAGCAATACAATAAGTCTCCCTAACGGGAGTGTACTCCTCATCCTAGCCGTACTCCTATAACAAGGCATAAGGCAGGCCTACAGGGGGTTAGGGCATGGGGGGGTGGGGGGGTGTCTTGGGGTTGCGATGTTATGCGATGTTATGGCATGGGCCGGGCGCGTGCAAGTGAGGGGGGTTAGACGGGTTAGGGTTAGGGTTAGCAATGCAACAGATGGTGGCAGGGGTAGGGGTTAAGTTCGGTTGAAGTATAGAGTAGTGCGTTATGGCAAGTCTCAAGAATTGGCTGTAAACCTGTAGCAGTCATTCGAACGCCAGGGAAGGTTGGCTATCAAAGAGCATGATGTTTGATCAGAATAGCGCCAAGTACGCTGGCCTACCAAAATAGCGCGATAACAGCACCAAGTGTGATAACAGCACCAAGTGTGCTGCCTAGGGACACGGCATACCAGTAGTATAACAGTATGACGGCACGAGGTATAACAACAGCACCAATCGGAGAGGAGAAAGAGGAGGGACAACGGTATGGTGGCTTTCTATACGACGAACGGATGCGCGACATTTCCGGCCACATGCGCGATAGCAGTTGGGATACTGCCAACAGGTACGGTTGGACACGAAAATATGAGTACAGTAGTGGGATACTTAAGTACATGGTATACTCACTCGACAATGTCAATCTCCTCCACCAGCGCGTGACCCACGTCTCCGCAGTACAGTGTGTCGTCCGCTCGGTCGAAGCTGCACCTGAACGGGTTTCGCAGCCCGTTTGCGCATATCTCGGGCAATGCGTCTGCATAACCGTCGAAGTCTGATGACGAAAGCAGACACATTGCAGGGTCAGGGGTAGTTAGGGGTAGGGCAGCGATAGTGAGGGGGGGGGGCAACACACGCCCCAAAATCGATTCAAACGCAGTTAAAGAGAGTCTGATCAAAACCATGACTCGAAGCAAAATCAAATAATGTATTAAAATCTTACATCAGAAATCCAACACACTGTGGGTTTTAGAAAATATCTGTTCGGCGTGGGAAGCAACGAGCACATTATGATTTCCGATGTCGGATGATCAGTATTTAGTGTTGTCAGTACGGGATTGTTTTCGTCATCGTGATCTACAGTACAACGGTAGCATAACGATCGATCGAGGCTGTTCACCTACAGTAGCAACGTATATTATAGGCCAAGGCTAACGCTAACGCTAAGCCGGAGCCCAAGCCTAAGACTAAGACGTCCAAGCCTAAGTCCAAGGTCAATACTACGACTAAGACGAAGACTAAGGCTAATGATATGGCTAAGACTAAGGCCAAGACTAAGGCTAATACTAAGGCTAAAACCAAGACTGGGACTAAAAGCAAGGCTGGGGGTAAAGCTGAGGCTAAGGCTAATACTAATGCTAAGGCTGAGACTAAGACTAAGAAAGACTAAGACTAAGACTAAGACTAAGACTAAGACTAAGACTAAGACTAATACTAAGACTAAGACTAAGGCTGGGGGTAAAGCTGAGGCTGAGGCTAATACTCATGCTAAGGCTAAGGCTAAGGCTAAGGCTAAGGCTAAGGCTAAGGCTAAGGCTAAGGCTAAGGCTAAGGCTAAGGCTAAGGCTAAGGGCAAGGTCGCTGTCGTTCCCTACCTTTGAGGTTGAATGGTGGAGTTTGGTACCCAGTTGCACCCTCTGCTGATGGCACCAAGATGCGCATCATGGAGCCCAGCATGTTGGTCACAGTTTGGGAGGCCTCGTAAGGATCCGTCTGGGGCCCGCCGTCGCCCGTTGCCCAGTAAATCTCGTGGTGCGTTTCGGGCTGGAAAATGCCGTGGGGTTTCGGGTGTCGTCCGCCGGGAGGGCCGTGGAAGGTCTGTGAGTGCTTGCTTATTCGTTAGATTGTCGTACTGTAGTGATGTCGTGTCTTTAACTTGTTATATACGTACAGTAGTTTTATGGTTATTAGTGTGCTTGCTTGTTGGCTCGTTAGCTATAGAAACAAGCAGAACGAAACATTTTCGTTGCCCAATAATAACTGTATAAACTGTTACAGCCGAAATCCCGATTTTCTTGGATCTTCGGTATCTTGAGACCGCCGATGTCGATTTTTTTTTTGTCGTCGACGACCGTCACAAATGACAATAGTTCAATGTCGTTCGCTCCTAGTAATATACCGAATACCTAAAACCTACCAAATAACACGAAATACGAGCGACTTGGAGTTAGTTTTGTTGGAAACAAAGATCCTAGCACTACGTATCGGTATGTAGTCATACCAAGTGCGAGGTACGTAGGGAGTACATATTGAGTCTTTGTCGTGAGTACGTATTGAGTCGGTAACGGTAACGGTAACGGTAACGGTAAGCGTAGCGACGAAGCGAAGCGACAGAAGGGGATCATCACCTGCCCGTATGCCGAGGGCTTGAAACCGGTGAAGCCCGCGGAATGGATGCTATTGAACTTCTTAGCGCTCGTGAGCAGCACCTCCTCCGACGTTCGTGTGGCATAGCTGTTACCTTCCGTGTAGACGAACTTCGAAAGCCGGTTTCTCGCGGTGTCCTGGCCCGTGGGGAGACAGAAAGAGTGCCAGAGGTTATTATGAAGGGGTGGGAAGGAGAGGTTAATATTTGGTACCAGGTACTGTATCAGGTACTGTAGGAAAGACGAGTGATTAGCCGCAGGCATGAACTCAAGTACGCCATCTACAGTAGACCCCCCATTAATTCCAGCCGATAGGTACTATTAATACTGACATGAGGTATTACTGAAGGTGTACAGTGTTAGTAAATGCAAACTCCGGCAGATGTTCCTGGTCAAGCAGAGGGGGGTTGAGTTTAAGCTTACCGCCATCATGACACGGCGAACGCACTACAGCAGGGCTGACATTTAATACCGTTGGATCCCACCGTATTTGATTGATCGTGTACGCTGTATACAATGTATACGCTGTTCACCAAGGGCATCGTTCCTTCTATGTTTCCGACCAAGTCTGAGTTCCTCCTTTTCAAACTCGGCCGCGTTAATTAGTTGAAAACGCAGACGGAAGGACTCGGCGGGCTTTTGAGGGTTACGGTTTACGGTCAAGCACGTCTGGAGCAACAGGTCGTTTGGGCCAATTGCAGCCGCCACCTCCTTTGATGTTGACGTTCGCCTCCTTTGGTGTTGATGTTCAAACGGTAAACGCATTACAGTAGACACATTAAATAATCGTCATAACTTGGTCCATCGTCACTAAACTGGCTCCAGTGATCCCAAAGCCTGCCGTCGCATCCCATGTCATCTGTTTACTTACGAAGTAAAACGGTGTCGCGTGTGCAGGCTGTCTTTACCCGCTCACCTCATACTCGAGCTGGCAGCTGTAGCTAACGTAGAAGTTGTCCGGGTAGCCGTCTATTCCAAACATGGGACCGAACGCGAAGTCCAGTAGTCCCTAAAATATCGCGCCACCAGCGTAGCGTAGCGTCCAAGATTAACAAGCATAAGGTAACACAAGGGGACGTGAGGGAGCATATAAAGGAAGGAAGGGGAAAGTAAGGTAAGAGAGATAGTGTAAGGCAAGTAAGGTAAGGTAAGGTAAGGTAAGATATATGGTGTAAGGCAAGTAAGGTGAGGTAAGGTAAGGTAAGGTAAGGTAAGATACGATAAGGTAAGGTACTCGCGCTGAGCTTGTACAATAACAGGGAGTGATGTACTGCCATTGACGTCAACCAGGCTAAATGAAAGCTCATACGAACGGCTCCTATACCATACATAACAAATAACAATCATAAAATACCACGTTATGCCATGACATACCACAGAATACCGTAGAAACGCTGGAAATGGTGACATAACGTCTACGAGGTACAGGTACATGGTACAGCAGTACAGCAGTACATGGTATTGTCGTAGCGGTACTAAAGTATTTAATACCTGGTAGTAGGTTGTTGCAAATCTCACGCTTCGACCAACATGTTGATACGATGTCTCGGAATTTTGCGTCAAAGTCGTTACTGCGCCCAACCAAGTATGCGTGAAGCCATTACTACGGAAGTGCTGCCTAACCCCAACCCTAACCATAACCCTACGCGGCACACTAAGTAAGGCGCTTACCTCCTCATATGCATAGTAGAACTCGTCTTCGTCACCTATGTCTACGACCGTCGAGATGGACACCAGGTTATCCGCGTACACCTGCATATGACAATGGCAACGATGATGGATGTGTCAACTTGCGATCATTGACAAACTTATCGAAATGGACCCCGGGTTATCCACGTACACCTGGACATGACTGCACATGGCAATAACAACGATAGGTGTGTAAACTTGCGATCATTGACAAAATTGATGGTATGGAATATGTCAGAACACTGATGAAACGGCAGCAGTCCCCCTAGCTGCAACGAAACAGGTGCTACATCGTTGCCGTAAGGCCGTGCGTGCACTGCATACTATATGAGGCTCTCTCTGTCGTCTTGTCGAGATCACATGCTACCACAACCCCAACGTCAAACTACAGTAATATCAGATAGTCATTACTGTTGTATTGACTGAACACATGAAAAAGAAGTGTATATGCCAGTGTGACAGTATGGCATTATGACAGTATGACAGTATGACAGTATCACAGTATCACAATATGACAATATGACAGCGTGACAGTATGGCTTTATGACAGTATGACAATATGACAGTGTGACAGTATGGCATTATGACAGTATGACAATATGACAGTGTGACAGTGTGACAGTATTACAGTATGACAATATGACAGTACGAATGCCTAACAGTATGACAGTATGACAGTATGACAGTATGACAGTATGAACGTATGACAGTATGACAGTATGACAGTATGACGGTATGACAGTATGACAGCATGACAGTATGGCAGTATGAAAAGATGGCAGTATGACTGTATGACGGTATGAATGTATGACAGTGTGACAGTATGACTTATGACCGTATGACAGTATGCATCATGAGACAATATTACAGACAGTATGACAGTATGACAGTATGACAGTAATGGATTTTCCCTGTCAAGAAGCAAACGATCTGTCATGTGCCCGCCGTTCAAGCTGGAGATGGCTACTCGGTACCTGGTACAAATCACAGCGCATTATACGCATTATGAAAGTATCCCGGTGACCACGGACTGACCTCAGCTTCGTGCTGACGCAGCTTTCTATCCGTAACCCAAACGCGAAGGAATACTTCGAATATCGCACCTTCTTGATCTCTCCCAGTTGCCCTCCGAGCCAGTACATACTGCCATCTGGGCTGTGGTGCATGCTGATGGTTCGAGCGGGGAAATCCTCCTCGTTGTCCAGGTCTGGGAATAGCTTGTTCAGACCCGGCTCGAAAATCTCGGCTGGATAAAAAGCACACCAATGGAGAGAGAAGTACTGTAGGTGTCGTACAACCGCTAAAACAACAAATATAGGTCACTAAGATCACTGGACCCGAGTTTGGGTATCGAGAGTTCGGTTACACTCATAGACTCGTGTTGCGTACCAGGTATAGTCCGTACAGAACAGGCTCTCTGAACATAGGTTGGGCCATGAATAGAAAACAACGCGATACGAAGGCGCGTTATGAAACGGGCGTTTCACAGGACAACAGTATCGGTTCACCACGGTTATTTTTGTTATAGGTGGCTACAGTAGTAATATGGGGCTGAACCGGCAAACGTATTCGTACATACCTCTGTATTCTACGTATCGCCTGAAGGTTCAGAACGCTTCCGGCATATTTGCAGTAGTGATTATTCATAGTGAAAACGCTGGGGTCAATAGCACAAGGTATTGACATGCCCTTTCCACTGGGCGGAAAGCTTTAACGTTTCGAAATACAATAAGCAGGCATGCCACTCGGATGAGTGGGTGGAAACCCAATCTCACTATCCCTCCCCTCTCTGCGAGGGTCTATAGTCATACGACTACGGCCATGCATGAACACGAAGTACACCCCCCCCTCCTCTCCCCCCCCCCTCTTCGAAGTAAACTTCCCCCAGTGATGAGGAGACGTGAGTACGCAGGCGTCGAACAAATCCCCCAGCTACAGCTAATGTTGTTTTTATATTTCCTCTTTATATTTTCTCCCTGCTCTTTGCTCTTTGCTCTTCGCTCTGTGCTCTGTGCTCCTTGCCCGTTGGTGTTTCTCGTTGTTCTGTACTGTTCTCTCTTTGCTCTTTTCTCTTTGCTATTCGCTCTGTGATCCTTGCTCGCTGCTTTTTCGCATTGTTCTGTGCTTTTTGGATTCTGCTATTTGCGCTTTACTCTGTGCCTTTGCTCACGTTCCGTGTAGGGGTAGGACCAGAAGTAGTCGTGCCCATCGCCAGCGTGAATGTAGCAGTAGTCTTCGCCTGAGTCGTGGGTTGGGCAGCTGGGCTGCAATTCGCATGCATCGACCAACTCCTCGCAGAAAGCATGCTTCATGTTCATGCCGTCGTAGCCCAGTTCAGCCCCGAGACGCTCGTAGAGGTGTGCCGAGTACGAGTGACACACGCCGCACAGGACCTAACGGCAGGATATAGAACGATGCAGAACAATGAAGACCAATGCAGCCCAATACCGAGCGGACGGGATCAGCTGGTGTCACAGTACCATACTCAGAAACAGCAGTACTATTTAATAGTGTAATGTGCTTTGTACAACAGTACGTATACTTCGAAGTTTGTTTTCCTTTCAAAGATGGGTGGGCATGTGCAAAATATGATAACACCACCAGACCAAGCCAGTCGACTCAGCCCACTTGACAGCGTCATTGGACCAAGTCGCTGAACTAAGTCACTAAGGCACTGGACCAAGTCACTAAAGCATTGGACAGTTTCCGAAACTGTACATAATAGTGACTTGGTCCAGTGCCTTAGCGACTTGGTTCAGCCACTTGGTTCAATGGCGTTGTAGTAGAGAAGGTCATAGAATAATGACGCATGCTACGATAGAGGTGTACCGTGTATTTTCTGAGCTCCTCACTTAAGGAGCGTCATACCTCACCGAATAAAGGGTTTTGGAGGAAAATAAAAGTGCTGCCGGATGAGAAATGTCATGACCGAAGTATACTCTGAAACATCATTCGTCACAGAAATGAAAGTCCGACGGATTTGGGTTAAGGAGCGCGATCGTTCAGAAAACGATTCAGCCAAAAAAAGGTACAGTACCTCTACCGTAGCACGCGTCTAATACGCTAGGAATACTATACGAAGCCGTTTTACAAAGCCATTACACGATTACAAAAGACGGACTAACCACGACAACAGTAATTTCAGTGGAATGACTCGTTGCTATAGACTGCGTCACTATAAGGCGACCCAGCGAACTTAGAAGGCGCCAAGCGTTAGTGAATTAGCTACAGTTAGTAGTGTTAGCTACAGTAGACTAATAGTGCTCATCTGCGTAGTTCTCGACCAAGGCGAGTGAACCATTGAATGCCCTCTGAACGTGAACTCCTTTCGGGATTCTGAGACAAACTCCTTGGCACATTTACTGTTCATGTACAGTAGTCACAACAGTGACAAAACCAAACAACCATTCATTACAGCACTTCCCCCGTGAACTTGCCTAAGCTGCTGGCTGGACTACGATTGTGGGAGCTGATCATGCTTCATAATATAAATATTATGGGAGCCGGTTCCATCGTACCGTCATTATGACCGAACAACACGATCTACCACACTATTTTATATTTTGATTATGCTTTCATCGAAGTTTCCATGGGTTTGTTTTACTTCCATGGAAGTAAATTCAGCTTCCATGGATTTCTTTTTTACTTCCATAGAAAAATTACAACTTCCATGCAAGTAAATTCAACTTCCATCCAAGTGTTTATTACTTCCGTGGAAATGAAGCATGGAAGCAAGGGAAGCTTCCATGAACTCACCCCCTGATCCCGCTTGATGCACCGTCTCACCCAAAGTGGGTCCATCCCGATTTCCAAAACGTGGATCAATTACGAATGGAATATTAAATTCCGTGTAGCACGCAGCGTGGCAACTGGACCTGTCTATTTATAATAGTGCCCAAAGGCCCTCTTCAAACGGAAATCTTCTTCCATGGACGTTTTCATCGAAGTGAACTTACTTCCATGGAAGTAAAACAACTTCCATGGAAGTAAAAAATACTACAGTACCATGGAAGTAAAGCAATTCCACCTAAGTATAACTTGGCTTCCATGCCTCCATGGAAGTAAATTGTTTACTTCCATGGAAGTAAATATAAAAAGTGAAATGGTGTGGTGGACACCAACAACACGGCACGGGGGTGTAGAATTTACTACACAGGAACGTTAGGATGTTGTAGTAATTGGTGTAAACGTTTAAACCACTTAATTAAGGGGTTTAAAGCTTGAAGCTTAGGGAACTCAAGACAGGACGCGACAGACGAGTAACACAACACCTACCTGGACGTCGAGTTTCGAAAGATGGACGAAGGAGCGTTGTTCTCGAGCATACGCAAGTGCTTCTAAAGTACACACCTCAAAAGGGCATTTATTTACAGAATACGTTAACTGCTTTCGAAACGCTCATGCAGCACGTATAGTATTATTAATAGTATAAGAGTAGTACAACAGTAACCCTCGTTTCGGGGGGCAAGCTGTACTCATATAGTTGGTATCACTCTAGCCTGGGGTCATTTTTGCAATGACAGATCAGGCACAACTCAGATCCTTCTCGGTCTTTGATAATGCGTTGGGTATGAGTCCGCGTAAGTATTGTGTTCGTCATCCGGCAAATGTGCAGCATAAGCTTCAATATTGATCACTCATAAGCATCTATCTAACATTATCACAAAGAAAAAACAAGACGGAAGGAACAACGAGGGAAACGGTCGGCTACTACTGCTGAATAGCTGGCGCACCTGTTTGTACATATCGTAACACTTGTCCGTCAAGTTCAGCTCGTCCAGCCGCCTCTTCACGTCCACTTCTTCCTCGGTGTTGCAGCAAGCTCCATCTTGGGCTGCGGGACAAAACGTCAACTCTTGATCCACGTCGGTTGGCTTGTCGTTGATGAAGCAGAGAGGATGTCCAGAAACCCTTCCAGCTACCAAGCACGCCATAAGGCTCCATGAACGCATCATCTTGCGTTTTACAATGCGGCCTTCTGGTTTCTCAGGTTGCACCCGATTGTCGCCACCCACCTAGACAACTAGACAGCAATTGATAGCTCAGGCTAAGGCTAGCCAGCTTGGTCTTATGTTTGTGTATGTCCGATCCCGGCCTGAGTAGGATTGTGCGGAGGAAAGTCGTCGCAAGAAAGCTGGTCAAGGCGTGGGGATCAATGCGTTCTATAATTTGGAAGCAACAATGGGCTTCTTATCAACAGTAGTAGTAATAATCTCGACAGAAGCATAGAGCGTACTACTGTTGTGTTGCCCCCGACCAAGCGCAAGGACCGCCAGGCAGGTACAGTATGTTGAACGGCGTACATCAGCCTTGGGAAATACTACTTCGACAGCTCTACTCATATTAATAGTAAATATGGTACGATATACTACAGTAGTAAGCTTGTTACACTCGCACGACTTATGTTCATTGAAGCATCGGCAGTCTCAAGATATCGAAGCCCCAAGAAAATTGGGATGTACGGGCGAGGTATCATACCTCACCCCTAAATACCAATTCCCTGACGTACATCCTCTGTTTTACGAGCCTGTCAAGGCTAATTTCGATATTTTCGTGAATCGATACGTACCTACCATCGAGGAACATATATTCTACTGTAGGTTAACTTTTGGTTGTGAAGGGAATACAACTAACTGTTGAACAACAACAACTACTAAAATCGATTAGCCCTCTCATCGGAAAGGCAACTCGCAATTAGGAAAATCGGCTGTTACGTGTAAGTAAGAAAACTTCCATGGAAGCAAAATTTTACTTCCATGAATGGAAGTAAAAATTACTTCCATGGGGGTGAAAAAAAAAACCTAAACATTTACTTCCATGGGAGTAAAAAAATAAATTACTGTGTGCCGGTCTCCCCGGTGGTTCAACACGTAACCACGAAGCCTGTTGAGTTGGAAGTCGAGGGTTCGAGTCTCCGTATGGATATGTTTAGTCTCTAATGACACCAACTAACTGTCGAGCGCGCATATTATAGCGTGGGTAAGCACAATTTGACGAGAGTTGGCGAGGGAAGGAAGGGCTGACATATTCTCGCGATTAAAATGCAAGGCACGAACCGTAGTGGGGGAGGAGGGAGAGGAGCCTGCTTTCTGACCCCGGATCTGAGTTATGATACGACCAGGGAGGAGAGAGAAAGGAAGGGCGAAGATAGTGAATGGGATGGGGGGGGGGGACTGGCTGTGAAAAAACACTTTCGTGGTTAACTTTCGTAGAAGTAAATTTTAGGGAAATGGTCATTTGGGGGCATACCCCCTGGTTTTACGGCCTTTTGGGGGTAGGGTCACAATGCGCCCGCGGAACGCGCTCCCGCGGGCCCAAACAGGCCTCAAACGCCATTCCAAAGCCCTGGCAAGATGCCCGAAGCCCATGCCAAGCACGCACACAACTTCTGGTTTTTAAGGCATGTCCTTGGGCCTAACGGGATGGCGGCGCACGAGGGGGCAAACGAAGTCCCCCCTTTGACCACATCTTGGAGGGGGATAACCCCACGTACCTACTAAATGTATCTACTCCCCCCGATTGACAACCTTTTTTCACCCCGTTTGACCGAAAATATACCCCCTTTCGACCATCTGCGACATCCTCAAAAACGACTACAACAGCAGTACGTATCCACGTCACCGCCCAACAGTCCGAATAGACCACGGTGCGGAACATCCAGAACTTGCGAGTAGTCGGGATGTAGGGATCGTTTGCCCGAAAAAAATCCGTGCACCCAGCTGGGTGGAAATTTATTGCTAACCCAGATTCTTTGATATAGGTTTTACTGTGTACTCGTTGTGCACCAAGAACCCTGACCCACGACCGATACGTGGGAGGACGGCTCGCGCTTCGCGCTCTCGATTTACGGTTTGCGCTACGCACTCACGGCCTCCGGCGGCTCCTGCGGAGGGCTGATTATATTTCTGCATCTTGTGGGTGGGAGCAGGGTGCCAAATGGGATAAGCTCCGGGTGGGATCAGGTCCGGGTGGGAGCACGGTAACACCCTGCTCCCCCTTCGCACCCTGCTCCCACCCGGACCTGATCCCACCCGGATCTGATCTCATTTGGCACCCTGATCCCACCCACAACCAGAAGGTGCAGAAATATAATCAGCCCTCCGCAGGAGCCGCCGGAGGCCGTGAGCGCGAAGCGCGAACCGTCGAACCGTCATCCCAAGTGTCGGTCGTGGGATCAGGGTTCATGGCAAAGATAACAATAATAAATATTAAATTTTTATATAGTTCCGCCGAGATTTGGGAGGCAAACGATCCCGACATCCCGACTACTCGCAAGTTCTGGATGTTCCGCACCGTGGTCTATTCGGGCTGTTGGGCGGTGACGTGGATACGTACTGCTGTTGTAGTCGTTTTTGAGGCTGTCGCAGATGGTCAAAAGGGGGTATATTTTCGGTCAAACGGGGTGACAAAAGTGGTCAGTCGGGGGGAGTGGATACATTTACTTTGAAGGTACGTGGGGTTATCCCCCTCCAAGACGTGGTCAAAGGGGGGACTTCGTTTGCTCCCTCGTGCGCCGCCGTCCCGTTAGACCCAAGGACGTGCCTGAAAAAAAACAAAAGTTGTGTGCGTGCTTGGCATGGGCTTCGGGCATCTTGCCAAGGCTTCGGAATGGCGTTTGAGGCCTGTTTGGGCCCGCGACAGCGCGGTTCGCGGGCGCATTTTGACCCTACCCCCAAATGGCCATAAAACCAGATGGTATACCCCCGAATGATCATTTCCCTAAATTTTACGTCCATAAAAAAAAAAAAAAAACAAGTGGAAACTTTCATGGAAGTACACTCAAAAGTAAAATAAGGTGGTATATCGGGATGGCCGAAAGCACCCCTTTCGGTTACTCGTCTATTACTTTAGCAGCCGATTTTCGTAATTGAGAATTGCCTTTCTGATGAGAATGATAATCGATTTTACTTGTTTGTTGTTTTTTCAAGAGTTATACGTACGCGTATTTCGCTCACAATCAAAATTCAACGAAGAATATATGTTCCTCGATGGTAGGTACGCGTATCGATCGACGAAAGAAAAATAGAAATCAGCCTGGACAGAGGATATAAGGGAATTGATACTTACCTGGTAGGTACTTAGGCACCTCGACCACAAATAATACCGTTTTTCTTGGACCTTCGATATCTTGAGACTGCCGATGCCGATTATATTTTTGTCGTCGACGGCTGTCACAAATGACAATAGTTTAGAGTGTAAATTCTGACTGAGAGTGAAGTACATCTCACATTAAAACCCAATACTTTCGATTCTCCTCATCGGAAAGGCAATTCCCAAGTAGGAAAATCGGCTGTTATATAGTCTACAGGGGCGTATATAGTCTACAGGGGCACCTAATAATGTACTCGTGTACGCGTGCCTATAGGAGCACCTAATAATAATGTACTCGTGTACCCGTACCTATATACCTGTTTGATATCTGCCTACAAACTGCAACAGTCATCGCCCTACGTATATATTTCCTGAGGGCTGGATGTATGCTATAGTTTAGCACGCACGGCTGTGGCACACCACGCAGCTCGTAATCGACCGACTCGACTCCGGCGATAACCCACACAGAAGAACAGAACAAGCAAAAAGAAAGACACACGAAAACCTGAGCGACGACGTACTCGTATGTGTGTACTCGTACTGTGATTTTGATTTTTTATTGTATTACATGCTGGTAACAGTACGAACGAGCAGCGAACATCCTCGTACATGGTATCATACAAAAAAGGATACCTGGTAATAATGCGGAACAAAAGACTCGAGACATAAAAACGGGATGGTCCCACAGCAGTACGAGTAGTACAGCGGTACTACGTAGTTGTAGCTGCAAGTTCACCCTTGACAGCCCAGTACTCCACCAGATGATCGACCGGCACGCGGGTAGGGAGTGGTGTGACGGCCGAGCATGGGGCTCCGGCTTTTTAGATTGGGATACAGCGGTGTGTCACGTAGACATACAGACTGAGAATACGAGGTATGTCACTGGCTTTGCAAGAAAAACAAATACTGACTTGAGGCAGAACATTGTCTATCGTACTGCAAATAGAGTACAACAAAAATGTTTTTCGTTGAACACCAGGGCCAATCTTTCATTTATTTCTGTGGGTCAACTTGTAGAACAAATCTCGACGAAGACACCACACCACGCCACACCACGCACATCGACACCACGAACGCGCAATGGTAAGGCGACTCGCATCGCAGGAGCCACCGAGCGTTCGACCGCAGCAAATCGACCGAGATTATCTGTGCGCCACGGCTGCTGCGGCGGCTGTGTGTCCGTGATCAAGCGGTACGCCAACGGAGTATTACGATACACGTCGCCCAACTCGTGCTTTCAAAAAAGGATGTTCGTACCGAGGAACAAATTCAAACTCGAGGTGAAGCGTGGCATCAAAAGAAAAACACCCTGCCAGTGACCGACCACAGCAGCAGTAGTAGAAGTACGTGGGTGGGGTTCGTTATGGTTGGTGCTGTTGTGTGTTGACTCCGACTCACCTGTGATACAGGCGACCTTCGCTGCTTGCTTCGTGATAGCCGATAGCCGTGCTGCTTCCTCGATCGTGAGAGGAGAATCCCCACCCGCGTGTACAACACAGTAGTAGTAGTAGCAGACTGTATGATAGGATGAAAATGAGTTTCTTCTTTTCTTTCTGCAAAATCGAGGACCTGGTTGTTTGCGAAGCCAATACCCCTCGATCTCGATAACAACTGCTGTGCTCGTAGTAGTAGCCGATATAACGGTGTCCTCGTGATAGCTAGCCTGTACAGTGTCTGTGTCAGGCTCTGTGTCAGGCGATGAAGACTTAGCTGCGTGGACTGGCAATGTGCCGATGTTTCGCCCAATGATGCGGGGGGATGACCTTGCCAAAAGAAAACACACACACTCGCTGGAACGAAGATTCTCGGTCCAACCCTCATTCTCGCTACGTTTCGTCTTGGTCTTACGTGTCGGTCTAACTCCAGTCCAGCATCGAGCATCGAGCATCGCACACAAGGTATCCGTTGCGCTTGGTTTCGTGGGTCATGCGGGTGACCGCGTGAGCATTGGCAGGGCGGCAGCAGGGCAACAGGGCTCTACTTTATATAAATGGTTTGATTTCTGGACATGAACGGCTGCCTATGGGGATACAGGCGAAACATCGTCAGATCGATCAATCAGACCAGTCAGGTGTCGAGGCACAGCAGGCGAAAAAAAATGTATGATCCAACTATTGGATCCAGCTTGGATCCAAGGTCCGCAGAATATCAACGGGAAATGGGGAAATGGTACGAATCCTGATGATCCTGTGCTACTCGTACCACGAGTAGATACTATAAGTAGACAGAGCACAGCGGTGTATGACCACCTTCCTTCTGTGGTGGGGATAAGGACAGCACGTACCCTGGTACTGCAGTATTCAGTGCAGTACGTAGTGTCGTGCAGCAGTGCAGGCAGTGTTACTCGTATTATATCTGGAATGTAGCACTACAGCCGGTCGCCCCGGTAGAGTAGTGGTCAGCTTCAAAGACTACTATCATTGGTACCCAGGATCGAATCCCACCGTGGTGAGAGATTTTGTCTTTATTTGAAAAAAATAAAAAAGGAACCAATTATTGCTGAGAGCGCCTTCGTGGCGTGGGTAGGTGGAATCCGACGCAAGTCGACGAGGGAAGAAAGTGCTGAAATCTTCTCGCGATAAAAATGCAAGGCAAGAACCGTAGTGGGGGAGGAGGGAGAAGAGCCTACTTTGTGACCCCGGATCTGAGTTACGACTAGGAAGGAGAGAGAAAGGAAGGGCGAAGATAATAAATGGGATGGAGAAAAAAAAAAAAAAAAAAAAAGTACGTAAAGCAGTACCACTCTGTCCCGACATATACGCACATATCAAATGTTAATATTGAATATAAACGGTTCTTATATTTTGGGACAGATTGGTGCTGCGTAAGTAATCGAGTACCTCCCTCAAGCCTCTCCCTCCTTCCTACCATATCATACGAGACGATCATATCATTTCTATTTTTCGTCAAGTATCATATATACGCAGCAGCTTATTTCATAACATGATCAGGCTGCTTGGTGCGAAACGATGCACGCCGGTTATATTCGAAAAATGCTCCTGATTGATGCTACTGATGTCGTTGCTGCTGCTGCTGTGCTGCTGCTGCTGCTGCCCCCGCTACTGATATTGGGGCTGCTGCTCCTCCTATTTATCAACACTACAGCAGTACTTAGCCACTATTAATACTACTGCTGGCTGTACTCCTACTACAACAGCTAGTAGTAGTATCGCTACACTGCATACCGTGGCACTACAAAGTGCTACAGGCTGGTTCAAGCATACCACCCAAAATTCTTCAGTGGCGAATGTCCACGCCATTTTTTGGAGATAGACCAAGAAGGGTGTAAAAAAAAAAGAGAAAGCGACACCACACTTACTTGTAGGAAGGTCAGAATGAAGAAACAAACCGGATCGCTGTGATCACAGGCGAAATGAGCGAAAACCATTTTTTTCGTTTTTTGTTCCCTTTTTTTAACTTGGTTTTAGAGACCCGCCCTATTTTTTTTCGCTGGTGGGGGGGGGGGGGTAATTAAAAAAAAAGTTGACTTATTGTTTTCTGGGATCACAATGGTCCGGTTTTCCCCTCCAATATATAGAGGGGGGTAGTGGGGTATCTGGGATTCAGATCCGCGCATACCCTGGATAGACCCTGAAATTTGGCACACACGTGTTTTATGCGCCCTACCCGAGACTTTAACGAATGGGGTTTTTTTTTTTTCCCGTCAGATATTGCTTGTTTTGTATTTTTTTTGGTAAATTTGGGTCTTAAGAGATCCGAAATTTCGGGCGAAAAAAAAAAAAAAAAACATTCGTAAAAGGCTCGGGTAGGGCGCATAAAACACGTGTACCAAATTTCAGGGTCTATCTCCAAAAAACGGCGTGGACGTTTTCGACTTTTGTGCGGTAAAAGTGCAAAAAAGGCCGTTGCCTCGTAATAACTTAGTTTCAGTATGGAATCGCTTTTGGGCGTTTACTATGACTTAATATGATAATAAGCAGTCAGATCTTCGAATATTTGCGTGAAACTTTGCACAAACATGCCTTGGACCACGTGGAAACGGCTCGCTCAGAAAAAAAAAATGGGGGGGGGGATGTTTTCCTACGGAAACGCCTGACTATTGTTGACCACTTTGAAGGCCTGTGATTGGTCGGGACACATTTTCGGCGGTAGCGCCAGTTCTAGGTCCTTGAACAAAAAACTGGCGATGTCACCCTCTTCCACTATATTCATGGCGGTCAGTATGATACCAAATATATATGTGACATTGGAGTTGCTATTGCATGCGGCATTCGTGACTGACGGGATTTTGGGTGATATGCCTGAACCAGCCTGTACAGCTACTGCTAATAATGTACGCTTGATACTACTCTGTTACTGTACAGTACCAGATATGCATGTGTACTACTGCACCACTCTTGACTGCAATAATACAAGGAGCGATTGGGCATTACATAATATCAACACTAGACCCTGCTAGACCCTCCGTATAGGTTCGCCCAGGGTGTACTGCTGTACAGAAAGCACCGTGCGATAATGACCAACACACACACATACGGCAATGTGAACGTAAAGGGTAAAGCGTGATGTACGTCGGCGGCGGTTGTCGCCTATGCCTGTTTCATACTAAAAGCTCAACCTTTTTACCTACTGCAAATGAGTCCACGTGGTTTGTGACATGGTTGTTGGTGATTCCACGAACGACCAAAACACAAGGAGGACATGAGGACATACTTTCAAGTCAATACGATGCTGACCTCATCGCGAGGTAATTAAAGTAAAAACGAACGTGGGCGCTCGCCGTAGCGAGTGCAAGGGTGCGAGGGGGGGGTGGAGGTGGTGTGTCTAGATCTGACGGCGTGGGGATGGTACTCACTTGTGGTCTGTCTTCGTCGTTGGACCATTGAGTACGCATGCACCCCTTTCGAGGAGGAGAACCGTTCCTACTCCTAACAGAGGCACCTTCAACATTAAATTGGCCGTTCAATACGTTGGGCTGACAGGGTGAGGGGGCGTCTTTTGAGACCGACTATTAATACTTGTACGACGTACTACAGTACCTAAAAAAGAACGATATCGTACTACTGCCTGTAGTACCTCCGGTACATTGTTTGGCATGTTGCGTGGTTGTCAAATACGGAGAAGGCCACTAGTAGTTGATGAGACGGGGGCTACTGTAGTTCGGCAAAAGTTAACTACTGCTGCAGCACAGTATTACGGTAGAGCAATGAAAGAACGTCACGGGGCAAGGGATATACAAACAGTAGTACGAGTACTGTAGTTCAACGGCTACCGGTATCATTGAGCAAAAAAACGAGGGAGAAAAAAACGGTACTCGTAACAAAAACTTAAGAGGGGTGGGAATGAAGGTCAACAGAGCAACATATCCCTAAAACTTGACAGCAGTACGAGTAGTGCATATCATACCTGGTACATTAACGAAGAACTACATGGTGGATTGCGTCAGTGCTATCATATGATACAAACAGTAGGAGCAACGCGCAAAGGCTCTACGACGACCTGGATGTTGGCACCATGCAATTATGACATGGTCAGTCGTATAATAGTACTGTAGCATGATTATATTCTGCCGTGTTGCGGCTGACATACTCACTGCATCTACGACTGTATGGTGGCGCAAAGAGCAACCAAAAAACACGCCGAAAAATAAAAGAGAAAAAAACACCCGCCGCGTGTGTACGCGTTTGGCATTATACACACAAAGTAGTTATCCTTGTCTTTGATCCTTGTTTTGTGGCATTTCAAGCGAAAAAAAACATCAACACCATCAAAAGCAAGAACAAAGATGAGGACTTCAGCATCGGGGACACTAGTAGAGTACGGCTATTAGAGTACGAGTATTAGAGTAATGTTACAGGTGCATTGATCGCAACTACTGTAGCAAGGTGTGTAATGACACGTACCTACGTAGACTAGCGCTTACAGTAGTTTCGCTGCCACACCATACTCGGAGTCTATCCTTGTATCAATAACGATACGTACTGCTATGGAGGCACACCATAACACCGAGCTTATCTTGGTGGTTTTCGCTGTACCGGAGTTATTGATCGTGCGCAACAGCTTGGAAGCGAGCACCGACCAACTTTGCCCAAGATCAACCGCAGTATCTTTAGTCTCTGTCAAAATCATCGTTCGTTTCGTGCTGAACTGATGGGAACAGAGCACCGGCCAAATTTTCCCAATATCAACAGGCGCATAGTTTCTACTTGGAGCATCGTGCTCAACAGATTGGAAAAAAGCAGCGACCAAGTTAATAGCAGGTATCAACAGTCGCAAAAGTGGCTTTTCTTAACAGCAACGTGCTGAACAGATACATACGTACAACGTCATGCGTGTGTGCATATGGCCGTTGGACAGACAAAAAATAACCGTCAAAGGGCTCGACAACGGTAACATGGTGACATAGTGAGATAGTGACATAAATGACATAGTGACATTGTGACATAGAGCGCTTCACACTCCAACCATTCCCGGCAGCAAAAATAAATCTGGCAACAACCGCAAAACACTGGCAACTGCAAAAACAACGGCAAACAACTGGCAAACTGCCAAAAGTTATTGAGACCGAGAAAACACCATTTGAGAATGTGAGAATGACCAAAATACGTCCAAAACACGTTCAAAACAGGTTCAAGTACAGAAAAACTCGCCTACTCTTTCCCATGTCACCCCCCCCCGCGCTCCTTCGCGATTACCTTCAACACTGATGAGCAGAATGATGCGAGAATTGTGCAAAAATCAATGGGTGAGACCAAGCAAAATCAGCATAAAAGGTCATCCCTACAGTAGAAAAACTGCACCCATGGCCACAAACTCCAACAGTACTTTCATTTTTGCAGAAAACAAAAAGGACTCAAGACAGCAGCGGCCGCGAGGAGAGGAGGGTGAGAGCGCCCAAAAACGTCACAATATATCGTCCAAAAAACAAAAACAAAATAAAAAGAGCCACCATCCTACGTATATAATATCAAGTGTCATTCCCTTCGGCTCCATGCCCTAAACACATTCCCAAAAAGACCGATTATCGCATCCAATACTTCCCCAAGTAAGTTCGATCACTAAAAAATGGGAGAATTACGGCAGAGCATTTAGATCACGCGTCGAACTCAAGAGCACCGTTAACCTTCAGGGTACCGCCGTCTCATAGCATGGCCAAGCAAACCCTCGATACAAAAAAAAAGTTAACAACTTCCTTGACGTGGTCCATGCAGCTCCCAGCCATCCAGTCTGACTCGATCATGCACCCCTACAACCCTTTCCCGTGGTACCGGTATGTCGTATATAGCCCCACTCCATCAACACATCAACACCCCTCCCCTCTCCCCTCTCCCCTCCTTCGAAATCGGACGACTGACGCACGGCGGTATCCACCTACACGATGCGACACAAAGGCGGCCAAATATTCAGCACAAGCAAAAGCGTAAACCATAACCTTATGTACCCCACCCCACCCCACCCCACCCCACCCCACCCCACCCTTACGACGTCAAGGACGTTATCTACCCCACTCGGAGCTCGCTCCACGGGTGCAGCGGCACCACCGACACCACGTCTTTAGCCTGCATGTCGCTCGTTGTCGTGGGGAAGAGATACGACAGAATAGCTATGCCGTGTCGCTATATGTGCCGCTACATGTGCCGCTACTGTGCCGGTGCTTGCGTCGCTATGTGTGCCGTTGTCTTGTGCCACTACCCGTACCGCTATACATGCTCCTACGTGCCGGTACCTGTGCCGGCGCCTGTGCCGCTACATAAGCTGTTACATGTTTCGCTACATACGCCGGTACATATGCCGGTACATGCGCCAATACAAGTGCCGCTACTTAAGCTGCTACACGTGCCGCTACATGCACCTCTCCTTGTTCCGCTATCAATGTCGCTACATGCGCCGCGACATGTGCCGCGAAATGGGCCGCTATATATGCTGGTGCCGGTACTGGTGCCGCTACATGCGCCGCTACGCGTGCCGCTACACATGCCTCCACCTGTGCCGCAACACGTGCCGCTACAAGTGCTGCTACAAATGCCGTTACATGTGCCGCTACACTACATGTGCCGCTACAAATGCATTTACATGTGACAGTACATGTGTCGGTACATGGGCCGGTACATCTGAGCGAGACCTGCCTGGTCCAGTTCAGGTTCTGGCCTGCGCCAGCACATCCCCTAGATCGTTGTAATCGACGCTGCGGCCCCTCTTGTGTCCCTTGAGGTACTTCACGATCTCGTCGTGGCCTTGCCTGGCAGCCCCCTCCGCCGCCGCAGGCGTGCACCCCTCCTGACGATTCTCGAACAGCCATTTAACTACCTGCAGCGGTCAAAACGAGTCAAAGCGGTCAGGGTTACGCGGGAGGTGTCTCCGTAGAAACAAGAGGACCTGTGCACTGCCTGGAGGTATGGGTGTTTCGGTGTTTCTTTTTTACTACATACAGCGATACTTATAGAAACGCCAGAACGGAGAAGGGCCAGGAGATATCAAATATTAAGTAGCTGGGCGAGGTAGACAGGGGGTGAGGGCAGATCGACCGCAATCAGTGCCCTCACCAAGATGATGAAAAAAAAATAATGACATCAGGGCAACGACAGAAGTGCCCTCACGCATAGATGTGTAATACCCTCGACTAGAAAAAAACGTTCAACATAGCACAGTACGGCGCACTTACTAAAAAATCGAAGTGGTTTGAAACGGAAAAGCTACGTAGTCCAGGCTGGATCTGGAATTTGAAAATAGGCTGGTACCTGGTACACTATTCAACCACCGGGGCGGTCCTACAATATCATAGAGCCCCAAGCACTACCAAACATCATCCTGCACCACAGACGTTACTGCAATAGTGGTCACCCTATACTCTCTAGTGCCGGTATGGTATGTATGCGCCGGCCAGCCAACAATACCGGCACTATTAGTACTACTCCGCCCACTGCCACACTGGTTAATCCCATACCAGGTGCATACCAAGCGATTTCATCGGCACTATAGCGGGCAGCCGGCACTATACAGGGACCACCAAGTCATGTACTTGAAAAAAAAAAAAAATGTCAGGTACCCAAGATAAGTCCATAGAAGTATGAATAGTAGTACTGCCTGCTGATAAAGTGTGATATAGTGCTGCAAGAGGTACGACTTACCTCGGTGTGGCCGTTGTGAGCCGCGAAGTCGACCGCTAGAGTGCTGCACCCTTCACTGCGGTGGTCGTGCAAAAATTTCAACACCTGACGACAACAGCACATCATAACATATCATATCATAACATATCAGATCATAGCAGGTCATATCATAGCATACCATAGCATATCATATCATAGCATAACATATCATATCATATCATATCATATATAGCATATCATATACCTGGTATAGCATAGCATAGCATATCATAGCATGATCGATCATGGTGTCAACGGCGAATACAACAAACGTGCAGCGACTGGTTAGGGTTATAGGGTCAGCAGCCTGTGAAGGGTCACACAAAATCAGACCGCCAAGCGCACACCAAGGTAACCTACAGTAATACCAGGCACCGAACATTTCAAGCAGTACGAGTAGTAGAGTAGAAGGCACATATTGCAACATCAGCAGCAGCACCACCGACACCAACCGGAAGAACACTACCAAAACAGCAGCAGCAGCACATATCAAGACCAACAACAGCCACCACGGACACCACTGACACCACCATCAGCAACACCCACACCCACACCAACACCATCACCAACACCATCACCCCAACCAACACCAGCACCCCAACCAACACCAGTACTAACACCTACCAGGTATACCACAACACCAACACCACCACCATCACCAACACCCACCACTAACCCACCACCGAGAACAAGAATGACTACTCGTATCTATCTATTATATATAGTTCGTCTGATGCCCAAAAAACAATACTTTAATCAAGTGATCTTTGATGCCCACTTTATCATAGCAACTTAGAGTGGAGCAAAAGCAAACAAAAAACACTTTTTTTTTTCTCCCACACATTCAAAGCACGCTTCTCCCTACGCCGCAATGCCCGGCACCGTCTTCTTACGTCGCAGGCTGGCATACTGTAGTACAACTCGTACGTGCGCCGTGCTTGTCGTCGTGGCCACAGCGATTCGCGGCTGCTCTACGTACGAGTATTGCAGCAGTGCGGTTGTGCTGAGATTGTGTCGTCCATCCTCGCTCTGGTCGCCTTCTCGTATCGTATGATTTGATACGTACGTCACCTTCTTTATCACCGTGCGCGACGAAAGCACCACTGCTTTAGAAACGGACGGGGTCTCTGAAGGCCCCTAAATAACATCCCCTCCTCCTGCCTCTGCTCGTGTTCAAGGCTGTCCCGAGTTCGCGAAGCTTGGTCCATGTTGCATGGCCTACTTACCAGGTACCAGGGGTGGTCCTGAGGAAAACAAGCATACATATTCCACCCCATACCAGGTACCAGGTAGCAGGTACCAAAGAGCACCAACAACCGTCCTCAAGTCAAACACCGCCACCACCACCACCACCACCACCACCACCAGCTGAGCATCAGCAGCAGCAGAAACGTGTCGCTGGTGGTGGTGGTAGTGGTGGCTGTGTTTGCAGGTAAAACCAAATCTCGATCACTCTCCAAGAGATGGCAAGAAATAGACCTTTTTGTCGAAAGCGGCGCAATACTCGTAATGTGATACCAGGTATCATACGATCAGGCTAGACCGTGCCGCGAGACACCATCATAGCTCTTCGACGATACATCACATTCAGAGCGATGCTCAGGGACATGCTCACGTGACATTATCATGAGCCTGCATCATTCTGCCATCATGCTGTCTGTGCACATACGTACGTACGTACATACAATGTACCTGTTGTATTACGTACGTACGAAAATTAACTATTAATACGTACCTGGTGCGATATATAGGCTGCTGCAGCAGTACGACGACCACACTGCTTGCTGCCGTACGCATACCCGGGGACACGTTCAGCGCATTCCCGTATTCCCGGGGACAGCAAAATATGTACTGCTGTCTGTGCACGTACCTATGAAAAATACGTATGAATATTCGACCACACTGCTGCCGTACGTATACCTGGGGACACGATCAGCGCATATCTGCCTCGCTTATTTTATATTGTTTTTAGTGCGGATTCACGCGCGCTGCTATAATACCATGGTACAGAGTATAGTGTCGTACGTATCAGATGGTACGTATGTACGCATGGTACGTGCGTTCAATGTGCCTACTGCCGGTCGCCCCGGTGGTCCAACAGGTAGCCACGAAGCCTCTTAGTGTTGGAGGTCGGGGGTTCGATTCTCCTCGTATGGATATTTTTGTTCTCAAAATGACACCAACTGTCGAGAGCGCATATTATAGCGTCGGTAAGCACAATTCGACGAAAGTTGACGAGGGAAGAAATTGCTGAAATCTTCTCGCGGTAGAAAGCAAGGCAAGCATCCGTAGTGGGGGAGGAGGGAGAAGAACCTACTTTGTGACCCCGGATCTGAGTTACGACTAGGAAGGAGAGAGAAAGGAAGGGCGAAGACAATACATGGGATGGGCAAACAAAAAAAAAACTGTACGATGTACGTACGTACACAGCCAGCAACCAATCGTAATGCTGCAGAGTATTTGTGCCCTGCAATATTTTTATATACTATTCAATCGGTTGAACTCACAGCTGACGTACCTGGTATGTATAATTATTTTATTCAATATTTTTCACGAAAAAATCGGTATGCATGCATGCACGAGTCAAATGATCTCGATCATCAGCACGGCCAGTCTCGCGAGCGGTTTTGCAAGACCCTTTCGCGATGACCGCGAGACAGCCGACAACAACAAACGACTTTTTTTTTCCCTTTTTTTTATATCCTCCGGCGGATGGGTAAAAATAAAGCTCACCCCCTCCACACTTCCACGTCTCACTGCGTGTCGTTTGTCAAATCACTCCATGCCCCCTCGGAAGTGTCAGCCCTTGCTGCCTACGACTCCAGAGACTTGAGCATGTTGACCCGACAGACAACAAACAACGTGCTCTCAGGAAGCAACCAGCCCCCCCTGGGCACATCTATTATAAATATGTTTTCCATCAAACAACCCCCGCATTGATTCGGAGTCAATCCCCATCGTTTCTATTTCCTTAACCATTAATTTGTATTCCCATTCGTATTCCTATTAAGAATATTCGTAGTCAATTTGTTTCCTATGTATTCCTGCATATTGTTTTTAATTTGAGCCTCTATTATCTCCATTACTGCTTGCTTTATTTAATGGCCCTACCGCCGTGGGGGCGGGAGGGCCTCTTATTCCCTAGTTACTATTATTACAGTAGTGAGAATATGAGCTGACCTCAAGATGGCCGTGCCTGGAAGCCATGTCCATGGCACCACCGGTGCAGCCTTCTTGACGGTTCTCGTGCAGCCACCGCAAAACATCAAGGTGTCCGTTCTTCGCCGCCTCGTCCATAGCCTCCGTCCTAAAGTAGACATACCATACAAAAAAACAAACAAGATACACAACAAACGTAACGTACATACATATCACAACACAAATCGTTCGATCAGCATCAATACAAAAGTACTACTTGGTATGAAGACAAGCAGTGAAGCAGTGCAATCAGTGCAATGGATAGAGTGGGTAGAGTGAGTATATATATATATAGTAATTGTACTAGGCTTGAGTACGGTGAGCAAATTGAGGACACGGAGAGTACAAGTGAGTTACCAGGTACGAGATAATGTATTAGTACAGTGACTACTGGTTGCTATAACGAGGACAATGAGTGCAGTGCACAGCGCCACGTTGTACATCAAAAATACTAAACGCACAGCCTATCGAAAAGCTGCATACCCAGTACAATACTCAACACTCAGCAGTGTACCGCATTAGATCATGAGCTTACACCATCAAAACTTGCTACAGACAGTAATAGTTCGTAGTCAATAGCCAATAGTCAACATACAGACGACATGCGATGCTCAATACTACGCGTGCAGCAGTCTAGTAGATCCCCATCTTCCGTAACAACGAACGTCCAGCAGGAGCCAAATTACTGATGCACTGCTCTACAGTACTGCTCTACAGTACTGCTCTACAGTACTGCTCTACAGTACAGTACATCGCTGCCGGTATTACCGTGTACCAGTCATGCTACTATCATGCTACTACGAAATATTACTCTACTATTGTATGACTATTACTATTATTAATATGATTAATATTAATATTAATAGTAAGATAACACACCCTCTCGGACGATTGTGCTTTAGACTATACACTATAGACTTTAGACTATACACTATAGACTATAGACTAGATATAGACCACGAGACAGAAGAACAGTCGGTCCCAAAAGAAAACAAAAGAAAAAGGGGTGTTAAATTTGCAATGGGGGGGATAATTATTATTAATAAGACGAAAAAGTTATTTCGTACCAGAATTTGAGTTAATTCTGTATTTTCCGAGTTCGGGCACACGAAATACCTGATTTCGTCGGCAATGGGGATACACTGTGATACTGCTGTGATACGGTGATACTATAAGACTGTGAGTGGAGACGCCAAGCGCTGTGTATATGGAAACATCTCCACGAGACCTTGCCACAGCCACATTTGTGTCAGTTTTGGGTCAATCTTGTTGGTGTTGGTGTTTGGGTTTGCCGCCCTTGTTGAAGAGGACATGATCAAAACATCAAAACATCAAAACATCAAAACATAAAATAGGCCAAGTTAGGAAAATTCAACCCAGGCGGCGGTGCGCTGTCTTAAGTGTCAGCGTTATTAATAGTGTTACACAGCAGTACATATACAGTGCTCAATAGACGTCGTACAGAAGACAGAAGCGATGTTCAACGGCCTACGAACACGCACAGCACCGCCACAATGCCACAATCGACATTCTAAGAACGGAATAAAAAACGCGTATAATTCGGCATTTAACAATATTCAACGATGTTCAATGTTGATATTGTGCAGCACTCATCCGTCCCTAAGGGACGTCCGAGGCTTTGTTAAGCTTTGCTAACATTTACTAACCTTTGTTAACCCTTATAAAGCCATATTAGAACAACGTCAATAACATCAAAAGTCACAGCCGTATAACGTGTTTTTCTTCTTCGGACGCCACTTGTGTTTTCCACCTTAACTCGTACCTGGTACTCGTATGTATGATATGTACCAGGTGTGTATGATACGTATGATATGTATATGATATGTATGATATATAATGTATTAGACTATATGTATATGTATCAGATGTATGGTATGTATGGTATGTATGATATGATATCCATGATACGATGGGAGGCTATCACACCTGAGACAGATCATAATCTAGATCATCGACTCCCAGTTCATCATGTACATCTACTACGGCAGATATATTCCCCATCTTGTATGATCTGTATGATCTGTATGATCTAGCTCATGTTGCCTGGTGGGGCCTGTATAATCTGCATGATCCAGCACACGTTTCTTGGGTGTGTACCATCAATACTACTGTACTACTATTGTACCGGTATCTATACTAGTATCTGTACTACAGTAGTATTGTATGCAGATCCTATTATACAACGCCTGTCACAACGGCAGCTCAGGCGGCTCAGGCACCTCAGGCACCTCATGAAGCTCAGAAAGCTAAAAAAAAGCTCAGGAACTATTGAGAGATCATGTGAATCATCATCTACACTGTTATCTGTCCGAGGTTACACGCAGCCTAACCCCAACCCTCGGCTATACCAGACTATACCAGACTATTCCAGACTATACCAGACTATACTACTACCTGGTAATATACTATCAGGTAAGCTATAGCACTATTAGCACTATTAGCAGTAGTAGCAGTATTAGCAGTAGCCGTGGTCAAGATTGACGTCCCTTCTTCCTCCCGGTACTTATCGCGCGTAGGTAGGTAACAACTATTAGTAGAGTGTCTGGCGCGCATCTCTCGGTGCGGCTCTCGTGCAGCCAGAACAACACCTGCATGCAGCTCAACAAAAGGAAAAATGCTAATAATACGAATACTACAGCAGGAGCAGAACAATAGCATTTCGAAAGGCAACTGCTTTATTCATAGCATCACTACCCAGTTACCAGGCACATATCAGTAGCAAACAGTAGGTGTCTCAAAAGTAGAAGATATACAACAGTAGTTGTCTCACGTGCATCCCTCGGTGCGGTTCTCGTGCAGCCACATAAGCACCTCCAAGTGTCCGTTTGCCGCGGCCAGGTCCATGGCCTGACTCGACACTTCCTTGGCCTGCCCGCTCTTCAAGAGCTCCAGGTGGCCATTCTGAGCTGCCACGTCACCGTCCCTGTCAACAAAACAAAACACAACAAGAACACACACAAGTACACAACACAAGCGAGGTCACGAAAAAAACACAACACAATGGAATACAATACAACAACACAAACATACAGCACCATGACGACATCGTATGATAGTGCTATGATAGTTGTATGATAGTTACATTATAGTTGTATGGTGTGTGCCTGGTGGAGATGACGACTTGTTCGTGGAAGCGCACGGCTTGGGTGAAGATCAGACATCACAACCATCTTAGTCTTAGTCTTAGTCTTAGCTTACTCTAAGTCTCAGTCTTACTCCAAGTCTTAGTCTTAGCCTTACTCTAACTCTTAGTCTTGGTATAAGTATTAGTCTTAGTCCTAGTGTGCAAGTGTGTGGAGTGAGGAAGCAGTTTGTTCGGAAGTGTAAGGGCTACATCTTTGAGTCAGCACGGCTTAGGTCACCAACTACAAGCAGTAGCTAATAGTCGGACTAATTGTTAGCTATGAATAGTCGCTCCCAGAAGGTGTCGACTATCCGACTTAATGGGAGCCGCCTGCTTTTTACCGCAATTCTGAATTATTATCAAGAACTTAGTATTGAAATGGGGGAATTGGTTGTGGCCCGCGTGTGGTTCCAATGTTAAGAGAAGGGATATTTTGAAAAAAGACGCAAACACTACTCTAGACACTAACCCTAACTTGTATATACTGGAAATAGTGTAGATACTACCAGCTGGGGCAGTAGATACTGTAAATAGTGTATAGGAAATAGTATGAGTAGAGTTTAGCCACCGAACTCCAGCAGCATCCTTCACGAGCTCGTGCATATCACCCATCACATACTTGGTATAATATCATGCAAAACCCGTAGAGATACGCAACAAGCGCAATCGACTATAGTATAGTATAGTATACCAGGTAGTAGTTTAGTATAGGGTTAGGACTTAAATACTATGATGGTCCGGCCTTCAGCTGTCTCGCTCGGTATAGCCTCCCACCCCCTGAGGATATCAACCCGTAATAGCCGCGAGGCAAAATAGTCCTTGCGGATGACCCTCGAGTTCCTTCTATATTACTGGCCGGCGAGAACCTTTTTTCTTCTTTATTTCCGTGTGCGTGGTGCGTGTACCCAGAGCACGGCAACGTGGGAGAGCACGGCGCCATTGCGGGTGCCAGCGGGCGCTTACGGCTATTAATAGAGGTGGGGCTGTAAGGAGCGCGGTCGCCGTTTCGGGGCTAGGCGTCGCGTGTCCATCAAGACACGAGGGAAGCATGAATGGGCTCTGTGTAGCCTCCTGTTTGGTGGGTTGAATATAGACATGAATACGCTTGTTTCCCCCACTTCGGAGGCCAGCCTTAACACTTCACACTTCACACATCCCTGCCCTCTAACCCTTCTCTCAGCCTACTCTCAGCCTACTTACTCTCAGCCTACTCTCAGCCTACTTACTCTCAGCCTACTTACTCTCAGCCTACTCTCAGCTCTTAATCGCCGAAGGGAAAACGTATTTTTTCGGGATCGGTCCTGGAATTATTTTTCTTCCTTGTTTCTTCGATTGTTTTCTTCGATGCATCCAAAAAAAAAAGAGTGGTGCTTTGCGCACGCAGCATCAAGCGCGGCCGATGATAACTCGCCTTACTACACGGAGTCGGAGGAACTAGATGGCACCGAATCTTCGAGGCTGTATGGTATGATATGATATGATATGCATCATTGCTGTGAGAGTGGTGGTTACAAAGGCTGAGAGACGCTGATGAAGTGCTGTGTCTGGACCTCTCGCCCAAAATGTGACAGCCTCACCAATTTTTTGTTCTTCAAACTTTTGTTTTTGTTGCCCCCTTTTGCCGTGTACATTTTGCCGTACAACAGAATACGAAATACGAAGTACCACACATAGAATCACGAAAAAAGGCACAACTTACACCCAGCAGGCAGCGCAGCGCCTTGTTATGTGCTGTGGTGCCGTGCTTTCTCTTTCGGGCATATAGCTTTGTTGTCCTGGAGCATGGAACTCTTCGCATTTGCAAGTCGCCTGTTGCCTGTTTCCTCCTTATGTTCTGTGCCACCTGTGACTTTCATTCACACCGGTACTATGTTGTGTCCTTGATGAGCGAGCGTAGCGGCCGGAACCGTCCGCTACGCGAAGCGCCTTGTATTATGGACGAGTCTGTAAGAGTTTTTTTGGTCTGCAAAAAAAACTTTAAGCGGTACTTACTTTTGCGAACAAGCTCAAGATCAGGGACAGAGCTCGGCAGTCTCAGCACTAACATTATCGAGCTGGCAAACGAGGGGCACGGTGAGCACCCGGCGTCACGCGAGGCAGGCGACGGGGCTCACTGGGGCAGAGAGGGAGGAAATCTTAACCCGGACCGAATCGGTGGCAAGGTGGTCGCGAGAGGGGCGAGCAGCGCACGAGGCCGAGAGAAGCCCTACTGTTCGAGAACAAAAAATTGGCCGGCGCAAGGTGGATTTTTTTTGTTTTTTTTCATTTTCATTTTCATTTCCATTTTCATTTGTTTGCGGTGCTGTGCCGTCCGTTCTGTTATTTCTCTTTCGTACATATCAAAAGAAGTACAGCTGTATGTAATATGTGTACGTACGCACATGCGGCGTCTTATTAGTTATGAATTAGTCATGAATAGGGTTAATAGCTTGTTTTTCTGGATGACGCACGGAGCTCTTGGCATTTGCAAGTCGCCTGTTTGCACCTAAATGTTTGGACTATCTGTCCCGTTGCATTATTCCTCGTGAGCCAGCGCAGCGGCCGGAACCGCCCGCTACGCGAAGCGCCTTGCATACAAGATATGTACGGTATTAGGCGCAGCTTGCAAGGATGAGTTTCGACCAAATGTTTGAAATGTTCCATCTCACAGCTCAGGTGCCATAACTGTGTGTGCCCTTAATGTTTTCAAGTAGTATACTACTCAAAGTATAATAATGGAGTTTTAGAGTGGGTACATTTCAGCACACCGGAAAAACTCAGCTTGGAGATCGAAAAAATCCTCAAAACTCGCCTTTGCAAGCTTGAAGTGATACAGCTAATATAATACCTGGTACTACTGTAATACTACCACTACTACTAATACTACTTAATATCAATACCGCCATCACGTGTGCTGCAGTGTGGGTAGGTCATAATGTTATAATACATACCTGGTACCTCGTATATGTACAAAAAGGTAGTTATATTTTAACTGCAGTGTACCGGTATTACTCTAGTATACTGTGTTAATAGTAGTCCTGCGTGCTGCAAGGCAAGGGAGGGGAGTCTGTGTAATACTACAATTAATATTACGTGGCAGAGTAACAGCTATGAATACAGCCAGTACATAATATCACCACCGACTACAATAGGTGTCACACTCGTACGTGCTTACGAACCCACTCCAAACGCTTGAGAGTTCAGTCTAGATAATATAGGCAATAACGAATGGTCACTACGTACACACCATGTACATATTAAGACGACTGCACTACTGTTTGTAGGCTGCAGCAGAACCAAGCAAACAAAAGCTGCCACGTAGGACTGCCTGTTACCAATACGCAATACTTCGCATATATGGGGTGGCAAGTCAGCAACTCAGCAACTCAGTGTTCCCGTCACGAGTTACGATAGAATATAGAACACAACGCGGAGCATTTACACTAGACTGCGGCATGATCCGCACTCCACCTTCCACGTGTGTTTGGTTTGCATATGCGGTGACATTGAAGTGTTAATAGTTATTAAATAGTAAGAGTACTGCTAAATAATACAATAGCAATAGGAACATGATGATGAGTTGATGACAGAACACCGCGGTACGCAGTGCTGTATTTATCATTTACTTGGTCGTGATTTCTGCATCCCGATACGATTACGTAAGCCAAAATTGGGAATTGCAAACGGTACCCAATAGCTTTTGAATCCCAAGCAAGCAGACCACACAGCTGTATCTAGTGTATATAGTCTATATAGTATATGCCAGGTATAGTCTATACCAGGTACAGTCTATACCCACACCCTGGCCACACCCTGCTCAGACCCGCTCCCGACCAACGTACGAGTATAGCTTGTTTGTTACGGTCTCTAAGAGGTGTTGGGGCACTTAGATCTGCAAGGGAGGGCAGGCATTGCTGTGTTTGCACCACGAAACGGAGTTTCTCAGCAGCAAGAATGTTGGCCATTCCGGAGCTCCTGTATGGTATCTAGACCCTGCTGTGGCCGCGTAGGACGCTGCCGACGGTCGGACTAGAGGCCCAGGTAGGTTTGCCTACTAGAGCTCGGTGTTCCTGTTGAACTTATGAGATTAAACAGTATCATCAGCCTGAGAAACTTCAATTTTTCAAATTCGTCTCTATGGGTACTAGAGGTTTGGAGGGTCGTTTTGAGTAAAAGGCACTTCACGTGATGAAAAAGGCGTTGAATCAATCCGGCCCCTGACACAAAAAGGTTGTCCATGACCTACGCTGTTTAAAACTGCCTTCATGACGCAGGTCTGAGCATTAGAACTTGGGAAATGTCGTTTTCGGTAGGGAGTCAAGAAAGGTCGAACTTATATATATCAGAAATAGTATTTCAACTGCAAAAACAAAGCGGATGCACTTTTTTCAAGACTACAACAATGTTCTTCTATTTTTTGCCCGAAGGTCCCCCTTGAAGGCAGTCTGGGTTCGCGCACCGAATGTTGCGGTGTTAATGTGTTAAGGCAGGAGGCGTCATTGGGGAGGGGATAGGGGATGTATTGATTGGATACAGCGAACGTGCGAGCATGCTACAGTAGTGTGTGCGAGGGCAGAGAACGCACGGAAAGCAGGTTACGCTGCATTTCCTATCCGACCGGCAGAATCTACGTCGCTAAACTGCAAGTACTAGAACTACACTATGTTACGTATATGTCATACTGGTATATTGATATTTAATACTTTGGTGTCTTGCTGGTATCGGACTGGCGGTTATTATCTCGGCTATTAATAGCGTAACCAAGGAATGATACAAGCAGGATCACTTTCCAGCGTACGCACGCATGTCCTCTTCAAGTATTGCCCTACCTATACTCGTACCTAAGGTGGTGTGTACGATAGACGGATAGACGGCGTGCATCACAGATCAGAGCTGAACGATACACGGACGTACCAGCAAATGCAATGGTATTGTATGACCGTATATGCCATTGCGTTGTTTTTTGTATGATTGTGTACTCTGTATATGTATGACGTTGTGATGATTAATGTATGATTCGATAGATGACGATAGATGACGTTGTGTTGTCTATGTCTATGTCTATCGTATGGTTGTGTAACGTTGTGGTGTGTATGTCGGTGTGCTGTGGTATAGTATGAGTGAAGTGCATGAATGCAAGCCGCATGCCCCGGAGGGACGATGTTGATCTGATCATCAGCTCATCATGTGAATGTTTTTTACTATTTGGAGTTTGGAGGTCAAGTCGGAATAATCTCAGCTGCTGCTTCTGCTTACGGAGACTTGCTCAAAGCTGCTTCACGTTTGATGTGACGTCATGTCATTTTACTATGAACATCAATGCACCAGAACACCAGAACTACAACGTACTGCAACCGTAGATACTACTATTTATAGCTGTTGTTTTCACCACACTGCTAGTGCGTGGTCACGAAGTAGAGTACGTACTCGTACAAGAGCAGTACGTAGTACTAATAGTAGTGCTTGCTTCAGGTTGTTTGTACGGGGTGTATACATACTTAGTATATACTTAGCGTAACTACAAATATTACTCAGAGTTAAGGGCACTGAAGATTGGCTTGCACACCTACCTGTAGGGTCTACGCGTACCAAGTACTTCCGGGCATTAAACTGCTGCCTGTTTGTATCATTCATACTGGATTATACTCAAACGAAGTCTGTGTTGTCGTATCTACGTACCGGTAGCATGTACATTCCAGTACCAGGTACCATGGGGATGACATACAAACTTCACTGATTCGGTTAGTGAGATCTAAGGCTACAACAATAGAGACTTTCGAGGGGGGTGGGTGGCGTTCAGGTTAGTAAAACTCAGTTTAGGCTAAAACATATATAGCCAGCACCCGGCTTTGTTTTAGCTTGGGTCGCAAATTGCTCAGGTTAAAACCCGGAAAATGCTTACCTAACCCTAACCCTAAGCTTCCCGCTGAGGTGTAGTACTCAATTTTAGCTATTTAGCAATGTAGCACAAGAACACCCACAGGAACATACCGTATACTGTAATCAAGTGATATGATGATATGATAACACCCTGGGTTGAATTTATCATTTTTGAGCCGGTGTTGTCCAAAACAAGGGGAGCACACACTATTAATGGTACACATTATTACTAATAATAGTACACACAACCAAACGCTACGCTACTAATAGTACACACAACCGAACTGCTAAACTATTAATACTAATATGACACACTATCAACAGTTAGGGTTGCTATTTTGTGCTTAGCGACCAAGAAAAACAGCGACATCGACCAGCAAAAAAAAACAAATCCCCGCCAAAAGCCGACGCCTCCACCCACCGTACAATTACTTGATTTCGGTGTATAAAATTCCGGAATATTCACGAGCATAGCGCGGGAGATCGCGCATGAATATTGAACTGAAAGTTCGTGTACGTCTCCAGATCTAATACGCCTACATGCTGCCGAGGTTTAATTTTACATTGGAGAAAAAACAAAGGTGAAATCACCGAAACACTGGCTGTTTTGGGGGTATTTCGAAGTAATGTAGGCAAATGTCGCCATCATGAGTTACAATAGGTGAAAAAACCTCACCACCATGATCATTGGGTTATGTGCCATCTAGTAAAACAAACCCCGCTTTATTTTATTACGTCGGAGCTGAGGGCTAGGTCTTCAAAAATAGGATAATATGGGCAATAAACGCAAGGAAAAAGCTTCGCATCATATATAGCCGACCTCTTCGAGCAAGCAGGGGATAATATATACCTATATTAATACCAGGCACCAGGTATATTGTGTTGTATTCAAAATGTCGTATGAAATATATGATACGTGTTTTAGTCAAAATAGGCGTTGTTGTTCTCACATTGATTCATATATAGCCGACCTCTTCGAGCAAGCAGGGGATAATACATACCTACCAGGTACCAGGTACCTGGTATATTATTTTGTATACGTGAAGCTTGTGTCACTCACCGAGAAAAAGACAACAGGTGGTTTGCAAACAATATGTGAAGGGCTCCATCTCCTGCGCTGCCCACCGCTGCTGCTGCTGCTGCTGCTGTCGCTGCTGCTGCTGCGGCCTACTGCAGCGGCTCCCATAATGAATGAACGTTTGTTGTGAACGGAATTATGCAATGAATGGAGCAGGGAGATTTGCTCTTCTTGCACGATCATGTGAAGTTTGCTCGCACAAAAAATCTCGTGAGTTTAATATACCGAGGTATATTGTTGTATTCACTCTCCAACCCAGAAACAACCGCGATATGGAGGACATGCAGCACACAGCCTACAGTAGGCGGAGACAATAAATGCGCTCCTCATCTGGAGGAGGACATGCAGCACACTCTGCGTTGCTTGCCGAGGAGGACGGTTGTTGAGGGCTCGGTGCTGATGGTATCTCGCCCGCAGGCTCCGCGATCGACATGTTGGGGCCGCGTGTACAGCGCGCTTACTGCTGCTGTTTCAGGCAGCAGCAGCAGCAAACAGCAGCAGCAGCAGCAGTAAGCGACTCCCGTCGAACTATTCAGCCTATTCTATTGATGTGTGTGACATTCCGCTACGTTTTGATTGGTTCATCGATGATGTATTATATCAAACTCCGAACGGCCAAAAACCACTTTTGTCGCCCCATAAAACACAAAATAGCAACCCTAACAGTGCACACTATTAATAGTACACAGCTGATGGCGTTGGAAGGGTGTCGTTGAGATATTTCCATAGAAGCGTCGCTCCGCGTTTCCACTTGCACTTTCCCTCACGCTGAGAAAATCAGCTCGGGAGTTTCGTCCAAGGCGGCGCTATGTTATAATATCACTTCATTACAGTATACGGTATATATTCGGCACCTGCAGAGCCGACATCCCTCCTATTTATTTTGTTTTTGAACGAAGCTCTATAAAGATATCGTGGCACAGAGAACAGAGAGTGGCACAGCGTACGAGTTCGAAGGCATCGCTGCCGCCCTTCAGGAAACCCTCGGCCGTGGAGTCGGTGGTGTCTCGGGTCTCCGAAGATGGAAGGCGGCTGCGCCCGAGAAGGAACACTTTTTTTTTTGTGGGTCGTCGATTTTCGAGGCAAAGAGCCCACAAAAAATCGGACCAATGAAGGAAGCCAAGCTTCTTTTTTTTATTATTCTTTATTTTCCCTTTTCGTTTTTCGATATTTTGTTTTCTCTTTCACGCAGCTGGATTGCTAGCAGGGTAGGTCGTACCCACCAGGTATGGCATTGCATTGTCTGCTCTGCTTACTGCATTGCAGCGTAGTATATCTGTGTAGTCGTTTTGTGACCACAGAACTGGTATCTATCTCTCTAGGATGAAGAATCGGCACGGACACTGGGTGTGCTGGATGTCGACAGGCAGAGAGGACGGTTTAATGTGAAGAACACAGACACAAGTGGTGGTACTACGATAATGTAATAGACAGCTGATACTATTAATGGAAGGGCCAAAGGCGGTGGTAATACTAGAGCAAGAGAGGGGGGAGGGCTACGAGCTGGCGCGCAAGTGGGTCAAGTAGTTCTGCGGACTGAACAAGCAGTGCTAGACGCCCCTTCCCGCAACGCTATCATAGCTGCTAGCTGGCGGGTCTTCGATATCGATGTGGTCCAGGGTGTGGAGCCAAGGTGTGCCTACCACGTTTACTGGTATAATGTACTACCAGGTAGTATATATGGGCTACGACAGCAATTCCTTATTTTTGCAATACATATGTAGCCCATCGCCTACATAATGCAATACCACAAGTTTTGTGAATTGCGAGGGCATATGGTGAGTTAGTTTCCATCTGTGTAAGGTACATGATATGTACGAGTACGCACGTCGAATGCAGTTGGAGCCAGGCCAACGCTAGGCCAACGCTAGCCCAACGCGGGAGCTGGCAATCCTCTCTAGTCCTCTCTAGTCTCTCTCGGGTGTGAAGAACTGAAGTAGGCAAAACATGGCTATGTGCTACCAGTATATCGTAGATCGTTCGACTGGGGAGGTAGCGTCCCCCATTCCTATTAACATGTATGTAGAAGCGACTGTGGGTAGACCTACAGCATAGGCCCACAAACTAAGAAAAACCTTCTAAGGCCAGCAACAATAACAACATAAGGCTCACTTTTTCGCGTACGCCAAGAAAATTGGAGTAAGAAACCGTGCTCAGCGCCGAGCGGTACGCTAAATTCAACATAATAACATAATAACATAATAACCTATGGTCAAGGGATTGTGTCAAAATGAGGTGCTAAGGCTTGCTCAGAATACGTATGATCGGTGTTAGGCGGGTCTGTACAAGCTGTAGCAGTCTCGATGCCGACGACTCGCAGCTCTGCAGTGCTGCGGTGCCGAGTGAGGATTGGGGGAAGGTTCAGAGATTGCGAATTTGGTGAGAGGGCTGAGATTCGGTGAGGAGACAAAAACAAAGCTACGAGCATGTACATCTGCTCGACCCCGCACCACTCATCGCGAACAGCCTAGCCACGTATTTGCAATTCGTTTTTTTTGTTACTTGCATTTTCGACTCAGCATAGTTACTTGAACCTAAGGTAAGCCGTAACCTGGGAAATTGCATGAGTTTTCCCGAAACTCTTCAGTATAATGTACCTGGTATCTAATTTCAAAATGTCGGCCATGAACCTGCATGTTGTAACAGAACGTAAAGAAAATCTCCAAGAGGCCCTGCGATAAGAAATCGGGATAAAATACTTGTATAGCACTGGGCCAGGCTACTCGTATGATACTACAGATGTAATACTCGTAGGTTCATATTAATAGGTTTCTCACTTGAGAGAGAGGGTGTGCTCGTGTGCTCCACACTTAACTTCAGTATAACCAAGGTATAACCGCTCCCGACTTTACTACTGTCTGTACCTCGTATTTCCCCGGAATTGTTGGCTAGTACCGGACACCTATATACGTTTAATACGAGTATTTATATATCTACTGGTGTAATTTGAAACAGGAAAGCTGGTCCAGGCAGGAGTTGCTATATCATACTTGAGAACTTGAGAATCGGTGCGTTCTACGTACATTTCAGCAGTAAAATTTAGGGCTCGATCATTGGCTCGGTAGTACGTGTTTTTTTTTCATTCTTTATGTTTTCCTTTTCGCTTTTTCTCTTCTGTGTTTCTCTCTATTTTCTCTTTCATGCTCCTGGATTCCTAGCAGGGTAGGTATTGCCTGTCGTATATGGCATTGCATTGTCTGCTCTGTTTATTGCACTGCAGCGTAGTATCTCTGTGTCGTAGTTTTGTAACCACAGAACTGGTACCTCTCTAGGATGAAGAATCGGCACGGACACTGGGTGTGCTGGATGTCGACGGGTAAAAAGGAAGGTTTAATGTGAAGAACACACACACGTAATATTAATAGTTATAAGTGGTATATTATACGAGTATGATAGCTTTAAGCCAGGAGAAGGGTTCCTGGCTTCGTACGTCAGCAGCCAGGAACCTGGATCCGACCAGGACACCAGGACTATGGTCGCGGCGCAACCATCGCCCCCCACAGCTAGGCACAGCCCACAGCCCACGGAGGACTGGGCTGAAGGCGCCCAGCCGGAGTCACGCTTTTACGCGATTTGGCTTCACTACGCAGCATATAGAGAGAAAAAATGTTGATTTTCGGCCGTACCTCAAAGGCAATGTTGGCTCAGGGGTGGCTGGTATAGATTAATTGACCCACAGGAAAAAGTCGGAAATGCGAAAATACCAGCACCATTAACGATAATAGTACGAACAAAATGTATGGTGACAGAGGCGTGTACGGAATGTCAATGTGTTGCCTAGATTAATGTTCTCTCTCTCTTCAGACGCATACGTTTCGATGGGTTTTCGTTGTATAATGAGGCGTTTTAGTGGGGAGATACATATATTTCCAATATCTTGGAATCCTGAAATCTCCCTCACTGCTCAGCCAGCAGAGATGTCCCGCCAGAACCAGTATACTGCCAGTAGATACAACCCCAGCACGGAGCCCTACTAAATTCAGTCATGATCCCCAAATAAATACTTCGAAGTACGAATATGCCTGCTTTTCTTATTGCTCGTTATTTTACGAGTACGTCCCATATGTATTAAAAAAATAAAAAAACAACAGCTGTGAGCTCGAGGATTTCGTCGAAACTCATCTTTGCTAGCTGAGTGTAATACTTCGATCGCGCGTACTTACGGATTTTATATGTCCTCATGTAGGATGTACATCCCGTATGAGGGGGACACAATCTGAGGCTGTAGAATTCAGGAAGTGTGTGTCTATTTGTGGGGGAAGGAAAAATTAAATTTAATTAAAATTAAAATTAAACAGTCTGAAATAAACGTACCAGGTATACTATAGTGTTCCGACGAGTTTACGTGATAGAGGGGTTCTACTATTTGTAGCCATGTATGGTATATAAGAAGAGGTGTGTGAGGACAGGTTATGGAGTACAACTTAAAAGCACCCGGATGAATTTTTAATTTATGAGTGATTTGGGTTTTTGATAGTGTGCATTATTTATTTGTACCTATGAGGTATGTTTAGTGGCAATTATTATAGTAAGAACAACAACAACGTTTTATCCTTTATAATTGTTAGCCTGATGTATGACGCAGCAGTGACGTGATCACTGACTCCAGCGGGCAAACCAACCACCGCTGCTTCACCTTTTATACTTGCTGGTAGAGCAGTATACTAATACGTACGAACAGCTGAACAGCGGCAGCATCACGCAGCACCAGGCCCGCGCCCATCGCTGCATATGATATCATACACGCAATACACAGCACAAAACAGCACCCCAAGAATCTAGAAGCCTAGCATCGGTACGCTTCGCAGTCTGCTCGGGGCACAGCGGCAGCAGCAGCACAGGCACCATAAACCAATCAACACTCTTCTTGAGCTGACACTACGTACTACTGTACGTACTCTATTGTCTAATTCGCTTTGAAAGCAAGCAAACAATTCAGGAGATTCAGGGTCGAGTCGACATCGATCGAGCAACCAAGTTGAGCTTCCCAAAGGCTTTCCAAAGGCTTTCTGAGTAAAATTCCACGACGTGGGCGAAAACGCGAAAAATGGATTTTTTCGGGTTTTTTCATGGGCCGGCCTTTCTTCTGTCAGCGCCGACCCGACATCCGTGCACCCTGGCCAAGGAAACAAAAGGAGGCCCGCGCAACCCCTCTCGCCCGCCTCCAGGCTCACATGAATTCCCTTGCTGGAAGACCGTCCTGGAAGCAGAAGATCACCGGCGCAAGGTCTTGCGCTATGCCCTCAAGCCTTCTGCACGGCAGCCGCTGCTCGCCTATCTTGTCGATCGTGTCGATCGTGTTTGCTGGGTTCCAAGAGTTATCCGAGGCGGTTCTCCGGGTTATAAACAGATGCCCCTCTTGCATCTACAACTGGGTGGTGGAAACGGGCTGTGCAATTGCGGCTGTGCTCCGGGCGACGAGCTGCTTGTAGAGTTGCGGAGTGTTAGTTTATGTGCGTTTCCTGGCTTGGTTCTGAAAACCCACGCTACCGAGATCTAAAATTGCCCCCTTACGCAGTACCGCCATACCAGGATGTTGGAACACCCTCTGACGCCAGCCGGTTGCTGCGCTGTGTGTGCGCTGCTGCAACTGCGACCGTGAAAGCCCATTCCTCTCTACAGTAGTGAATTCGTACCCGGAGGCCACATCACAGCCATGACTAGGATATCGGCCCTTGTGCTTGCATTGGTGGTCTCGATGGCGGGCCCGTGCCTTGCGTTCGTCACTCCCCCTCCCGTCCTGTCGCACAGCAGCTGTGCATCAACCCCACGGGCAACCAGGTAAGACTTGCACCTGCGGGGTTGATCTCACGGAGCAATTCGTTGTGTAGTACCCTGGCAGAGTTATGGCAGGTGTATTGTCTCAACTCCCTGCCTGGTTCTGCCTATGCCATTAGCGGAGGGGGTAGTTGCCTGGGGCTAGCTCCGATAGCAGCAGCTCATACTCTTACCTTCTTGTGTGTTTTGCCACCTGGTGCTGGTATGCTGTACGTGAACGCACAGCGTACTGCTCGTACCACGAGCGCACCATCATCATGCGTCCTTACGTAGTCCTTATCATACTGCTGTGCCTGTCACACTGCTGCTCTGCACATGCAACCAACAGGTTATATCGTACCTGGTGTATTACCAGTATGCGTCTCTTTGGGCCTACGCGTGTATATAGAGCCTACAGCAGTACGAGTCTAGGGGGCTTACTCGTGATTTCATGATACCGGTAACCCCTGCTGGTACTGCTGTATATGTATACGTACGTAACGGTTTTGTCACTCGACTATATACTGCTGTCGAGCATTGGAGCTGAGCACCTTTTGCCTTTTGTCGGCAGCTGCAGCAGTGTTGATGTTCATCTATTGCCGGTGATAAACGTCTAGTGTGCATGTGTGCTCATGTATACCTGGTACGTATAGATGTGCTCATGTACAAGTGTCATGTTATGTTCATGTTATGTTCATGTTGAGTGATCGAGTTCAACGGGTTTCAGGACAACGCAAGGTTTTTACTCGTACATCCTTGGTGCATCCGCACTCGTCGTAGCGAAAGCTTTTGGGTCTTTTTGGTCAAGACGGGCCCCAATCCAAGCGGGATATGTGAGCCCTGGCCAGCTGGCCGGTGGGTGGTATACAGCAGCAGTAACAAGGTACACCAGACACCAGTACTGTGTAGAGACAGCAGGATGGCCGTGCACGGTACATCCCTGATCTTTGGCGTAAGAACCCGATATTTTAGCGACCTGGGAACATTACAAAGGTCGCCCGAGCACCAGTACCAGTCATTTCAGCTTTTGATACTCGTGGTACTCGCATTTAATATGTTGGTACTCGTGGCACTCTTGAGTACTCAGTCATTTCAGCTTTTGGAAGTCGAGGGGCTCACGAGTGCTCAGTCATTTCAGCTTTTGTTACTCTCTGGTGCCCAGTCGTTCCAGCTTTTGGTACTCTCGATACTCGCGAGTACTCAATCATTCCAGCGTGTGTTACTCTTGGTACTCGCCAGGACTCAGTCATGCCAGCTTTTGATACTCTTGGTCCGCGTGGGTACTCATGCGTTCCAGCTTTTGGTACCCTTGACACTCGCGAGTACTCAGTCATTTCAGCTTTTGGAATCCGCGGGGCTCGTGAGTATACTCAAGTCAGTCATATCAGCTATTGGCACTCTTGGTACTCGCGAGTATACTCAGTCAGATATTTCAGCTTGTGGTACTCGTTGGACTCGCGAGAACTCGGTAATTTCCGCGTTTGGTACTTGTGGGACTCCCGAGTTCTCAGTTATTTCAGTTGGTGCTCGTGACACTGGTACTCTGCCAACCTTTGCAGAGTTCCACTCGTGATGTTTGCTGGTACCGCACTGCTTCCTGCATCAGTTCTGTGATAATTTTACAGGTAAGCACCACAGCAGTACCACTGCGGCTTTTATGAGGTAGTGGCGTGCGAGTGGCAACGTTGAACAACACCAGCAGTATGGTAGAACACCAGTAGCCTACTGATGGAGCAGTAGAATGTGCAAATGCAAGGTGGCAATTGCCTCCAAACCTCGTGATCACAAGCCCCATGACGACAGGCCTAAAGCTTTGCGATTGCCGCGGAACGATTTACCCGAAAAGGTGTACGAGCATCTCGTAGGGTAAGTACTTTGGGGTGCCCCGGTTAGTCTGCCGGCGGGTATAAGCTACCAACGGGTATATTCCACCTTACTCTACCGCCCCCCAACACCATACTCGCCGTAACAGGGACTCGCGAGGACTCAGTCATTTCAGCGTCGGGTACCCTAGGGACTCTCGAGGACTCAGTTATTTCAGCCTTCGGTACCCTAGGGACTCAGTACTTCAAAAAGGCTCGGACTCGCGAGTCAATGACTGAGTCCCAATGACTCGGACTCTGACGCCCTTTGCAAGTCTGTGTACCCGCTTGCGTTCTTACGCTGGCGTACTCTCTTGCGTATTATCTCGCATTGTCATGCTTCCCCGTCTTTCTCCTTTTCTTCTTATTCTGTTTTTGTTTTCCTTTCTCCTTGTTCATGTTTTCCTTTTTTCTTTGGATGTATTCCACTTGCTCTTGCTTGAGGTGTATGTACGATGTGCTACAGTCGTGATGTGTATCGTACTGCGTTGTGTTTTTTTTGCTTCCACTCTAGAGTTTGTTGTACATTCTGTGACCACGGACTGGATTGTTTTGCGATGAGTTCATGTGAAAGCAACCTCAACAGCACCAGTATTTGGCCCAATGCGCGCGCCTTGCGCCAGCCGCTTGCTTTGAGCCCTGCAATGAAGGCGTGTACTAGGGAGGGGATAGGGGGAGGGTATGCTAGACACCTACCTGCCACCACGGCTTCAACAGAAAACAGCTATATAAAATCACGGCTTGTCCAGAACATTGCCGAGTGTGCGTAAGGCATAAACCTCCTATCATACGTATATAGGATACCACCTGAGCTCAAGACTATAAAATATGCTACTACGAGTACCAGTACTACCAGTAACAAACCACACTTTTGCTTGTACCAGAACGAGAACAGCACTATTAATACGACTGTTTTTGCGTCTACGTCTGTTCATCTATGTATTGCGAACATGGTTTCATTCTTCATCGTGATACATACCTGGATACTTGGTGTCTCACTATGCCATTATACTATTCTGCTGCTGTTGTCAGCAGCTCGTACTATCCATATTCCTGTAATGTAGGGTTGGACGTGTACCTGTAATGTAGCCCTTGTACTACAGTAGTAATGTAGTATTCCACATCATTCACCTGCCATGCCAGACTCCTGGTACCGTATGAATACGAGTAGCCACAATGAGTAAAATATGTTTGCATCAATCTGAAAACTACGACTACCACCTCTACCGCCACCACCACCAACCCCACCACAAACCCCACCACCACCACCACCACCACCATCACCTCTACCACCATCACCACCCACCACCCCCCACTACAACAACCGCAACCACGACCATCACCACCAGCCACTACCTCTATCACAGCCACCAACCACGCCAACCTAACAACTTCCCCTTCCGTTTGTATGTCGTTCGTTTTTCCCTGAAGGTCCTGCGTACGGCGAGCTACGGCTCCAAGAGCCGCAGCGGTATCGGTGGCGGTATCGGTATCGGCGTTGGGCAAGTCTCGATCAAGCGCAACAGTGCTGAGCGCGTCGGAAGACGGCGTCGCCGAAGCTGTCGCCCCCCAGGAGCCTGTACCTCCTATCCCTCCTGTGGAGCCCACGAGCAACCTCCCCTTTTACCTCGACCCTAGCACAAGGTAAGTCCCTAAGGGGTTATGTTTGTCGTTGGATGTTGGTCCGGCTTATTTTGGTTTAGTGTAGTTTCGTATGGTGTCCTGTAGATTTTGTTGGTGTTTTTTCTTGTTGAAAGGGTGTTTTTTTTACCCCTGGAAGTGTTGTTTTCTTGCCACCGTAGCGTTCCCGCGGCACGGGTACGGTTATTACCCACACTAATACTAACACATCACTGAACCTAATACTCTTACTAAAACGCTGCACCAGTGCAGCTATTGTAACTTACTACAGCAGTTTAGCTATTGGTAACACTCCACAGCAGTGCGTGCAGCTAATATACTACGATAGAGCAGTGCAGCTATTAGCAGTGTTACGCGCCGTCGTCAAGAACTTGGTGCCATTATATACTATATACTAGAGCAGTGCAGCAATGAATACCATACTATTATACGACAGCAGTAGTACTTTATACGAACTGCTATGTATATGAGGAGAACAACATATGAAGCTGCAGAACTCAGGGAGCGTGTGTCCATCTGTGAAAAATTACCCGTGGGTATCCACGTAAATTTGCCACTACTAGGAGATGATTTATACCTGATATTACTGTTTTATAAACATCTAGTAAAATAATAAATGCATGTCTAAGTCTTCGTATTGTGTTTTTTCGACAGAGATGCCGGAGGTGCTGTTAATTGTTCCCGTGAGATCGAGGGTTTCGTCGAACCTCATATATACATATATACTCGAAGTATATATTCAAGCTGTGTGGGATAATTATAGCGTGCGTACTGCTACTTATCGCACGAGGTACTTATGTACACTTGGAAGTATGCATTTTGCTGCCGACCCATACCCTATACCCCTGGCCTCACTCTATCAATGCATGATATGGTGCATTATATGATATGGTGCCTCACTCTATGAATGCATGATATGGTGCCTCTACGACGTATGAATGCATGATATGATATGGTGCCTCACTCTATGAATTCACGACAACAACCAACGCACATCCATCGGCCTCACGCTTCGACCCTCTCCTCCCACGGCGCTCCGCTCCGCACCGCACCGCACCGCACCGCACCGCACCTTATACGCTATTGGCCCCTCGGGTGGCGTGTTGCTGTTACAGGGGAGGAGCGGTTGTGGTCCCCACCCTGTCCTTGTTGCTTCCGCTGGGAGCGTACGGGCTGCTGACGTCTTTGGGAGTGGACGGCAGCAAGGCGGGTGAGTGGTACCTCACTGACCTCATACAGCAGGCATACAGTAGCTATTTCGTGTGGCATCCTGCAGTGTGCAGCACCTAAACCAGTCGAACATGGGCCCTCTATTGGACTAGCGCTAAACCGGTCGCCCCGGTGATCTAGCAGGTAACACGAAGAATGCTAACGTTGAGATCAGGGGTTCGAGTCTCCGTACGATGGAGATTTTTATTCTCAAATGACACCAACAGTTACTGTCGAGAGCTCCTATTGTAGCGTGGGTAGGCACAATTCCACGAGAGTCGACGAGGGAAGAAAGTGTTGACATCTTCTCGCGAATATAATGTAAGGCAAGTATCATATGTATATATGATAGCGTAGTGGGGAGGGAGGAGAAGAGCCTACGTAGTGACCCCGGATCTGAGTTACGACTAAAGAGGGAGAGAGAAAATACGGCGAAGATAATAAATGGGAGGGAAAAAAAGAAAAAAAACAGGTGCCAGGTATATAGGCTAAAACCAACCCCCAAAACATCGAATATCCATTTTTGGTTCCGTTGTTTTCGTGATCCAGACCTGCTTGTTTTTGCGCGCGGTTCGAAAAAAATAACGCTTGGGACAGATCAGATCCCGGTTTGATTTCGTCATAATGCATATAATGTATACGAATTTCAGGGCAGATAAGAGCCCTGATCTGCACGATCTGCATGATCTATTAATAGATCCGTATCATCTGCCGGGTGGGAACCGTATTAACTGCTGTGTCATCTAGCACATGTGTCCTTGGTTGAATCTGATCTGCGTGATCTAGATCATGTGGCCGGGTGGGAGCCGTATGATCTGCATGATCTGTATGATCTAGGACGTGTGTCCTGGGTTTGATCTGTACTGTACAGCTCCTGTATTCAGATCCTGCACAACAGCTCACTACACCTCGCTAACCCTTCTTGTCGTTGGCCTTGTTTGTCGTAACTCGCACTAACCCTCAGGTGCATGGGTGGGGGTGGGCTACACGATGATTGGGCTGATCGCGTGGGTGGGTTCCTACTTCTTCCGTGTGGCAACAAAAAACATGACCTACGCTGTTCAGGTGAGCCAGCGAAATAGAAAGAAGCCTCCGTATTGTATGAAAACCGTTTAGGCCTAACGATTAATAAGGATTATTACTGCTGTAGTAGCAGTACCCGAAGGGTGTAGAGTCATTAGTATTCGGCCATTTTGTCGAAGCCTAGCGATCGATGACTGCACCCGAAAGGTTTCGCACCTCGGAGAGATGATCTGCAGATAATCAGATATATCAGATACAGATGATCTGCAGATAGATCAGATACAGATGATTTGCAGATATATCAAATAGATCAGATAGACCAGACAGATCATTGCCCCTTCATCATCTATAAGCAGTAGACCATTCAAGGCAGATATATTACCGATATTGTATGATGTAGCTCATTTTTCCGGGTGGGAGCCGTATGATGTACCTGGTGCATGATTTTAGCACATGTTTCCCTGGTCGGGTGTGCACTATGCAGATCATGATCAGATCTTGCACAACCTCTCACAACGGCAGGCGAGGAACTACTGTACATGATATATATGTAAATAGATTTTCTGTAAATGGTATATCTGTAGATTATCTGTAGATGATCTGTAGATGATCTGTAGATGATGTATCTGTAGATGATCTGTCCGAGGTATGAATGGTAGTGAGTAGTGAGTAAAGTATATTTTAACCACTTGGTCGAATCTTGACTAAATCGTAAAAACGCCTCGATATTTGACGCCTACGAGAGTATTAAAGAAGGTATAGCTGTCGCTAGGAACTCGCGCGGCAGGATATTTGTAGCTATCGTGTACCCAACCTTCATCAAGTTCAAACGCTTTGGTGGAAGATATACACCAACTCAACCCAACAAATGTGTGCACTTGTTTTGGTCTTGATTGTTGGCAACTCCAAAGGGGTCCCTTTTATTCTATTCAGCACCATCACAATTAGAAACTCACATGCGCTCGTGATGATACGATACATGGTATTTGTACTCGTTGAAAGTGAGACACTTCCGACAGATCAGATAGATCATCTGTAGATCATCTGTAGATAGATTAAATATATCAGATAGGTCAGATATATCCGAAACTGCCGTTATGAAGTGTTGTGCCATAACTGTGCACTACAGATCCAACCCAGGAAACATGTCCTAGACCATGGAGACTATACGGCTCCCACCCGGCAACATGAGCTAGATCCTAAACATCAGGATTGCACGTATCTGCCCTCAAATATCTAGATAATGATGTGGGAGTGATATGTCAGTGATCTGCCAAGTGATCTTGTCAGTCATCTGTCAGCCATCTGTCAGTGATCTGTCAGTCATCTGTCAGTCATCTGTCAGTGATTTGTCAGTGATCTGTCAGTGAGCTGTCAGTGATCTATCAGTGATCTGTCAGTGATATGTCAGTGATCTAACAGCGATCTGTCAGCGATCTGTCAGTGATCTGTCCGTGATCTGTCTATAATATGGCAGTGATATGTCAGTGATCTGCCCGAGGTGGGGCAATGTTTAACGTCAGTGCTAACTTAGTGGAGCAGGTTATCCCTTCGGCCCAGCAAGGGGCCCTTGAGCGCTTGACCATTTTTCGATTAATAGCGTATGGTGTAATGTTTGCATACGAGCGTACCCAGCATAATACCGCTCCTATAAAAGCGAAGTGTAGTTCCCATCAATCTGTCCCCGAAACGTGCATGCACATGAGACTACTGTAGAACTGTAATGCTCTTACTGTACAGGGGTTGCTGAGTGAAATCCTCGTAGGAAGTAGACCGTACGCATGGCAAGTACTGTACATTGTACGCTGTACGCAGTATGCTGCAGGCCGCAAGCAAGTAGGCTGCAGGCCGCAAGCACCTAGGCTGCAGGCCGCAGCCTGTAGGCAGTGACATGATTCCAGCAGGGGGGCACTGCAGGCGGGTACGGGGGGTATCAACACGATGATACTGCAAATACATTAATTGCAAACACCTGGTCATTAGTCTCCGAAACTTGGATGTACTTGTAGGTATATTTGATAACAAACCGTTCCCACCCCTCCCCGCTCCGCACCGCCCCTTCTTCTGTTGCTGTCCTGTCCTGTCCTGTCCTGTCCTGTCCTGTCCTGTCCTGTCCTGTCCTGTCCTGTCCTGTCCTGTCCTGTCCTGTCCTGTCCTGCCCTGCCCTGCCCTGCCCTGTCCTGTCCTGTCATTTCCTGTCCTGCCCTGCCCTGCCCTGTCCTGTCCTGTCCTGTCCTGTCTTGTTGCGATAACGTGTACGATGCGACGACAGCTTAAAAACTACGAACAGGCGGTGATCGAAAAGCGTTTCAGCGAGCTCGAGGAGGAAGAAGTTGATGCCCTATTGGACGAGGTCAACGAAACATAACAACAACCTTAAGACATCATACAGTGAATGCCAGCAGGATTATTAAACAAGCGAATCGGGTATTGGCCAGCTTTGACCGCGAAACAGGAAAATAGGACACAGGCGGACACAGGCGGACACAGGCGGAACGGGGATTGATTGGTTGGCCAGATTTGAACGCGTACGAGAAGCAAGGATTAGACATTAGCCGGCTTTGAGCGTGAAACTTTTAACTACTGCTGGCGAGCGGCGGGGGAAAATGTTGGGTTAGTGGTACTTTTTCTTCAATATTTTTTTTCGCTGGCGGCTGGCTGGCGCTAACATAATGAAAATGAAAATGAAAATGAAACAAGCGAAGCAGGGATCGGCCAGCTTTGATAGCAAAACGAAACATACCGGTATGAACGGTTCACAGGAAGCGGGGATTATTGTGGCCGCTTTGAACACAAAACATCAAGCATAAAACGATCAAGGCGGGGATTGGCCAGCTTTGAACACAAAAACATGAAACTTCGCGAACCGGGGATTGTCTAACTTTGAACATGACACATTTATAATGCAAAACGAGCGAAGCGGGTATTGACCTGCTGTCACCGAGAAACGTTAAAATGAAACGAGAGCGAAGCGGTCGGAATTGGCCAGCTCTCACTACTAAATGTTCTTGAGCTTGACGGTAAAACTTGACGGTAAAAAGAGGCGATTACAGCATGATGACAGCAAACGCCCACGGCGTGACTGGGGCATGATACAAACTGATTGCCCGAATTGCAATGGTTGCAATGCAAGGAGTCGGGCGGCACGGGCGCCAGATGATCATTGTTATGTCTGCCTGTACTCACGAAACCAAAGGACACCAAAGTTGTCAAATCAATAGATCATTGATTTGGTCGCTTCGTATCCCGCGAGGACTGATGTTAGGCGTCACTCATGCCGAAAATGAAGCCAACGAAGCGGGGATTGCCTATACACTCATGTATTTGATTAAAGTAGTGCTTTGTGTTCTGATGTTCGGCGTCACTCATACCGAAAATGAAACCAATGAAGCGGGGATTGGCTTATAACACTTTTATGTATTTGATTAAAATAATGCTGGATGTTTTGTGTATGCCTTACGTGTCTTCGGACAAGGGATTATAGCAAGAAAACGGTACACCGGGGACTTTTTGCGCCTGAAGACGGTACAGGGAAAACCCGCCATATAATGCACCGTACACCAGCAGCGTTTATTAATAGTGGCCAAGGTACCGGTGTACAAAGAAAAGTGAAAATCAACCTGAGTATAGCGTGTACTCTAGATAGGCATCGGTGTACCGTAAGGTTTGTTGCGCGTTGAGCTACCGACATCAGGAACTTTCTGTGGCAGATTTCCCCTGTATTGTACTGTACCGTTAACTGGCGCGAAATGCCCGCGGTATACCGCTTATTGTCCAACGGATAGGGCAACCAGTTGGCTGATCCTCAGTCGCCGACTCGGTATTAGTTGGCATTAGTTGGCTAAATATTGCAGTTGGTTGCGTGAAGTGATTTGCGGAGTTGCGCGTTTTTTTACTGGGCATTAACCAAAAAGAGGTATACCTACGCACTTTGAGCCATTTATAGGTACACTGCGTAATGTACACCCGAAACGGCTTCCGGGCCCGCCTGATATTGGGCCTGCGCTCCATTGTGCCTACAAATGGCTCAACGTGCGCAGGTACACCTATTATCGGCTGCTCAATGTGCGTACCACCTATTTTTGGCTTCAACTGTACCTATAAATGGCTCAAACGATCACTTTTTGGCAACTGAAATATAGACAGACGGCCACATCAGATGCCGGGACTGTCAACCAGCCGACCGTACCAGTACAACCACTAACACTGCGGAGTTATCACGCATTACCTACAAGCGAGAAATCGTATCGCGATTAATGCATACGTATTCTGTACGACACCCCTCCTACACACACATATATATACGATGCGGAGAAACAACAATGACGAGTGTTTCCGTGCCGTTATGCTGAAAGTACAATATACATACTGTAGCGCAGTGTATAGTAGGAGAAACTTTGGTATATGTATACGTGTACAGAGCAATACCATACGGTTACGAGGGGGTCTAAGTTACACAGCCGTTGGCGCGGTCCGGAACAACATTCCATACGTAGCAAACGTGGGTGAATGTGTGGTCGTCTGTCTATATTTCAGTTGCCAAAAAGTGATCGTTTGAGCCATGTATAGGTACAGTTGAAGCCAAAAATAGGTGATACGCACATTGAGCAGCCGATAATAGGTGTACCTGCGCACTTGGAGCCATTTGTAGGTACAATGGAGCGCAGGCCCAATATCAGGCGGGCCCGGAAGCCGTTTCCGGTGTACATTACGCAGTGTACCTATAAATGGCTCAAAGTGCGTAGGTATACCTCTTTTTGGCTAATGCCCTTTTTTATTTGTCTGGCGTTTCTGGTTCGAAATGTGCGTTTTGTTGTTATCATACTGTGGAACATGTCAGTATCATTCACAAACCCAGTCAGCACCATTCAAAAAGTCAGCTAGTTGGCTTGCTTCGCCACATTCCCCTGACCCAGCTAATAACTACAGTACCTGGTATACACATGTGAGGTCATCACAGTAGGCGTACGCAAACTCGCGGCCATGTTCATAGATGCATAGTCATCGCACGGACACATTGGGACTTCCCGTTAGAGAGAGCTTCGGTAAACTGGGGAACTGTGTTTACGGACACAGGCAGTAAAATACACGTTCTGGACGAACCTTCATAAAGGAATTGCACACACTCCTCGGACAGATCAGTGGCAGCTCAGACAGATCAGGCAGATCTAGATATTTGAGGGCAGATACATGCTTTCCTGGTCTGTATGATCTTGTATGATCTGTATGACCTAGCTCATGTTGCAGGGTGGGAACCGTACGAGTATAATCTGCGTGGTCTACCTTTCTTTCAGATCATGCACAGTACCTCCCACAACTATTAATAGATGGTCTACCATCTAGAGATGGTCTAGATGATCTACAGTAGATAGATAGATAGATAAATCATCAGTTGCCCGAGGTGTTAATTGCTTGTGTACGGGAACCGGAAAACCCCGCCCAAAAGATGCTTCGGAGAGAAGTTGGCTGCAAGAGATCTAAAGACGAAGTTGCTTGTGGCAAGACCGCCCGTTGTCTGCCCACCTTACTTATAGCATCAATGAACTGAGTGCCCACGTTCCGAGGCAGGCAGACGTATTGTCTACCACGCCGATATTGTAGGTTGGTGTTGACACATGCCTGCAGTCAACAAAACCCCGAAGGCTTACGTACCCCGGGCCTTCTATATGCAAAACTACAGTATGGTCTTGTCCGTCTGACACCCCCCCCCCAATTCAGAAGCTCACAACCAAGCTTTAAAAAACGTTCAGTTCGCACAGAGGTGCGTGAGATCGTTGTCAGCGCTCGTTTTCTCGGCGACGATATATTACCCTATAATAATGCTAGAATGCTAGAATGCTATAGTGCAATAATGCTAGAATGCTAGACTGGTATAATGGTATAATGGTGTAATGGTATAATGCTATAATGGTATAATGGTGCTAAAGTCGAACAATATACTTAGTATTGTCGGGAAAGGCTCTCGATCCGACCTTTCCGATAACACCTTTTATTCGGTAATGACCACCTTTTATTTGGCGTTCTGGAATAATCGAGCGCTGCAAAACGATGATAGCACCCGCCTCTATGCGAACGCAGCGCTCTTTACTCTTTACTCTTTACTCTGTACGGTGTAGTAAGCATTTGTTTTTTCGAAACGGTTTCCAAACGGTCTCCAAACGGTCCCTGGCCTACCGTAGTAGTATTGTTTTGGGCAGTCGAAATGTCCGATCTCCCTCGCCATCGAGGGGGTCCTTGGCGGGGCGAGTGGGCTCCGCATCCATCCATCCATCCATGGTGTCTCAAATGTATAATATGTCCAGTAGTTTCGCACATATTGTATATGCCCATGGTTGAAAAGCCTTGCGGCGTCAGAGAGGACCAAACACAGCGAAAGAGAGCGATCGCCACCAGGTCACCAGGTCACCCCCTCAAGGAAATGCAGCAGGATATCTAATAAAATATAATAAAATACGCTATGAACGCCCATCCATGCTCAAATGCTCCTGCAGCTCGATCCATGCTTAAATTCTCCTCCTGCAGCTCGACAAAAAAAGAACCTCATTTTATGCGGCACACTTCTGACGGCGGGCTTTAATCCGATGATCTTGGCAGCGTGATAGGGGCAGGCCTGCTGTCATACCTTGTTGCCTTCTATCTGTGTTCTGTGCGTTATTTCTGAGTGGTCTACAAACTTCGCATAGCGTTGCAGATATGACGGCAGACTCTGAGAGAGAAGACTCTCAGAGAGAGGTAGATCGAGATGCCGTTTAGCTAAAGGTAAACCATGGGGGGCTGTTTCGCATGCGATGGCGCAAGGCACCCAAGGAGATGGGAATTGCGTCCGGCCTGCGGTTTGTGTCGGCTATCAGTACTCCCATCATAGCGTGAAAGTGAAAGTTTGGCGCAAAAACGTCAAAAATATCGTGAGTCAAGTTTAGCCCGAAACACACGTGGTCGAGAGGATTGAAAAGGCTCAAGGCTCGAAAATTCTGCCTGTTCAAGATTGAGGTTTTGCTCGAAAAGGTGTTTATCATGTTTTACTTCCAAAATCCTGTGCAGGGCTTCGTTTTTAATGGCGACGGGAAAATAATCGCGAACTCTTGCAGTAGGAAAGCGTTGTCCGTTGTCCGTTGTTCGTTGTTCTTCTGTTGGGTGACAGAACTGCGCTCTACTCACACTGTATGTGTGTAATTTAGTGTGGGGGTTAGCCCAATATGAATATGAATAGTATTATTGGTAGCAAGCAGCCTGGGCTAGGGCTGCTTGCTAGGGCCGACGGTGGAGTCGCCATTCCATCTCACCGCCATGTAGTAGTATTAGTAGTCACTCTTTCCAAGGCACGAAAGGGCTGCCGAAAACAGAAGGAAGCATGGAAGTTTTCTATTCTGGGAGAGCGGGGGGTGGGCTTACTTTAAAACGACGGAGTAAAAGCAGACCTCTTAAAACAGCACACATGAGAGAGACACCCAATGACCCAAACTAAACTACACACCACCAAACAAAAGGTAGCAATGAGAAATAGGCCCTGGCTAGCCTAGAGAGGTATGAAGGCCCCAGCTCTTCGACCCCCACGACAGTAGTACGTACTTGTCTACTCGTAATGCAAGGCCGTGGTCATGCCAGGCAGGGCTAAGATAAATAAAAAGCATGTCAAGAACCTCCACAGCAACAGCAACTGTAGTAAGGCTCCAGTCGTAGCATGCAACGGTCAATTTCCAACGGTCATGTTCGCAACGGCTAACTTCCAACGGTCATTTTCGCAACGGTCAACTTCCAGCTTAGCAGCCGAATAGCTTGATAACTACGTTTACATGGAATATAGTATAGCTTAAAGCGTAGAGTTCCAGCCAAGAAAAACACTCGCTGCAAAGGCCAACCAAAGGCCACCCCATGAGGCTTAAAACGTACCAGTACTGATATACACCATGGAAGATAAGCACCCGCATCGAAACTACGCTCGCAGGGCCTGCTAAGAAGGCGTAGGGCATAGATATCATATCAACCACACAAAAGATACCCTTCTCAGACCAAACAATATGGCTCAGGGCGCAGTCTAGACTACAAGCCGTACCAACGGCGCCCGCAAGACCAAATAAACAAGGCTTCGAGCGTAGACTAGACTATTATAGCAGCCGAAAAACCTACGCGCACAAGGCCAGCTAGAGCGCACCGGTGTAGAATACCACCCGAACAAAAAGTACGCCACGAAGGCCGAGCAAAAATAGTTAGAGAGCGCGTAGATCTACTGTGCTACTGTGATAGATTTAGCAGCCTAGATGTAGACTAGCAGCCGAACTCGGCCGCGATCTCGGCCACCTTGACCGGGCGGCCCTCCTTGGCAGATCTTGCCGCCGCCATGCCTGGCGAAAACAAAAACAAAAAACGAGCAAAACAAAAAAATAAAAGCCCGGCGAAATCAGAAAAAAGACACGGCAAAAACAAAACAGCAAAAAACAACACCAAACACAAACAAGATGAAAAATATCGTGCTACTGATGTAACCGCGTTGCTTGTATTTATATAATACGCACAATGTAGATCCCCCTCTGGCAGAGAGAAACAGGGAAGACCATCCACATTAACAAAGCAGGGACGAAAAGTGATCGTGTTGCTTGTTCTTGAGCAAAGGATGTGCGTAGAGGAGAGCATCACGGTGAACAAGAGGAGGACGTAAACTAGCCCACGATATTATATGTCCGGGGACCTGCCCCATCCAACTCAACATCTGCAGTACTGTATGTACCTTACACGTACCCGACATGTACCCTACATATACCTTACACGTACTTTATATGTACCTTACATGTACCTTACATGTGCCTAATTCCTTATTCCACAATTGACGACAGTTAAAAAGTTAAAACGTACCAGGTACCCACCAAGCGAGAGGCGAAACTGTGTACTAGGAATTATGATTTGAGTAGTTTTGGCAGCGACAGAAGGGCATTTGACGTTACAGTACCCTCATCGCCGTATCGCCTAATCGTCTTATGGTGGATACATATATATATATATCGCCGATGGAGATTCCCGTCGAATGCAAACAGCAACAAAAAATAAAAGCTACGTAACAAACCTTCCAAAAAACAAACAAACGTTATGTTCAACAGCCCAAACTAATCGCGTTATAATTCACAGCCCAAACCAATCGCGTCATGGTTCACAGCCCTGCTACTATAGTCGCGTTACGTAACCGCGTTATGTTGAGCAGCCCAAACTATTCGCGTTTTGTTTAACAGCCCAAACTAATCGCGTTATGATTCACAGCCCAAAGCATCGCGTTATGATTCATAGTAAATAGGACCAAACATTGTTAGTAAAAAAAAGCGAATACATATTTTCTTGTGTGTACCCTAGGTCCTATTAACTATGCTCCCCCGTAAGCATCGCCCTATTCACAGCAGCCCTACTACAATAATCGCGGCAGAGCATTCACAGCCCTACCAACTCATGGTGTTATGTACCACAAACAGCCCTACTATTTAATAGGCGTGGTCTCACCGATGAAGATGGTGATCTTCCCGTCAATGCCGAGGGCAGGCTCGAGAGACTCATCGCCAGTCTTCACGTACTCCACGAAGGCAGCCATGATGTTCACGTACGAGTCCGCGTAACGGTCCAGGAAGAAGCTGTACGGCACGCCTGTTCAGGTCGCGACAAAAACCCGAAAAAGGGCCGCGGGGGGTGCGTGGGTGCCAGGGAGGGCCGGGGGGAGGGGGAGGCGGGGGAAGGGAGGGAGGGAGGAGCGGGGGGGAGTTGGGAGGGAGGGAGGGTATGGGGTGGACTGTCAACGTTTGTGGGTTGGCTTCGAAGCTTCGCCGCTGTGTGTAGTATTGTACGGTGGGTCAGTATGTGCCTTGTCGTACGTAAAAAAAAAACACAAGAACTCTTAAACCTTCTATTAATAGTTGAAACGTTAAGAATTATTGCAAAATAATAGCCTGCCGACATAAATAGTTGGTATTTAGTAGTTGGTAGTTGGCTTGTGTGTGGGCGATGCTGTAATGGTCCTTGGCTTGTGTTACCTTCCTGTAATTGTCTAAGTCCCAAAAAAGCGTAAGTGTCCACCTCATTAATTAATCGACGTACTGTACCTGCAGAAATGGCCTCACCCAAATTCCAGATAGTAAGAGTTTGCCCCCACTTTGCCAAGGGCATAATACTATAGATTGCAGACCCTTTACTTGGAAAAGCTACAAAGCCAAGAGCCGTGTTAACCCGTTTAGGGCATTCCTTATTGGGCATGCGGCTTATTAGGATTGCACTCCCGTCGTGCGGAGGGGACACAACAATTACTATTAGAGTGGGTCATATTTCGGTGTAGGTATTATTACGGTGGAGCATAGTAAACACTACTAATAGTAAATAGGACCAAATATTGTTAGTAAAAATCGGTAAACATAGGTAAACATAGGTAAACATGTAGGTTTTTCTGTGTACCGTAGGTTCGTATTGGGGGAGGGGAGGAGGGAGAGGAGCCTACTTTGTGACCCCGGATCTGAGTTATGACCAGGAAGGAGAGAAAAAGGAAGGGCGAAGATAACAAATGGGATGAAAAGAAAAAAAGAAAAAAGCATTTACTGCGTATGGTCCCCCGTGAGAGTACACTGCACTAATGACAGTAAAGGGGTTGAGCCCACTCACCGGCATTGAGCCCCTCTTCGTTGTTTACGAGGACATTCTGGGGGGCACGGTTGGCGCCCTGGATGGTGCCTCCAGCGCCGAACACCTCCACGCGCTGGTCGTACCCGAAGGAGCACCGCCTCGAGTTCTCGATCACGCCGAACGCGCCGTTCTGAGGAACGGTTCAACAAACGGTCCAAGGAACGGTTCAACAAACGGTCCAAGGAACGGTTCAACGATCAGCAAATGCACGGTTAAAAGAACAGTCCAATGAACGACTTAACCAACAGCCCAAAGAAAGGCCCTAAGAGCAGTCCAAGGAATGGATGGTTCAAGCAACGATTCAAGGAACGGTCCAAGGGACGATGACAGGAAGCAAGGAAGGAACAGTGAAGTGCAGTACCGTGCGAGTTCAACGCGATAGATCATGCCCTATGCTGTGGACGCCGCTCGCATAGAGTGTACGTCTACTCTAAACTTCATATTTGCACGAGTGGAGGATGAAGACGAGTGGTACGGCTCTCGCAGCCATCGATTTAGCGATCGCCACCCTGCCCACCGTTTCAGCTGTAAAACTTTATATCGACATCGTATGTGGGCGTCGAATACGCCATCGCCTGACCTCTAACCTTACTTCGCTTGAGCACAAAGCCAAAACCTACAGTTTACAACAATTACATCGCTTAATACAAATGTACTCCTAGTGACAGCGGCCACTATCATACTAGTCATACTATTAATAGTCACACTAATCACTACCCCTTGGAAGGAATTGACAACAATTGCATTGCTTAATAGCCATCAATCTCCCTTTACGCTGGCAAGCACGAACGAAACATACAAGCGACAGTGTCAATGACAGAAAAAAACTATATAGCGGCGAGTGGTGTAGTTATATAAAACCAGTGTTTTGAAAGGAGCAAAAGCACAAGTAGTGGCGACGATTGGTGTACTGGTGTCGTTACCTTGAACTTGAGGTGCGTGTTAGCCGTGTCGTAGTCGTCAGCCTCCTTGGCCTCGGGGTCGAAGGCGGTCGCGGTTACGTACACCTCCTCGATCTCGTCGCCCACCTATTAAATATTAAATATTAATAATATTAATACACAAAACACAAAACACACCCACAGCACACGTCGAAAAACACAAAGTGACGAAAAAGCCGAGACAACCAAACAAGAGACGAAAACGGTGGTTGGGTTTTGTTAGGGCATGGCATAGGCTTGGCATAGGCATGGCATATTATGCATGGTATAGTCATGACGCGACCTACGATAGAGGTACCATTTATTTTGTCCAAGCATTTTCTGACTATGATTACACTCGTTAACTTTTCAAGTGCTCACATCGATAACTCCTTAGGTGCATAAGTGCTTTAAGTGCTTTAAGTGAGGAATTACTGTACTCAACATCGTCGGAGTCCTATGCCATATTTATATATTAGTATCACTGGTGTTTTGCTATCTTTGTACTTAAGCCATATTGGTGTCCCCCGATTTTGAATACCAACTACTTGGAATTAGTGTGGGATACATTTTGCAGTTCTAAAAGGGTTATCACACCATTTTTTCTCAAAGTTAGTTATCGGGTGACTTACTACTTTTTTTTGCCATCCCATTTATTTTATTCGCCCTCCTCTTCTCTCCCTCTTTAGTCGTAACTCAGACCCGGGGTCACTACTGTGAGTAGGCTCTTCTTCTCCCTCCTCACTAGGGCACTATATCATACTATATCATACTATATCATACTATATCATACTATATCATACGTGCCTTGCATTTTTATCGCGAAAATATTTCAGCACTTTATTCCCTCGTCAACTCTCGTCGAATTGTGCTTACCCACGCTATATATAATATGCACTCTCGGCAGTTGGTGTCATTCGAGAATAAAAATCTCCATCCGGAGACTCGAACCCTCGACCTCCAATTTAACAGGCTTCGTGGTTACAGTACCTATTAGACCACCGGGGCGACCGGCTATAGTATTAATAGTATTAATATAAGGATAGCAATACCAGTAGTATGAGCAATAATAGCAGTATTATGCATAACATTGACCTTAAGTGAGGAGGCTCAGACACATGTGGACAGTGTGCACTATCCACACTATCCAATAGCTGGTAGCTCTTACCTCTACAGTAGCACGCGTCTCCCCTAACCCAAAACCTTTCGTTAATGAAGCCTTAATATGATACAAGAAAACGAAAGACAAAGAGAAAGAACACACCAAGAACCGGGCCATGTCGAAGTCGTGGCTGGTCATGTCCATGAAGATCCCCCCGCTGTTCTGCAGGTAGGCCACCGGAGGCGGGGCAGGGTCGCGGCTGGTGATGTGGATAGTGCGCACGTCACCGATGGCACCCGCGTTAATCTGGCAGCAGTGAGGAGAGAGGGGCAGTTGGATAGGGTCGGCCCAATGAAGAGAGGGGGCTAGATGGTTGAAACAATCGTAAGTCACTTCAGAACTGCACCCCATGCCATATCGTAGTCACTTTATAGCTACACACGAGTACCATCTGTTTTGCTTATGCCACATTAGATGTGGATAAGGCGCACGTCACCGATGACGCCGGCCATAAGTTGACGGCGAGGGGTGACAGGGGATGAAGGGGTCTTAAGGGGATTATTCAATCGTAACCACTTCACAGTCGCAGCAGTGGTTGCCCCTTTTTAAGCGCTTAAGCCCTTAACAACTGGTCCCACACATTTGGGGACGAACTACTTGGAATTAGGGCGGGATAGTTAGTGTTTCTCAGGTCTGAACGGGTTAAAAGCGCCCCGTGCCAATCTTATTCACTTATTAACTTATTAACTACATAGTGCTCTTGACTACACAGCGCTCTCATCTGTAGTCTGTAGTGAGCAACATGTACCTGGTAGGTTTTAGTAAAGGCGGGGCATGCCGATTTGACCGCTCTCAACTCCCGAATGCTCTTATCTTAAATAGAGGTACCCACTGCTGTACTCGTAGCATGTTGTTGGAGATGTCATGTCATGTGTCAGGTCATGTGTCATGTCATGTGTCATGTCATTTGTCATCTCATGTGTTATGTCATTTATCATCTCATTTGTCATATAATGTGTCATCTCATGTGTGGATATTGCGCACATAGCCGATGGGGGCAGATCAGGGCAGGGCAGGGCAGGGCAGAGAAGGTCAGCCCAAGGGGGTGGGGGGTTGATCCACTTTGTGACTTGGCCTACTTGATTCGGTATAGGGGCTAAGTTGATTCAGTATAGCGACTACCTTGGTCCGCCTTTGTGACAAAACTACACGACGGGTGCGAGAGATGTTACCGAAGCCTTGTCAAACATCTAGGGGGTGTATACATATGTGACTTGATTTCAGTACGGCGACTAGGAAGAGCGTGCAGCACCACTGTGACAGTATCAACCATGCTGTATGCCTGCCTGCGTCTCGTACAACTCCTTACATTCCACTGAACGAGACACGCCCTACTAGCCCTACTATTAACAAACGAGTGTACCAACCATCGCAGAAATCGTGTTGCGCCTGCACTATAATCAAGTCAATCATGCCTCACGTGGGCGACGCCGCAATGATGTCACACCTATGCTACCTATACTCTAATCAAGTTGATCAAGGCAAAAAGGGATTGGAACTCCATGCGGCTGCGGGCGGGAGGAGCACGTGCTAGCGGACCAGGAGGGGGGGCGTACTCATTTGTTGCTTGCCATAGTCATTTGGCCATTGACCACGCATCCCTTTCGAGACGGAGCACGGGGGGGGGGGGGTGCGTACACATGGGAATCTAATGCACACGCTAGCTTGCCTTCCAGGGGGGGGGGGGGGGGGGCTTCAGGGTATATACCTATCAAGTATCGAACCACCCGGCAAACATCACCTAGATTGTGGAGATCGTATACACGCGAATCAGGGATATATCTGGCCCGTAATGTCTGTTTTTAATCATGTACATAGACGGTGTAGATATCATGGTTTCATGTTTTATCATATTATCACCTTTTCGCGGATGGTTCGGAAGTTGGTGTCGAATCGGCGCTGGAATCCGAGCAGCAGCTTCACGTCGTTGTCGGCCACAACCTTCAGGGCCTCGTCGATCGTAGGGATGTCAAACGAGATAGGCTAAAAACATACAAATCACCAAACAAGCAAACAAGCAAACAAGAAAGAAAGAGAGAGAGCAAGAGAGAGCAAAACAGAGATTGAGAGAGAGAACAGCAGTGCACACAGAAGGGGAAGTGGGCGAACAGCAGGGCCGTCATACTGTACTGGGCTGCCCGTACACCGTATTAATTTTCCCTACTGTACACTGTAGAACAAAGACGGTGTGAAAAGGCACGCTGCTGCACCCTGTATCCATCCTGCCATACGGCGTTTTTCCAGGCGCCATCATGCTTATAATATCCTACTGCTGGACTACAGTAGTAGGCAATGTGGCACTACTTTTAGTCATCGTTGATATTCTGGACACGCCGTCTAAACATGACCGTTCCCTTCTCCCGCCCTGTGCATTCCTTAGCATCTACTGGAGTAGAAGGCAGGGAACACCTATCTGGCACAGCCAGTGTTCACCATCTACACGGCTTGGCCGTTTTTTAACGATTTTGGTCATGAGCCAAAAAAATAACAGTAACACCAAAACCACCATCACCAACAACACCAAAACCACTACCACCCACAACAAGAACACCGCCAACACCACCATCAACACCATCAACATCACCGTCGTCACCAACAACAACAGCAGTGCCACGCTACACGGCTCCCTGACCTTCTCGCAGAAGATGTGCTTGCCGAGCTTGGCAGCCTCGATGATCTGCTCCGCGTGGAAAGGAGTCGGAGATCCCACAACAATCGCTCCCACCTCAGGGTCGTGCACCATCTCCTTCCAGTCCTGCCATCATAATACCATAATATCATAACAATATAACATCATCGTATATAACATACATGTGTTAAATACACGAAATATGTTACACGTTTGGCAATGACAGCAAACAGGTACGTATGAATAGTATAAAAAAGTTACAAGCGGGGCCTTGGTCTTAGCATTACCTTGGAGTGAAGCAGGTGGGGGTATTCAACTGATTGGTGTGGGATGGGGTTATGGGTATGTAGACAAACGACATTCGAAATGACAGGAACTGCTGTACGAGATTATACTATCCGATGATAATGGCTCACTATTCAGATCGCAGGGTAAGCACAGCATTCTCTCCAAAGAGACGATCGCTCATCGTGCTCAGAAGTGCCCCGTCAATTATTTCAAGGGGGGGTTATCACTGCTAATGGTAATATAATACTCGTATAAGTTATGGTGGCAAGAAGGTGCACTAACGCAGTGTCATACAGATTCCACCATATAGAGATGCAAAGGCCGTACCAACGCTATTAATAGTACTTCTCATCTGTCCACCTTGGGTTCTAAAGAGGGTTAGGAGTGGGCGACAAAAATACAAACCTGGAAAACGATACAGCACTCGTAAAATGGTGATACTACTGCAGTCTGCTGTACAGTATTCATAATACCGTACAAACAATGAAAAACAAACCACTGGTGTGGGATATCTCGACGAAACTACAAAAAACGATTTTTTACTTGTTTTTAGTATGCTCCCCATCTGTCTGGGTGTCGATTTCTTTTTACGTTCACCCCTGCCTTACCTACTATTTGATAAATATAAAATCGTATAGCATAAAACATATAACATTAAATATATAAGATATAGTATATAATGTATAATGTTACCCATCCTTTCCGGGCACTCTTGCCTGTCAACTGTCAACGTGAGGCACCCTTCCCAACAAAGTACTCGCATCGATATGTCCCCAGATATGAGTAACCTGGTATACTGCTTAACACGTAAGATAAGACGTACTTAAGGTAAGCCTTGGAGATAAGACAAGAGTCGAGATAAGAGAGTATCCGAGCTGATTCCCTCCGTAGATACGTAAAAAACAAGAAGGATACGTACGTACACACAACCAGAATGAAGGCAAAAAGCTGGCTTTGAAAATATGTTGACGTGTCCGTCTGTTGTCGAGACCTTTCCATGGACACACCCAGCACCGCTATTTAATACTTGGTATCATACCATAGGCCTTCGCACTCTCCCTGTTGTCGAGCTAATCACTTGCATACAGTACACATGCATTCGTACCAGGCGGTGCGTTATCAAATCACTTGATTATTGATTAAGATATACACATTTCATTACATGCTGAGCTACTAAATAGTGGCCTATGGCGTGGAGCTGAACCAGCAGGCGTAAATCTACCCGCTCAGGCGAACTTCTCAGACGTGCCCGCATAAAATGATGCTGTTTCTAATGAGGTAGGGTTTTGTCACGAAGCTTCAAGGCATTCGTTCCTGACGATGAGCTTATTTTGGCTTTGGCTTACGGCGGCCACCACCCCGACCCGGAACTCTAACCCTAACCGTAACCCTAACGAGAGGCACGCCTGCTTCGTGTGCCACCTGGTCGTTGTGCTTGGAAAGGCTAATTTTTCAATGCGGGCACATCTAAGGAAGTTCGCCTGCGCGGGCAGATCTACGCGAACACGGGTGAACGAGTGCGGATGATATGTTCTGCTCGTTTCGTATCCCTCATAAATGCACAGCAGCAGCGGCAAAAATGTGTACGTAGTTCTTCCGCAAATCCTGACGTGTGCATCTAGCATCTACTATTGTAGGTACCAGTTGAACAATAATGATTCCTATGAGCTGAACCAGAAATTCGGGAACTCCTCTGTTTATGTTTATATAGGTGTATGAGGTAGTATCAGGTAGTATGTATATGGTCGCTACGTAGCACTGGCTTCAAGACCTCACACGCTGCACATTGAGTCCAAGACAAATGCACACAACTATTAATAGTATCATAGTATATGTAAATGTTCAGTCTAAGGCATGAAACGTAATGGCTGGGCAGCATGGGCAGCATCATATTCATACAGTATTAATAGTTGGCACTTTAGGTACGATGAGTGCGGAATGAAAAACGGCCACATTTGCTCGTACTGCATACAGCACATAAGATCATACAGCTCATACAGCAAACAGCACATACAGCATACAGCACATACAGCACACCGCACACGCGTATGTATGTGTAGTACGGTATATAGCCTTGGCGTGTCCACTGCTATATAGACTATATCACGGCGATGGGTCAAAGTTCAAACAACAACAGCATAGTGGTATCATAGCAGCAGTAGTAGTAAGCTTTAGTGGCCACGGGCAAGACTATGGCAAGGCGTTCATGCGAAACAACAGCAGCAAATTGAAGATGAACAAGACGAAGGTGTGTACGCTTTCAAGGTGGCTACGAGTACTCGTACTGCTGGAACTACGGTGGTATTAGCGTACTCGTACCTTGTAGAACTTGGGCAGGCCGTTGCAGCCCTCGACGACGCGAGCACCAGCCTCCTCGAAGATGTCGGACACGGCCACCAGCTTCGCTCCGGGCGTGCGGAACGCCAGCGTCTTGGCGTGGATCTGTTGCATATACAACACGTACGACACATAAAACACATGAAACAGTAGTACACATCAATAAACAAATGGACTTGTTACACATTGCTGGTATCTCCAAAAGCCATACGTACATACGCACCATGCACAAGACAAGGTTCATACAGCATTTAGTAGCAGTGATACAGGATTGAGATTGCAGCATTTTGATCGGGGAAACAACCCTGTCAGGAATGCTCCCGATATACGTTTTGAGGGCATACCTGGTATCGTATTACGTACGCACGATGCACGCACGCACGCTCTTAAACATATATATATATGTAATACATATATATGTAATACATATGCTATGTTGAAGATATGTACCCTCCAGCCGAAGATCTTGGTGTCTCGCTTACGTGTGCGTGCGTTCAATATTATACCTGGTACACAACATATACCTGGTAACATGCTACGACTAATAATAGGTATATACGTAACAACAACAATAACACGGCAACTTGTGTCACCCAAGGCAGGACTGATTGACCACGTGCGATCGAAGTACGAAGTATCACACCACCAAACATGCAAATTATGAGTTTTGAGGAAAGTTTCAATCTCGTCTCATTGTATTGTTTTTCAAGTACGCTGGTACATGGCCATTTCTCGGCATATTGTGCAACATGTATGATAAAAAGTATCGCACGCAGCTTGCACAGGTGAGTTTCTACGAAGCTTTCGATCGCACAGCCAGTCGTTGCTTGTTTTGGGTTCATAACTACTGCTGTGGTTCATCAATGTGTATAAAAAAGTGTGCTACCCGCGGGTACCCCAGAGTATCTCTACACTTTATCATACCAGGTACACCATTAAACATTAAAGACACGTTCGTGGTCGAAACTATGTGTTTATCTGAGCACATCACAGCACAGCGCAGGACGCAGCAGCAGTAGCAGCTGCAGCTTTTCACGTAACATACCAGGAAAAAACCATATATACTGGATCTACTGGGTCATACCAGTATACTGGATCATACCAGTATACTGGTAACCGACAGGACAAATAACCACAGGCGATCTGAAAATGCCCACATCCCATCTATACGTGCAGAGCATACACAGCTGTGCAAAATACAAGGTGCAAAGTGCAACCAGTAGCCCGCGCGATCGAGGAGCAACACAAAAAACACGTCACCAGCAGCTGATGCGTTTTGAGTTCTAACTTTTAATCTCACAGTAAAACAAAAGCAAAGTGAAAGTTGCCGGGTTCGATGCGAGCAAGCGTAAACATCATGGCTGCTTCCAAGTTCCTTCCCAAATCGGGCATATGCATACATCACGCAACACAATCGGTGATGCATCTTAGCATCTTCACTCTTTACCCTCTCGAGACGGGAAACATTGCACAGATGCTGAGTAGAGTATTGAGTATTTTTCGTGCTCCGAGTACTGGGAGTATTAGAGTACTGGTGGCCTAAATACTCGGAGTACTTGGAGTATGAGCTGAAGGCCCAAATACTCCGGGTACTGGGAGTATGAGCAGTACTTATCCTCGAGTACAAGTAGTACCCGGAGTACAAACATCTAAATTACTCGGAGTACAGGCAGTACCCGCAGTACAAAACCTGGAAATACTGGGAGTACATAAAGCACCTGAAGTATTTTTTCTCTAACACACTCTAATTATACTTCCAGGTAATAGGAGCATCTGCGAATTTTGAATTGCTATAAATGCCAGTCACATGCTCTCAGAACCTGGGAGCAATGACGGCCGAGTCTTTAAATTATGCTAAGATGTTCTTAATATACTTCACACTCCGAGTATACTCCGCGTATCGAGTACATTTCGTACTCCGAGTACTGAGAGTATTGGAGTACTCAAGGCCAAAATACTGCGAGTACAAGGAGTACCCGCATGATCGGACCCCGAAATACTCCGAGTGTAGCAGTATCTGCAGTACCGAAACTCGAAATATTCCGAGTACGAGCAGTATTCCGGAGTACATAAAGCCCAAATACTGCGGGTACCCTACTGTAAGTACCTCAAGTATTTTATCTCCAAATAACTCCTTACTTTACTCCAAGGTATTCGGAGCATCTGTGAAACATTGACACATCGACCATTGAAAAAACGACCACTGCGTGATCGGGGGATGGATGATACAAATTGGTGTCCTATTGTACTTCAAGTAGTATGTATTGTGAAACGCAAGGGATCGTGCGGCACGGGTGCAGCAATATCCTATCATCCTATGTACCTACGAGTATACCATACCCATACTGCTGTTTGCTCACGCTGCTCCTACTATTAATAGTAGACGGTTGATAACCCCAAACTCATCATCATTGGTTTGGTGGCTATGATATGATGCGAAGTATACCAAAGGGGTCAGGTTAATGCGTTCAACAATCCTCATCCCTCTCTCGACCAGAGGCAACCGAGGTGTAAGGAGGCCATATCCATTACAGGGGAGCAACGAATAATACTCAACAACTACGAGTACTCCAGCCAAAACATGCGGCAGAGTGCTTCACTGCTTCAACACTTCCAACACTTCAAGACCACCCTGCACGCATGATATACTAATGGTGACGGCGGTAATGCTACCTCTGGTAGAATCTGTACGCAGCAGTCAACAAGCAACACAAGCTCAAAGCTGTCACTGATCATGCGATTCGCTTGCTGCTACCTCTTGGAGTTGTACCCTGTCGGGTACTCGAGGCAAACGGGTACCCGGACTTTGTCCAAAGGAAATACCGGTACCCGTTGCCGGATACAGATTTGTCTAGGCACACGCACCCCGGTAGTGCAGGTACCCGGGTATGTACCCCTATATGCAACACGACAGCACTCTGTACAGCGTACATCACTGACTTGTTTGCGGGCATGAAAGCGGCACGACCAATGGAGGACAGCCATGCGTACAACCATGTCACATAGACACGAGTACCAACAAACGCCGACTCATGGAATAGCAATAGCCCTACAGCCTACAGCCCTATCGTACGCATAAGCCATGGCCTGATTTTGGATTTGGTGATACAGGCCAGCCATGAGACAGTTCCTTCCTGCTGTTAAGGCCTGCTGCTTTAATATTCAACAAATAATATTTTGTACCAGGTATACACAGAACGCTTGAAGCCATATATACGAATGAACAGCGTGCGTATGCACGGCTCGACGCGCGTCGACGAAGAAATAAATTGGTCAACAATAGTTATGATATCGCCCCAAAAAAGAAGGCCCTGACCGGCAAGCTACTGTTGTAAGATACAGCAGTAGTATCATACATGGGATGGAGAAGAAGCAAACAAAAAAATAAAAGTGTACCATGTAACCGAAAGCTATACATACGTCCCACGCTTACGGGCTACCGTGTGACACCTGTGACAATACTACTGCTGTATTAATAGTAAGATAAGTGATACTACTAACACTATGTTATCAAACATACTACTGTACCTATTAATATCAATACTCATTTCTCGGGCACGCAAACCCGGTAGTGCAGGTACCCGGGTACCCAAACAACATACTCATGCAGCGAGTATGCCAAGGTTTGTGGGGTACAGTATTCGTAAGTATGCGGGTAAGCCGTGTGTGTACTTGTTGGGGACCCTGGCAGTTTTGTTTTTATGGTTTTTATGGTTTTTATGGTTTTGGAGGTGATGCAGTATGGTGAGGGATGCCGAGCCCGCGACACACGTAGGTAACCGGGCACCCGTGCACCCCTTGATGTCGGGTAGCCAGGTACCCGGGTACCCTGGTTTAAATACCCGGCGAGTATTAGGTCCTACCCGTACCCGAACGGGAAGTAAAATGTCCGCGTAATACCCGCCCACCGGGTAGAGAGTAGAGACAGCTTCGGGTATTTCGGGGCGGGTACCCTGACAGTAAACTAGAGAAAAACTGGGGTACAACACTATCATAACATTCTTCCTGCCTCCTCTTATCAGGACAGGGCATCTACGTACTATTATAATAATATCATGCGAAGAACTGCGCAAAAAAGCCAGGCTGAGATTTCCAGTACAAGAACGATTGGTATACGAGATGAGAAATTACGGAGCCGTTACGCACGTGTACTGAACTTGACCGGTACGCCTGTACGTAAATACGAGTAAAAAGTAAAAAGGATCTCCGTTCCAAAATCATAAACCTACGTAGCAGTATACTCGTATAGTGGGGATACTTGAGTACTTTGAGTACTGAGTGCTGAAGGTTACTGAAGCTTTAGAAATGGACCAAGGTTTTGGGGGACAAATTACTTCGATTACCGGCGTAAGCTTTATTTTGACCCATCCGCCGGAGGATTTAAAAAAAAAAAAAAAAAAAAACCGTATATACATTCGGAGCTACGCACGGCTCTACGGACGACCAGAGACGTGTCTTCGGAGTCCCGAATTCAGTTTGGGCGGAAGCAGCGAAGGTGAAGGGAGGAAGGCAGTGGTACAAGGGAGTGCTGCAGGGAGCTGAGAGGTTTATGACCTCCTGGCACAAGGAAGAAGAGGAGGCTAGCCGGAAACGAGCGACCAAGCGAGAAAAAGAGCGCAGCAACAATAAAGAGACACCAAGAACCAACGGGACGGGAGGGGTGCGGAAGAAGGGCGAATCGGCGAGGGAAGGAAACAAGCGAGAAATGGCGGACCGAGTGGCGCGATATGTGCCGGATTGACTGTCCTGGACTGTTTGTTTGTTTGTTTGTTTGTTTTGTTCTTTTTCCCGCTCTCCCCCACCGCCGCACCATTGCACCACCCCCTCGGGATGACGTGTCAATGTGTTGTCTCTGCGGTCTTGTTTGTGTGAGTGTTTGCTTGTACTTTTGACTTGTCTCTTTGTCTTTGTCTTCGTCTTTTTCCCTTCGTTGCTTTTGACCTTTTGCAGTCACACTGCTCGCAGGCCGGGGGTACATCAGTCACACGGGACCATAGTTCCCTTCCCCCGTATCATGTCTGCGTTTATAATCGGGGTGGAGGACTCGATTTGTTTGCCTGACCGGCGTGAACCCGGCACGGAACACCCCGGCATTATAGGGGCACCAAGATAGAATCAGGGGGCGTGTACCCCCGATTGGTGATGTTGACTTTTCCATTTTTATTTTTACCTTCACATAGTGTGTAGAGGGGAGCGGAGGGCTCCAGACTATCTGTTTTTGACTGGCTTTGATCGCTTTGCGGACCCTTCGGGTTCCACTTTTATTTCAGTATACCTTTTTTGGGTAAGTTAGCCTGTGACCACGGGAATCGACCGTGTCAAGTGTTGGATTAGTACGGACAGATGGAGGTACTGGATAGAGAGACCGGCACGGTTTTTAATGTGAAGACAACAACAACAACAACAACAACAACAACAACAACAACAACAACTCGTATTTAGTGTGAGATACTTTTGGAGTAGTACAAGAATGATCGAAGTCGATCCCTACTATAATCCAGTTAAATACAAAGTACGAGTACGCCGTACGTTTCTACTTTCTACTTTCTACACATATGCCCTCCCTGCTCAAGAGGTGAAAGAGGATGAACCGCATTATACATCTGAACATCCCATCTCAACTAAAACGAGCCTGCCCTAGCCTGCCGCGGGGCACGCTACTTACGTCTCCGATCCGGCCGCACCCGATCACCCCCACCCCGAGAGGCGCATCCGCCATCTGGAGAGACGACGCCTGCCTTGTTGCTGAGGTAGTCCATGCTCGCGAAACTCCGAATGACGCGCTTGGAACAACAAACGCAGAAGCTCCTGTGGCCGCGAGGGCTAGCAGAGCGAATGTCTGCATCATTTTCGACCCGACAGCGCGAAAAAGACGGAAGCTGGCGTGCGGATGCAGAGCCCGTGGGTTGTGTGGGTGTGGGGTGTGGGGTGCAGGGTGCACTTCGAGCTAGCGGAAGCGCTGAAATAGGTCAGACTGAGAGTACACCCAGCATGTTCGCCGCTCTCACACATTCACTTCCCAGAAAAAATACGCGGCGTGATTTGTTACGGTTCGGGAAAGTGAAGGGCCGCGATTTTGGGATCGTAGGTGACCGGTCATTTCGGTCACGTCAAGGTCTCCGAATAACTTAATATACCATTTTTAATATACATGACGGTCAGTCAAGGAGGAAAATAACGGTCTCTTGGCATTTTTGCTTCTTCGTGACGTCACGATTCCTTCGAAACCTCGCCCTTCGCTGATTCAAAAGTGCCGAGTCCCTTCTCCTGCCCTTCTGCGGCCCTTCTCTCTTCCAGCTTCTCTTGTCTCCCACAGGTACAGCAGTAGCAACGGCGAGTATCCAACCTGGCCCGCATTTACCTAGCTCTTGCGTGAAGCCCCCGTCGCTCTTGCGGATTGGTTCTCCGCCCCAGCAGTAGAGCTATATCAAGCTCAAGCTTGTCCTATCCGTCCATCAAAGCGAGGCAATCGACCTGCCATCATGGCACACACGGTACGGGCTGCGTTGGTGGCGGTGGCTTCCCTCGCGAGCGCTGCTGCCTTTGTGAACCCCATCGGCAGCATCTCCTCTGTACGGTCCTCTGCTGCTTCTGCTGTGGCCTCGGGTTCTGAGCTTCAGGCGAAGAGGTGAGCGATAAGGTTCGGTAGGACCGATGTATCAACGAATATGTGCTGCTGACGCGCTGCTGGGCTGTTTTGCTTGTTGTCTTGCCAAGACGCTCTGATTGTTCTGCCTGCGAGCACACAGCAGCAGTGATCAAGCTTACACAAGCGGTGGAGGTATGATATGTATGGTACAACAGTGAGTAGATGTAGGGACCGACGGAGTGATAAACGGACTCGCATCTCCGCGCGCGTTGCACCTCATAACCTCCCTGTTTGATGCACAGCAGTGTAGTAAAACAGTTTGCCATACGTACAAGGTGACCATCCCTACCGTACAGAGGGAGGGAGAGAGCCAGACCACCGCATCGCCCATCACTTACTTACAGCAGCACAGCGCAGCAGTACAGCAGTAGCACAGCAGTAGTACAGCAGCAGTAGTTTACGTAGTATAGGACACATCTCTGCTTTGAAGACAGCACTGACCTCAAACTGACTATAGACTCGTTATGCTCCTCGGCAGTTTGATACCAGGTACATAGAGCAGGCAGTCGTAGCACCGTATCATAGCATGATACAACGGAATATGTTGGCATTTGGTTACCATACCCCCCGTGGTTCAGCAAGTTGTACGTACCTGTGGTAGTCTTAGGGTTAGGGTTAGGGTTCTACGTTAAAACTACTGCCGTCTGCCGTACCTGTGGTACGAGTATACTCTCATTAAAGTTTTATACTCTCACTAAAGTTTGTTTACAAAAAATGTGCGTGTGTGAAGTCCTGAACAAATCACCCCTCGAACAGATCATGATCTATCTATTGTATCTACTGCTGTACTGGTGTGCTATTTTAATATTAATCGTACCTACAGACAGCAGTAGATAACCTACAGCCACGCTCGTAGATCGTCTTGTAGATCATCTACTATAATAAGTTCATCGCCTTCCTTTGTATTGTGTGTTGTTCAGGATTTACTGGTACATATCCCACCCGGGAAACATGTGCTACGTAAGTCATTAACGAGATTATTCGGCTCCCGCCCGGCAACATGGGCTATACCATACAGATCATACAGATCATACAGATCAGGGATCTATCTGCCCTGCAAGATCTCCAACTGCCAACTGCACTGTTAATAGTAGATCATCAAGTGGGAGTGATATATCTGATCTGAATGGTCTATCTGATCTGCATGGTCTACCTGGTCTGAATGGTCTACCTGATCTGAATGATGTACCGCGTATCTGATCTGATTGGTCTATCATGTCAATAATGTTAATAATCGATATTCCGCGTACGGTACAAGCCGTACAGCAACATCATATCATACGTGTGTACGTCATACAGCAGCAGCAGCAGCGCAGCAGTGTGGGCCCTCGGCAGGCAACAAAAACACCTGCAACACTCTGCAACACTCTATAGTATTATATGTCGCACGAACCGTCGCGACCACGCCACACCTACTGGAAGTCTACATAGACGTCCACGAACGAGGCTACAGCAGTTTTACCCGGTAACGTACTGGTACCCTATACTGTTACTGCTGTATACTGTAGTAGTTCGAAAATCGAAACCGAGAATCGAAACAGTCTTAGTCTTCCTATCCGAAAAAAAAAGCAGAGTTATGTCGCGTGAAGAGATTCGAGCAAACGGCAAGACGAACTGTTGTCTGTTGCCTGTTGGTGGTGTGGTCTGGCGCCGCGAAGATACGCGCCAAGTGCGCTACACTGGGCGTATATAGGAACCAAGCGTCCGAATCCACGCTGGATGTCTCTATTAATAGTCTGGCGGCGAAGAGACGTACCGAGTGCGCTCGAGTCAACCTGTCTTGGTATTTTGTATGACACAACGAAGCACCCGAGCCCATCACGCTGACTGACTGACTGGTTGACTGACTGCCTGACTGCTGCTGCTGCTGTAGTCTACGAGCACTGAGAGGCGCGCGCCGAGTGCTTGTCTTCGTATGTATGATAGACCCGAGCCCGCGCCAGCCGACTGCAGTCTGGCAACGGAGAGACGCGCCGACCGCCGACTGCGCGTCGGGCGCGAAGCAGCGTAGCTGTGTCACCATCCAACACCTCGACCGTTCTGCTGCTGCTTGCTTGCGTGGATAACATCTTGAATTTAGATACGATACATTTTTCGATTTGAAAATCTGATGGCCCAAGTTCATCGGATTTCGGGCCAAAATCTGACGACTTGGACCATCGGATCCTCAAATCCAAAAAAAAATGATCAGATTTTGCACGCTCGGACTGCAGAAGCAGATGCTTTCGTTTTTTAGATTGGCAACACAGCAGCAGCAGCAGCAACAACAGGGCTATACGTGGAGCAGTTTGAATAATTTGTTACTGATTCTTGTTGCGGTAACACTACGCACTGAACGCTTGACAGGTCATGCATGTTATATACCCCGGCATTCAGCGGCTACGATTATGCCTAATGTGAAATATGCCTAATGTCAATTATCACCATGCTGGCTATAGATGTGCGCAGTATTCGATATCGTATCGCAACGTGTCGATATATCGCAACCTTTCGATATATACCCTAATCGAACTTTCGATATATAGCCTTATCGAACTTTCGATATATCGCATTACTGAACTTTCGATAAATTTATGTATGACGTCACGACGCTGAGTCTGCAATCGATTATCCGTACTACAGCAATACTTCGAGTTAGTACTATACTCATGCACATCAGTTTGAATGGTATTACTGCTTACTAATACTTATACATATACTACTTATCAAAACTATGATTGTGTATCATGCATTTTACGTCTGACCGCTATCGATCGTCCGTTGCGCTGTGCTGTTGCCGTACGGTTGCTGCTCTCGTTGCGGTATGCATATGTCTGCTGTCTGTGTCTGCTGTCTGTGTCTGCGGCCATCGCCCTCAACGCGTCATACATATGGTAACAGATCATGGGTTCGACGACAGCCGACTACTGGGACTACTGGTACTGTGAGCATGTCTGCCAACGGCGAGCAGGAGACTGTTGTCGTCATCGGCAACGGGTAAGAAATACACTATTCCTATCAATGATACACTAACATACTGCTCAACACCCTACGTATTGGCATCTTGTCGGAATCTTGTTCAAATATTGTGTGTATCTTGTTTACATCTGGCTGGTAAACATATTTCAACGTAAAACCCGTCGTTACATTTCCGGATTGAGATTGAGATGTTGCAACCGCTGTGGTGTCGTGTTGGCGGTATCTTGTTCAAAGCTTGCTTAAATCTTGTTCAAATCGTATTGGCATCTGGCTGGTAAATATTTTTTAATACAGCACCCTTCCACCGTTACATTTCCGGAGAGAGTGATATGTTACGATCGTTGTGACATCGTGTTGGCAACATCTTCTGTATTTCTTGTTCGTATTAATAGTGTATATTTCTCGTGTCTTGGTGACATCTGGCTGGTAAGCGTATGTTATTCCCCCAAAGGGCCAAAGTGCCCTCACATTCCGAACAGAGTGGTACTACTGTAAGTACAGCATTTTACCACCGCCGTAGCATGGTGTTGCTGGCGCCGTATCTTGTTGGCATCTGGCTTGTTGATATCTTGTCCGTATCTTGTTGACATCTGGCTCGTTAGTATCTTGACCCTTCGATCGGCGATCGTCATCGGTCTTGTGGTCACGTCGCTCGCAATCTCATTAGTACCTGGTAGTTATTAATAAGCACAGTATGTGTTGCGGTTGTTTTTTTTGTTTTCCATCTCATTCATATCACATCCGTCCTTCTTTTCCCTCTTCCTCCAATTAATAATCGTGTCTCAGGTCCGGGGTCACATAGCAGCCCCCCCCCCCCCTTCCCTCCCCATTACGCTTCGTGTTTTTTTTTGTTATCGCGAGAAGACTCCAGCTTTTTCTTCCCTCGACGACTCGCTCTAAATACTATTAATAAGTAAGTGCTGTCCATGATTAATTCCTTCATTTGTCCATTTGATTCTAATAGGATGGTTGGGCACAAGTTCATGGAGGCCTTGAAGGAGAAGGACCCATCGAACAAGTTTAACGTGGTCACTTTCTGCGAAGAGAACCTGGCTGCTTACAACCGCATGAGGCTTACTGAGGTATACCGGTATATCATAATATCATACGTGCATCCTGCTGCCATAAACTCATGCTTAGTACCTTATCATATCGTCCTATTATATCATATCGTATCGTCCTATTAATATTATGATCGCATATTGCTGATATTTACACATACACTCTTTGTTTTGCCTTCTGTTTTACGGATGTCTGGTATTTCTTATCGATGTATCGTAGTTTATTGTGCTTGTGTTGGTATCACAATGCAGGACGACTTAATAGCAGCACTTCACCAAGAACCACGTAGATGACCTAAGCGTGTCCGGGTGTTAATCTGTACTTTGCAATGAAAGTGTTAATTGATTTACCCTGTTAGGACTGCGCCACCATTGCACTTAGCACAGGTTAGACGTATCACATATTGTACTTAGCACATGTTATACTTAGCACAAATTATACTTAGCACAGGTTACTTGGAAGGAGAGTCAAACGTGCCATGTACGTTTTATGTACAGTGCGGTACTAAAAAGCTTGACTTAAACTTCTGTATGTATTTCTCGTACCTAGTATGTACTCATATTATATAACGCTGCTTCAAATACACTCTGTTTCGTGTTGCATGATGTCGTATTCATGTACGTAGTGTCGCCGGTTTCTTTTTCCAAATGCCTGCGTACGTAATGCATGCAGTACTTCACGAAGAAGGACGTGGATGACCTGAGCATGTCGGGGGCATACAACTCTAACGGCAACGGTACGACATCTTGGTATGACACCACCCCTGGCGTGGAGTGCTTCGTGGGCGACAAGGCCATCAAGATAGACCGCGAGGCTAAGACCGTCATCTCCGAGAGCGGCAGGGTGAGATACACGTGTATAGCGAGATGAAGGGAAAGAGGAGGGTGGGGGGGGGGGTTCTCATGTCGTGCACGGCCGTAGTCGTATGACCATAGACCCCTCGCATCCCTACAGTGCCGGGACGGAGCACGTTGGGTTTTCACCAACCAGGCAGACATTGCTTGCACCAAGCGCGAAGCGCCGTGAGGTATTGGGCGAGTCAGGGGGGGGGTACTCATGGCGTGCATGGCCGTATTCCGAAGACCATAGACTCATCGCATCCCTACGCGTACAGTGCCGGGACGTAGCACGTAGGATTTTCACCGACCAGGCAGACATTGCTATTAATAGCACCTAGCACAACGTTAGTGGGGTTTTGGGCTAGTCGCATGACGGGTGAGGGGGCTGCATCCTACGAAGAGCCGCTCGTGAGACGAACTCTCTTGCATGTGGAATGCGGATGCCAGCGTGGAATTAATTGGGAGTGAGATAAATAAGGGTGGGGGTGGGAGGGATAAGAGAGATATAGATATCGACAGATGTAACTTTTTGTTCCCTTCGTCCGATGAACGATGCTTTGTCGCGTTTGTCGTTCACGGTGACGTGTTACTTTCGTTGATTCCGTTGCTTCCGTTGCTTTCGCTGGACCTGAAACCGTTGCTCTCGCTGAAGTGAATAGTTGCGAAAACAATGCATGCTTTGGTGAATAGTTGAATCATTAAATGCACGACTGAATTATTGAATGCGTGATTCAATTGTCATCGATTGAACATACTATTGGATGGATGGTTGCACTAACTTAATATCGAATGACCGCTGTATCGCCGGCAGGAGATAAAGTACGACAAGGCCGTGCTGGCAACGGGGTCGTACCCCTTCGTGCCCCCCACCCCAGGCGTGGACAAGAAGGGGGTCTTCGTCTACCGCACCATCGACGACTTGGAGGTTAGGGTTAGAGTTAGGGTTATGGCTAGGCCTTTAGTCTAATAGGGTTAACAAGAGATGGAGGCGTGTTACGAATGTTGCTGGATGTTTATCAAACGCCGGCCGGTGCGTTTTTATCGTGGGTCGATAGAAGCATTCTATAGAATGTACGAATCGTAAGTGTTGCTCCATTTTTATCAACCTCTGGATGGTAGGTTTGTATGTTTGTATCATTGTTGATCGAGTCGGTATTTTTCCGTTTTTGGTCGTTTTGTTTCCTATCATGGGTCGGTATTTTTCCATTTTTCGGTTTTATCAATTGTGCGTTTATTGTGGTATTAATGCATTAATAGGGTGTCACTGCGTTGTCGTATAGGGAGTAAGAGTACTTCCCTATGGAGTATGACCCCATATAGGTACTTATCATCTACCTATTAATAATTCGCTGGTCGTTATGCCGTTCATTTTTTTGACCATATATAGAATTTCAGGTGTTAATTTGTCAAAGGCTGTCGTGGGCCTTTCGTCTTTTTTCAGCTGCGCAAAACGTCACCAGATTTTACCTTGCGTCGCCTCGCCACCCCACTACTGTATGCACTATTAATACTACTGCACTGTATGCACTACTACTGTATGGAGTGTATGCATTGTCCGAATGCCTTCGAAGGCGAGTCTTGTACTCGGGTACCTGTCCGGGTTCGACGAAACAAAAACGGTTCGATAGCCGGGTACTCCAGAGTATGGTATCAGTCGTATGGCCTATTATCACTATTGTAAGGCGCCCTTGGTTGTTTTTCGTGGTCGATCATGGATGTTGTTGGATCATGAGAGTGTTATTTTTACCGCTGGTGTTTTTATGGTGCTTTTCTCGGTTGTGTTTGGTTCTCAGTCGCTAATTTATACCTGGTATTGATTTTGTGTTGTCGTTTTTTTTCTGGTGTTGGTATCGCCGGTGGTTTTCGGTCGTCGGTATTTTCGTTATTATTACAGGTTCTCTTTGTTATTCTCCCCTTTCAGTTATGTATGTTTAGCTACGCTTGGTTTACCTATTTATAATTATATAATATATCAGGCGGTGATAATTCATACATGGGTGATGGTAGTATCACACCCCTCCCCTTACTAGAGGACGACATTTCGTGCCCGCATTTTCTGATTGGTCAAAGTTTCACGTTAAAGAATGTTATTGGTGGAAAATCCATGGTCGACACTTGTCTTTCTCTACGATAGCTTATCTCTGCTGTCTCCGATATCGTTTTCTGTGCTGTCTCTGCTATCGGCCGCGAAACAGAACATGATCGCCTACCAGAAGGAGAACAACGTGAAGGCAGCGGCCGTGATTGGAGGAGGGCTTCTTGGCCTGGAGGCGGCTAAGGCTATGTACGACCTCGGCATGGAGACGCACATCATAGAGTACGCGCCAATCCTCATGTGCCGGCAGGTCGGTGCCATCACATATTACCATCTACTGTACATCATATAGATCATATAGATAATATATATCATTTAGATCATCTAAATCATCTAGATCCTATGTTTGCCGTTATTATATGTTGTGCAAGAGCCGTTCAGTGTCATCTTCATGTGCTGGCAGGTCGGTGTCATCACAGATCACCATCTACTGCTGTAGATCATATGAATCGTCCTCACGTGCCGTCAGGTCGGTGCCGTGACATATCACGACATTGATCATCAAGATCACCTACGTACATGACTTACTGTAGATGACCTTGATGGTACGTTGTGCAAGAGCCGTAGGTATCCTCCTGGTGTGCCGCTATCATATTTCGGTGCCACTATATAGATGTGGGCGGGTTGGTGGAGTACTTTACTCAACTCTACTACCGTAGTCTAACTACTGCTATTAATACTACATATTGATACTATTATTAATAGTACTACTGTCTTCTACCTTGGATAACAACCCTACCAGAGTCAATTCCAGAGTACCCCCCCCTACCGGCCCCCCCCCCGCCTCCCCCCCTCTTCCTTTCCGCCTCTTCCTCCCCTCCTTCCTCCTCCTCCTCCTCCTCCTCCTCCCCTCCTCTCTTCCTCTCCCCACCTCACACGACTTCGGCCATGTATGACATTTCCATACCCCCCCTCCTCACTTTCTTACCCCGCTCCGCCCCGCCCAACTCCCTTCACTCCTCCTACTGTAGTCCTCCTACACCACCCCCCCCTTTATTTCCTCCTCTATCCATCCCCCTACCCCGCCCACAACCCCAACCCTCCTATCTACTCATCTGCAGTACGCGAGATGTTAACAATCTCTTATTTATGGCCAGACCGGAATTCTTATGCAAGACTGAGTGTGTTCCACACTATTTTCAGTACAAAGAGGTCGCATTCTTATTCCCCCCCCCAAATATCAGTCTCAAATTCTTAATTATCAGATTCTCAACATCTGTTGCGTACTGTACCCCTTTGGCGATACGTTCTACCCGTAGTTTATATGTTGACCCCCCCCCCCCCCCCCCCCCGCCTCCCTCCTGCTGCCCTGCCCTGATTGGACAGATCGACGACGCCGGGCACGCGATCCTGGGAGGCATGATCGAGGACCTTGGGCTGAAGATCCACTGCGATGCCCGCGTGACGGACTTCTTGGGAGATGAGAAGGTGTCGGGGATGGTCTTCTCCAACGAAGGCTGGGATGATCTGGACGTTGGCATGGTTGTCGTTTCCGCAGGCATCCGGTGAGCTTGATCCTATCAAATATAACACATACATATATTTCCATCCCTTTTATTATCTTCGCCCTTCTTTTCTCTCTCCTCCGTAGTCGTAACTCAGATCTGGGGTCACAAAGTAGGCTCCTCTCCCTCCTCCCTCACTACGGTTCGTGCCTTGCATTTTTATCGCGAGAAGATTTCAGCCATTTCTTCCCTCGTCGACTTGCATCGACCTGGTATGTTTTTGATAAACATGTGTGTTAGTATGGTGTGTTTGGTTTGTTGCTACTGGGTATTCCGGTAAGCTCCTTTGAAGCTTTATTGACTTGATTAATGTATAGAGGGAAAACGACTCGGCTGTACGAAGCAACCCGGGCTGCTTGTATAGGGTATACTAGGGTATGTGCCTCGCGACGAGATGGTGTGATAGTGTAACATATCGTGTGTGAATATGTACGATGTTTGAGTATGATGTGTAAATTTACAGTGTGTTAGCATAAGTGGTGTGTGAAAATATATATTGTGTGTTAATCTGGTGTGTCAATATTGTATGTGAACCTGGTGTGTCAATATTGATATTGCGTGTTGATCTCGTTGGTCAATATTGGTATTGTGTGTTCATTTTGGTATGTCGATATTGATGTTGTGTGTCAACATTGTTGGTATTGTGTGTTAAGCTCGTTTGTCAATATTGGTATTGTGTGTTAAGCTCGTTTGTCAATATTGGTATTGTGTGTTCATATTGGTATGTCGATATTGATATTTTGTGTTATTGTGGGATATTGTGTGTCAATATTGTTATTGTGGCAGGCCTCGCGACGAGATCGCACGCGCTTCGGGCATCGAGGTGCATGAGAGGGGGGGCGTCATTGTGGACGACCTGCTGCGGACCAACGACAAAGACATCTACGCCATCGGAGAGGTCGCCCTACACGGGTGGGCAATCAAGCAAACAGTCACACAGTCACACACACAGGCACACAGCAGTAAACGCCAATCATCTAGCTAACAAGCCAACTTACACAGACTAGCCAACTATACAAACTAGAAGGTTTTTACCAATCCTCCCGAGGATTTTATAAAATTGAAATGGGAGAGGTTGCTCTCTATGGGTGAGGGAAGAACAGACAGGCACGAAAACGCCACTGTTCAGTTTAAGAGGGGGAGATAGTGTCCGAAACGAAAGACGACTGCGGTCTATCTATAGTACAGCTGCTTGTGTCCGGAGTGCACCGCATGCAACGGTTATAAATCACCGCGCGCAGCATGCAACGGTAATAAACCACCTCGCTTGTCACTTGTTTTGCCATACCTGGTACACAGCTACAGTATTCAACTCCCAAAAATATGTAGTGGCTACCGCTACAGGTAGCACGCCCTCTGTTCATATTAGCTTCAATACCAATAGGTACAAGCTCGTAGTTTTGTATCCTGGATCCTTCGATAAGCCCATCAAAATATACCACTGGTACTTGTTTCTTTCAAAACCCAAAAGTTCGTCAGTAAAGATTATGTAAAATATTAAACCATGTTTGTTTTTTAATTATGTTATGGCAGAGGCATGATCTACGGCCTCGTGGCCCCCGGGTACGAGATGGCGGAGGCTGTGGCTAAGACGATGACGGGAGAGGACCAGGCCTTCACCGGCGCCGACATGTCGACGAAACTCAAGCTCATGGGGGTCGATGTGGCGTCCTTCGGCCGTTACTCGGGCTTCAAGGTGCGTTGGTCAGTTTGCTGTGTCCCGTCTCCCCTCCAGCTGCGAGTATATTGTGGAACTCCAGCTGTTGACTATTGATGATAGCTTACACATGGTACGAGTCGTAGTCTTAATGGATTAATGCTTACTTGGTACGGCGAATGGAGGTCAATGTCGGTGGGCGTTACTCTGGCTTCAAGATGCGATGCGCCGGTTGGTTGTTTTGTCCCCTCTCCCCGCCAGCTTCGTTTATATTGTGGAACTCCAGTTGTAGGTTATACCTTAGACATGGCAGTTAGTATGGATGAAAGCCCAATAGTTTTGCGTACAGGATGTCTAATCTATAGCCCACGGTAACGAAAGGTGGTATGATACATATGAATATTCCATGTTTTTATGAGCTCCTGACATGAGGAAAGTCAATATCATCATATCATCATATCATCATATCATCATATCATCATAAAATCATATCATCTTATCATCATATCATCTTATTATCAGATCATCATATCATCATATTATCATATTATCATATCATCATATCAACATATAATAATTAATCATATCATCGTATCAACATATCATCATGTCAACATATCATCATATCATCATATCATCATATCATCATATCATCGTATCAATATATCATCATATCATCGTATGATTGATATGATACAACCGAAGCATGACTTTGAAGGGGTTTCTTCGCGCAACCTGCCCAACAGTCCTATGCTGTGCTTCCATGCTATGCGCTATTGGTAGTCCCGAAACGAATATACTAGTAAAAGCATCATGCTATATACACAGCCGGTACTTGCTCACCTGAGGAGTATACCTTAGTCAGTAATAGTCAGTTATAGTCAATAATAATCAGTAATGGACAGTAGTAGTCATTAATAGCCAGTAATAGTAGTTGATAGTCAGTAATAGTCAGTAAATAGTCATTAATATCCAGTAATAGACAGTAATAGTAATTACGAGTCAGTAATAGTCAGTCAGAAAATATTGAGCCTATACTATAATCAAGTAAAACCCTTTTATACCGTGGGATGAATCGCCTTTTGGGTCAGACGTGGCATCCTTTGGCCTTTCTGGGTTACCGTGTCTCCTCTCCCCGCCAGAAAAAAATCGTTTTTAGGAACTCCAGCCGTATATTAATTCTGCCAGGTAGTCGTGATTTGTACCGGTGATGTATTTGTCTTCGTTGGTGTCGCGTTGTTATGGTAGTCTTGCGCTGGGTTTATGGTGCTACAAGGCTTACTGCATACCTGGTATGTTATGCTAACCCTCCAACGATGCCCAGCTCTATGCTTGATCACATGCGTAGTATTAGGGTCGTTAGATTGATGTTAAACTCGGAACAGAATATTAGCCGTCGACTTGAGCAAACTATTCATATTACATAGTATACGACGTACCCCAGTATGTACCAGGTGGTATGTGATTGGACGACTGACTTCAAAATATCCGTGTGATTGGATCACTGACTCGTAACGCCTTAACCCTGACTGGACGGCTGACTGACTTCCGAAAGCAATATATTGGCTTGGACGGCTGACTGGAACAAGCAGTCTGACGTGACTCGACGCCTGGCATTGAACAGACTTGTTGATATGATTGGACGACTGACCTATTTGATTTGATTGGACGACTGATCCACCATCCCCCAACAGGAGGAAGACGACCAGGTGGCCATGACGTGGAATGACCCGTTCAACAACGCCTACAAAAAGCTCTTCTTCAACAAGGCGGGCACGAAACTCTTGGGTGGCATCCTCGTCGGTGATGCGTCAGACTACACCACCCTCCTGGCGAGTACCACCCCCTCAAAACATGCCACCATCCTCTCATGTAACACCACCCCCTCCCTGTGGTTAGATAAAAGCTCCACAGAAGAGTTAGCTACCATAAGTTTTAGTGTTGGTTTTTGTTTCTATCCTCGTCGGTGATGGCTCAGACTATAGTCTACCCTCCCGGCAAGCACCCGCTCTCCGAACATCCCCTTCAATATAGCACCATCCCCTCTCTGTGTCGTTAGGCTTAGCTCCACAGAAGCGTTTGTTGTTAACAGTGCTAGTCTCCATTTCTACCGCATCTCGCCTTGAGCGGCATCCTCATCGGCGATGCGTTAGACTACACCACCCTCCTGGCAAGTACGTACCCCCTCCCCCACGGCCAGACATGTCATCTCCTTGCTTATAACACCAGCCCCCCTCAACTAGCGCGACAACTCAAGCGTCAGATTACACCACCTTCCTAGCAAGTACCACCCCTCGAAACATGCCTTGCAAACATGCCACCGCCTCTCAACTCTAGCGACAACGACATGCCTCATACTAGACCACCCTACGCGTACTGGCGATCGCACTCGGTACCATAACAGTTTGTCCCCCGTTTGTCGATATCGTATTGGTTTCACTGTACGTGTATCCATATCACATCCGTTTCACTTTGCGTTTGCCGATAACGTATCGATTTAATTTTCGTTTGGTATCAATCCCTATCGCTAATCGTGATTATCGTGGCTATCGCAAGTACGTCTCTCGAAGTCCGACAGGCACACCTGCTCATTGTCAATGCTGAACGAAAACAAATCGACTTTTCAAGTACCGAAATCGCATCGATTTCATTTTGCGTTTATCGATGTCGTCTCGATGTGTTTTCGTTCGATGTCCATCGCAATCGCTGATCTTGGTTATCGCTATTTGTAAATATCGGAGCAGGGTCTCTCTAAGTCCGACAGGGACCTACCTATCGCCCCAGGAGTGCTCATGGCACCCGCTGCCGAGGAAGGAGGGGGCGCTGCCCTCGGGGTGGAGGACATGCCAGATGACATGCAGGTGACAATCATGACTACCAGGTATTCATGTTACTGATGTTGTCGGGTGGTCGCATTGGCGGTGTGTTATTGCTGGTGTTGTTGTTGATGTTGTTGTAGATTTTGTTGTTGGTGGTGTTGTTGTTGTTGCCTCGGGGTCGAGGAAGGTGCAAGGCGATATACTGGTGACAATGATGACCCCTAGATATTGAGGTTGTGTTGGTGGTGGTGTTGGTGGTGATGGCGTTAGTGATGATGTTGAGTTTGATGATGTTGGCGGTGTTTTGTTTGGTGGTGTTGGTGGTGGTGTTGGTGCTGATTTGGGTGGTGTTGGTGGTGTTGGTGGTGGTGGTGGCGGTGTTAGTGTCGCCGCCCGGTTGTCACGAAGGAGGGCTGAGGGTGGGGCAAAACGTGCATCTTTGGTTTGTTTTTCGTCTCTGTCTAGGGATACGCTCCCGGGTGTTGTTACTACTGCTGTTTCTCTAAAAACTATTGCTGCGTACGTATGCATACCTCATTACCTTGGTACACGTGCCCAGGTGTGCTTGCAGTTTCTGCTGGCTGTTCTCCTAATATTGTTTGCCGCCGCTGTGCGTATGATACGTTGATGCGCTGTGTCGACAGGTGTGCTCGTGCAACAACGTGGACAAGGGCACCATCTATCGCTCCGTGACGGAGGAGGGGCTGACCACGGTCGCCGAGGTTAAATCCTTCACCAAGGTGTGAGGCGTGGTGTGGTGTGGTGTGCTGTGTACGCTGTGGCGTATGTCATGCATGATGTATGGTATGTTGTGCACTCGCCTACAACCGATCGTTCGACCATCGAATCGATGTATCATCCAACCAGCTCTCCAATCAACCAATCAAGGAATGAAGATGGTAAGCAAACGCTCCAGGCTCTAATCAATCAATCAATTCAATCAACCACACAATCAATCGATCAATCAAACCAATCTACCAATCAAACAATCAATCAATCAAACAAGCAATCAAACAATCAAACAATCAATCGACCAATCAATTCAATCAATCAAACATTAAATCAATCAAACCAATCAATCAATCAATCAATCAATCAATCAATCAATCAATCAATCAATCAAACCAATCAACCAATCAACCAATCAAATCAATCAACCAATCAAACCAAGCCATCAACCAAGCACCAACCAACCATAGCAGGCAGGCAATCATCCAACTGTGTTTATGCATACCCAGCAGTATGCCAGTCGGTCAGCGAAGACACCGATGTACCGAAACATGGACACAGCCGCTTGAAACGGTGTGTTGTGTATCGCTTGATTCTGTACACAGATGCACTTCGGCTGTTACACGGTGTTGCCCTTCAAATACCTATGCACTGTAGAAGGGCGTGCGTTTTCTGCATGTATCCGCTTTGAAGGATGACCGCTGCCTTTCCCCTTTCCCCTTTTTTCATTTGGTTTTTCATTTTTCATTGTTTTTGGTTATCCGTCGCTCTTTTTTTCATGTTTTCAGCGTTCCTCCTTCCATTGTTCGGCCTGCATGTATCGTTGTTTTGTTCGTTTTTCGTTATTGTTTGTCCACTGTTCACTTTTTTTTTAAATAATATTTTCGCTTGTACTATTTTGTTTCGTTTTTTTTTGTTTGCTGTGATTGAATGCCACGGAAGGCTGGCACGAAATGCGGTGGGTGCGAGCCCATGGTTGATAGCATTTTCGCGCTCGCCATGTTTTTTTTTTTTGCATTGCCACTTGTCGTCGTTCTTTTTTCATGGTTGTTTCCCATTTTCTATTTTTCATTATGGCATCCTTTCCACATTTTCCATAATTTGTTTTTTTTTTCGTTTTCCCGTTTTGTTCCTTGCTTGAATGCCACGGTAGGCTGGTACGGGATGCGGTGGGTGCGAGCCCATGGTTAAGGACATCTTCGCGTTTGCGATGAAGAACTCCGGTAAGGAGGTCTCCACCGACGTCTGCGAGCACTTCCACCACACTCGACAGGAGCTGTACGACATCGTCAAGGTTTGAACAGATACACAGACTCCACATAATCATAGTCAGAGGCTCGTTGAACCCGTTACACCGTGCGGCACTACTATCTTCCTCTGGGCTGACCACTGCAAGTCGCTGACTGAATGGTAGTTGGGGGCAAGGGGGGGCGTACCTATTTTGTTGCTAGCCTTAAGTCTTTTGACCATGAACCGCGCATCCCTTTCGAGACGGTGCTTGTTAGGTGTGTGGGGGGGGAGGTGTATGCCTATCCGGAAGAATATGAAAAGCAAGTGAATTTGCAACCCGGAAGTATCTGACAAGCAACTGAAAAAGCAACCCTGCGGTATCTGATTGGCAATTGAAAAAAGAACCCGAAAGCACATATAGAATAGAAGCAAGTGAAAAAAACATGTTCCTGTTGTTAATAGTTGCACCAGAAGGTGCACGGCATCGCCCAGGTTGGATCGACAGTCGCCGCATGATTAGTAATAGTACCGGTATGATATAGGCTTGTGAGGTGTCTGACTAAAAACCACCAAGTGCAGTCGTTGGTAGTTGGCTGTCTAGTAGATGATAGTCGAATGAGTGGCGGCAGGAGCTGTACGGCATGGGCAAGGTCAGAGGAAGATAGTAGTGCCCGCAATAGTGTTACGGGTTCAACGTCTGGTGGTGGACGTATCGTCCGTAGCGTCTGTAAACTTACTTACGTAGCGCCTGCTGTGACTCATGGAGCTCCTGTGACTAAAGCTGATGAATGTGGCGCTTGAAGCGCATGGGGCTCTTGCAACGAGTGTGGCGCACGTGACGCCTGTAGCGGATGGAATGGCCACTGTTACAGTAGTACGCATACGCAGTACGACGGCATTGCCGTTTGTCCGTTTGTAGCCTCGAATTTGTTTTGGTTTCTATACCTGGTGACTATATTGTCGATGTCGTCCCTTCTTACTGGTACCCCCCCCCCCCCCCCCCCCCCCCCCCCCCCCCATTCCCCACCCCACCTGCCGCACCACCAATACACTCGGCGCTGTGGCTGGTGGCATCGACGTCGCGTATCGTACAATATCATACAGAGCGTGGGCATCAAGTCGTTCGACGAACTGGTGGACAAGCACGGCAACGGAGATGGCTGCGAAGTGTGCAAGCCTCTCGTGTCCAACATCCTGGCTTCCATCAACAACGACATGATCTTCGAGAATGACGGCATGACGTTGCAGGACACCAACGATCGCGCCCTCGCCAACATGCAGAGGGGTATGTTACTATCTTCAAATTCAAACAATTGTTATACGTCGTAGCGGAGTGTACTATTAATACACACTTTTTTGCCCTGTAATCTATCGATGTTTACCTTGTACTCCGTTTATTACGGGGGAGCATAGTAAATAGGACTAAATACGACTAAATACGACTAAGTAGGACTAAATACGACTAAATAGGACTAAAAAGGACCTATTCAGTAGTAGGTAGTATTTTCTGTGGCCCCTGTAATAGTCGAGTAATGCTTGGATCAGCAATGGCAGCTTCTTGGAAAACGATGGCATTGTTCTGCACGATACCAATGATCGCGCTCCCGCCAACATGCAGAGGGGTATGTTGACCTCTTTAAGCAGAGTGAGGGGTAGTGCGGTGCCATCTTCTTCGTATAGTGTAGGGTAGAGAGGGTAGGGTACAGAGGGTAGAGTAGCAGTGTCACGGAGGGTGGTGGAGTGTAGGTTGCTGTAGTGGAGTGCATTGGCGAGTCAGCTCGAGTGCTGTGTACTAAAACATTGTGTGGTACTGTCCTGTTCTTTTCCGTACTGCACTGTACCGTGCTGTGCTGTGCTGTACTGTGCTGTGCTGTACTGTGCTGTAATGTACTTTACGCTCATATTACAATACAAGACTTCGAAACAAGAAAACCCCAACTATATATTCATACTGTAGCTCCGTTAACATCGGCCGTTGGCGTTGCCGCTGGTAGTATACTTGGTATATAATCAGCCGCAAAGTAACCCCGATGCGGAACCTACTGTACCTACTGTTTGCACCTACTGACTGCACCTACTGACTGCACCTACTGTTTGCACCTACTGACTGCACCTACTGTTTGCACCTACTGACTGCACCTACTGACTGCACCTACTGTTTGCACCTACTGACTGCACCTACTGTTTGCACCTACTGCACCGCATGCACCGACTGACCGCCCTACGACCACTTTGTTGGATGGACGTCTCGCGCAGGTGGGTCGTACTCTGTCATCCCGCGCGTGGCTGGAGGGGAACTGACCCCGGACCAACTCATCTGCATGGGAACTGTGAGCACACAAATCGTGTTTCTATGCAATGTTGCTACTATGTTGCTGCTTGCTGCTGTATGCCTTCGGTATGTAGGTGACGTATATACCCCCCCCCCCCACCGCTCCCCTATAAACATATGATATATTTATAGGTTGGGTTGGCGTCGGTTGGCAACGACGCTGTAAAACACGCCACTCGCTGCGTGAGCTAGACAACCAGGGTGCCGTTTTTTTTTGTTATTTTTTTTTGGCGGTCACCAAAGCTGGCGGTCGAGTAGATCATTTGTGCGGGGTGGAGAACCTTTGTTCCGCACAAGGGGAATGGTCGTTTCACGTAGTGTTAATATGGTAAGGCGTCCGCGAGGCAGTTACATAGTAAAACCCATTGCTGTCTCCGGAAGTGGCCACACCAGAAATTAAATTAACTCATTGAAGCTGTCGTCCATATGCAAGTCCGCCTCAGAGGCGGTTCTTAGCAGGATGCAACTCACCCTCCATGCGACTCGCCCAATACCTCACGGCGTTTCGCGCTTGGTGCAAGCAATGTCTGCCTGGTTGGTGAAAACCCAACGCGCTCCGTCCCGGCATTGTAGGGATGCGAGGGTCTATGGTCATATGACTACGGCCGTGCACAACATGAGTACACCCCCCCCCCCCCTCCTGCCCGTCTCGAAAGGGATGCGTGGTCAATGGTCAAATGACTAAGGCAAGCAACAAAGAGTACGCCCCCCCCCCCCCTGTCAATGGTCAAATGACTAAGGCAGCAACAAATGAGTACGCCCCCCCCCCCCCCTATAAATAGCTATAAATAGCACTGAACCACTTTACTTGGAAGACGTTTTTTGGAACGATATATAATGACGTGCTGTTGGAATGATTTTTTTACGGGATTTACGTGTTACTGGAAGGCGGTTTTTAAACGGCATTCCGTGTTGTTAAAATGCATTTTGCGACCTCTCTACGAAGTATATGATCTATGTTCTATGTATTGGTGATGTGAGGCTTTTTTTCTACCCTTGTACGTTTTCTAAACGGTATTATGTGTTGTTGCAAGGAGTTTTGTGACCTCCCTCTATACATCGTTGATGGAAGGCTTTCTTCTTCCCTTGTGACTTTTTTCTGGATGGCGTTTTTGTAAAATATGTATTTCACGTGTGGTTGTGTTTTTTCATGTCGCAGACGTTGGTGCAGTGGTTTTTCCGTGTCATCGTAAGGCTTTTCGTAACCGGGTTGTTACACGTGTTATCGTTGTACTTGTTTTTAATGTGGCAGGTGGCGAAGAAGTACAACCTTTACACGAAGGTCACCGGCGGCCAGCGTATCGACATGTTCGGAGCTGAGAAGCACCAGGTACGGCAAGCGAGAAAAGCGATGCGAGGGCAGCGGTTCAGCACATTCAACTTTCCCTGCCCACACGGAAGCCTTTTTGTGGAGCATCTACAGAGCATCTACACATCCGTAACACATACGCGCGCAAACATTCAGACATTCGGCATGCATTAATATGCTCATGTATGCATTTTTACGTTCGTGCACTGTATTTTTGTTGGCTTGTATTGTACGTACTGGATCGTAGTGATCGTTTTATTGTTGTAACCGTTTTTGCTATGCATAGCTTGTTGTGATTTTTTGTTGTCTTGACGATTCGCCGTTTACCCTGCATGCGAGTTCCTCATGACATGCAGCGCACCCAGTGTCCTGCCCTTGCTGTGCTTTCATATGTTCGCTGGGTACTCGTAGCCGTTCTACCAAACTCAGTTTGAAGTCTAAAACAAAATGGATTGAGCCCACCGCTCGCATATCTTGATTGATATATCGGTAGTCTACCCTGGTCCCAAGAGCAAAGCAACTTTTTTTACTGGTTTGCCTGTCTTCCGTACCATAATGTCCACAACGCAGTCCCTCAAGCACTTCCGTCAGCTATCACCACAATGCAGTCCCCTCATATATGTTGCGAAAAACGTTTACTACCGTATCTCACTGCCTTCTCCCACCCCCACCGAATCTGCACGACACCTAAAGCGTTGCCTCTATTCCCTACCATACACGTAGCAAATATACCCTTCGGCTATTGTACCCCGTTGCTTGCCTCTGTGTTTTGTGTTTCGTACCCCCCTCCTATATCCTAAATCGCTGTTCTATCTCCAATTCGCGACAGCTGCGCAACATCTTATCATCACCAGCAGCAGCAAACAGTAAATAGCAACAGCAAACAAACAACAGCAACAGCAGCAGCTGATTGTCTTCTCATTTCCTCGCCGTGGTTTCGTTGTGTTTTGCCCTCCCCTACCCCAACTCGGTGTCCTGTCCCTATTCCAAAAAAGCTGCCCGACATCTGGGCCGAGCTCGGCGCGGCAGGCCTCGAGTCTGGCCACGCATACGGCAAGGCTCTGAGGACGATCAAGAGTTGCGTTGGGTCAACGTGGTGCCGTTATGGCGTGCAGGATGCGGTTAGCTTCGCGATCGAACTGGAGAACCGTTACAAGGGTGGGTTCAATATGCTACTGCTGCTGTTCAATAGGATATTCAGTACCCTACTGCTGCACGGTAAACATGATCTTCAATATGCTATATACCGCTGTACTGTTGTTGCGGTGTTGTTTCGTTGTGGTTGTTGTTATCGTTGTTGTTGTTGTTGTTCCTGTTGTTTTGCTGAAGTCGTTGCTGTAGCAATTGTTGCTGTAGTTGTTCTTGTGGAAGTTGATGTTGGTGTTGTCGATGATCATGTTCTTGTCATTGTGTTGTTGTGTGCTATTGTGAGTGTTGTCGATGCCGTCGTTCTCACGGTAATGCTGGTCCCCTCGCGTACGTATAACTAACCTATGACACCTGTTTTTTGTCACCCATATTTATTTTTTGCCTGTTTTTTGTCACCCATTTCTCGTTTTTGTCAGGGCTCCGATCTCCCCACAAGCTGAAGTCTGCGGTGTCTGGCTGCGTGAGAGAGTGTGCGGAGGCACAGGGCAAGGACTTCGGGCTAGTGGCAACCGAGAATGGTTACAACCTTTACGTATGCGGAAACGGAGGCGCCGTTGCCAGGTGCGTCGTGCTGACAGTTCCTGTTGCTGTTGTTGTTGCTGTTGTTGTTGTTGTTGTTGTTGTTATTGCTGCTGTTGTGCTGACACTTGTTGCTCACATTACGTCTTGTAAAAATTCTAGAGTCCGTGGTCACGCGAAGGTGCTGGAGCCCTATTACGGGAGACCACTGACCAGACTAAATACGACTAAATACGACTAAATACGACTAAATACGACTAAATACGACTAACTACGACTAAATACGACTAAATAGGACCTACGGTACATTTACCCATTATTACTAACAATATTTAATACTGTCCTCCGTAATAGGAAGATCGGAAAAAAAACACGAAAAAAAACAATTTTCGGCCGGGAAGCACGACGCGTTCCCACCTAAAACACACGAGACGAAGAAGGCGCACACATGACATGAAATCAATGTGGAAACTGAACCAACATGGCCACGGATATATCCACTGAACTCCAGCATAGAGTTCCTCCCGTTCCCAGAGCTGACCAACTCGTGGCTACTGACCCACTGACTGCAACGGTTGCTGTGTGGAGTGCTGCCTGCAACGTACGAAATGCACGGTAGGCGTGGACGCAGATAGGAACACGTATCAAACTGGGGTTTCATAACGTTTTTTTTTTTCCAACGACTTAAACCCCGCCTGCTTCCCCTCCCCCCTACCCCTGTCTGTACCGCCTGCTTGCACATTGGTTGCACAATGGTTGCACAGGCACGCCGACTTGATTGCGACAGACATCAGCGCAGAGCTGTGCATAAAGTACATCGACCGCTTCCTCATGTTCTACATTGCCACGGCCGACCGACTGCAGCGAACCGCTGCCTGGATGGAGAAGTTGGAAGGCGGTGGGTGCTGCGGTGTTGCTGTTATTTGGTTTATTGGTCGTTTTGTTTTCGTTTGGTTAGGTCTGTTGCTTGTTTGGGTTGTTAACTTATTTGGTTCGGTTCAATGTTGTTTGGTTTGGTTTGGTTTGTTTGGTTGAGTTATGTTGCAAGCACTCAGCTTTTGTTCATTATTACGCGTCAACTATTGTAGAATTTAAAAGCCTCCCTGTAGATCAACCGGAAAAAAATGTCTGACTTTACTCATGCCCGCGGGGTAGAGGAAGGGAGGGCAGGGGGGTGAGCGGAAACTCGAGTTCTCGCTCATTTACTCTCGAAATCGGTGTGCGTCCACTTTCTCAGTATCACCCCTAGTTACCTGTTTTGCAATCGACTCCACCAGTGCAAACTGAAACTGATGCCGAACGCGATAACAAAACCGAACTGAACCGAACCGATTCTGGAACCGAAACTGAAACCCGAACTGACCAAAACCGAAACTGAAGCACTGAATCTGGAGCCTAACCTGAAACTGGAACTGAACCCGTAACTGTATAAGTATAATCAAACCTGACACCAAAACCGAAATTGTAAACCCATTCGAACCCGAAACCGATGCCGAAAATGAAACTGAAACCGAACTACAACCGAATATTAAAAAGAAAACCGAAACTGGAAGCAATACCGACACCGAAACCGAACCCGAAATTGACGCCGAAACCGAAACCGAAACTGGAACCAAAGCTGACACTGTAATCGGAAACCGAAGCCGAAATCGAAACCAAAGCTGAAACCAAAACCGAATCTGAAACTGAAACTGAACCCGAAACTGACTGAAACTCACCCAAACAGAAACTCACAACAAAAATAAAAACTGTAATTGTAGGCGATGCCGAAACAGAACCGAAACGGAACCGAAAACGAAACCGAAGTGCTCTAATCTGACAGTACTGTGACTTGCTGCTGTGATGTTATACTTTAGGGATTGAGTACCTGACGGATGTTGTGGTGAACGACAAACTTGGCATCGCGGACGACCTGGAGGCGCAGATGCAGCACATCGTCGACACCTACCAGGACGAGTGGGCTACCGTTGTCGACGTGAGATTCTCATATAATATCATATAATATCATATAATAATAGTACACTCTTTACTTTGGCATATGTACGAATCATCGTTGAGTAGGAACGAGTGGTGCGCTACCGTTGTGAAGCTGTCGGTTGACTTCGTCGTTGTTAATATCGTCGTACAGCAGTTGATGCCGTTGCTCGACAAACTTTGGATATATTACAACCCTGTTCTTGATGTCGTTGGTGATATCGTCGCCTGCCCTTCCTTGATGTCGCCTACCCTTCCTTGATGTGGTCTACCCTTATTCGATGTGGTCGCTTACTCTTGTCCCATCCCGTTTATCTCGTTGCTGTCGATTCCGTGTATTCCGTGTATTCCGTGTATACCGCCTTTTCGGGGTTAGGACGATGAGCGGCGCAAGTCCTTCCGCCAGTTCGTTAACTCCGACCACACGGAACGAGGCATCCCCTTCATCGCCATGAGGGGACAGGAGCGCCCGATGGACTGGCCCAAGGACGAGTTTATCCCAGACCTGCACGAGGAGGGAAGCAAGGTACGCCGCCACCCCGCCTGTTTGTCTGCCTGTGCTGTTTACCTAGGCTGCTTTCAGCTGTACTCTGTGTAGCTTGAGGCTTTAGCATCCACACCAGTCGATTCTTCGTCGGAGCAGCAATATCACGTATCAGCTGGCAGCGCTAAGCCAGCTCCACCTTGATATCGTCGGATTTTTTCAGGGCTGTTCGCGGGTCATGACCCGACCCGCGGGTCGGGTCAGGAGGTGTTCAAAATGTCGCGGGTCGGGTCGGGTCGGGTCAGCAAGTGTTCAAAATCTCACGAGTCGGGTCGGGTCGGGTCAAGAGGTTTGCAAATCTCACGGGTCGGGTCGGGTCGGGTCGGGTCAAGAGGTTTCCAAAATCTCGCGGGTCGGGTCGGGTCATGACCCGACATCTCAATTTTCGCGGGTCGGGTCGGGTCATGACCCGACATCTAAAAAAATTCGCGGGTCGGGTCGGGTCATGACCCGCGAGGAACGGGTCACTCGCGGGTCGGGCCAGAATGATCCGCGAGTTTTTTTCCGTTGACCCGCGGGTCGGACCCGTGGGTCGAACCCGCGGATCCGGCCCGCAGGACCGTATTTTTTCCATATTACCGCTTCCTGCCCGAGGGCCACTCTCGTCTCAGCGGGTCGGGCCCGCGGGTCCCAAACCTTTAACCTTACCACCTCCTGCCCGTCGTGCCGATACCCCGAGTGCATATCATAGCGTGCAGAACGATCATATTGTAGACCTTGTACAGCACTACATACCAGGCAAACGTTTGGCGAATTCCTGGTCGGATGACACCACACAGCAGTAGTAGTATCTCATCATGCTCACACATCCTCCAAATCCACTACAGACAGGTCACAAATCAATGCAGGGTACAAGAAGATAAAAAATGGCAGCAGCAGTAACAACAAGGCAGACCATGTCACAAACACATGGATACATTAGTAGTACGCTTGCCCTCGCCGGAGGCGGCATAGTCTGCCCGCTTTTCGGGGCGGAAGCAGAAGCCATCTTGGGTCAGAGTTATCAAGTCGACCCGAGAAGAAGGCGTGGTAAGCACGGCAATATGCAGGATGTGGGTCTACCTCTCTCTCTATTCACGAAGATCATCGGGAGCACACATCACAAATTCTAAAACTGAAACAAAAAAACACAAAAAAACACAAACAAGCACGACACTCTAGGAATATTCTGAGGGACCAAGGCCCAACCAACGGACAAACGAGCAACGACTACAGGTTTGGACCCGCGAGTTTTTATCTTTGACCCGCGAGAAATACCACGGGTCCAGTCGACCCGACCCGTATGAAGCCCGTATCTCACGGGTCAATCGGTATCTGACGGGTCGGGTCGGGTCGGGTCAGCAAGTGTTCAAAATCTCACGGGTCAGGTCGGGTCGGGTCAGAAGGTTAGCAAATCTCACGGGTCGGGTCGGGTCGGGTCAAGAGGTTTCCAAAATCTCGCGGGTCGGGTCGGGTCATGACCCGACATCTCAAATTTTTTGCGGGTCGAGTCGGGTCATGACCCGGCATCTCAAATTTTCGCGGGTCGGGTCGGGTCATGACCCGATATCTCAAAATTATCGCGGGTCGGGTCGGGTCAGCTGACCCGACCTCAAATTTTCGCGGGTCGGGTCGGGTCATTTTCGGGTCGGGTCATGACCCGATATCTCAAAATTATCGCGGGTCGGGTCGGGTCAGCTGACCCGACCCGACCCGACCTGACCCGTGAGGTTTGACCTGACCCGCGAACAGCCCTGGATTTTTTCTGCCATCGTTTTCTTATTTTGAAACCGCCACTTTGCCTTCTTGAAACCGCCGCTTTCGTCTTGACACCGCCATTATCACTTCTTGAAACCGTCACTTTGTTGGCGCCTTCCAGCCCCACCAGCCCGCCAGGTTCGGGTGCGTGTGGGCCTCGTGATCGATTTCCCCAAATCATGGAACTTCAAAGCGCATGTTTTGTCTTGGAACTTGAAATAGAGATCGAAGTATTACACTCAGCTAGCAAACATGACTTTCGACGAAATCCTCGATCTCACAGCTGTTGTTTTTAAGTTAATGTTTTAAAATACGACTTTGGGCGTGAAACCGACCCCTTCGACTTGAAAGCATCACCTTGGTCGCGTCTTGAAACCGCCATATCTGTTTCTTGAAAGCGTCACTTTGTAGGCGTTTTTCAGCCTGACCAGGTTCTGAGGGGCTAAGTAATCTTTTGGGTATGGGTGGGTCTCGTGATCGACTTCCTCACTGTCGTCTTGAAAACCGTCGAGTTTGTCTTAAAACCGTCGGTTTCGTCTTAAAGCCGTCGATTTCGTCTTGAACTCGCCACTTTAGCCTTGGAACCGCGGCCTTCGTCATGAAACCGTCGCGTTTCGTCTTAAAACCGTCAATTTCGAGTCTAAAAAACTTGAAACTGTCACTTTCGTCATGAAACCGTGGCTTTCCAGTCTGCTATTGTTCGGAATCGTCGCTGTCGACATGAAACGGCCACTTTATCGTCTTTAATCCCTCGTTTGTATCTTGAAACCGACGTTTTGTTGGCATTTTTCAGCCTGACCAGGTTCTGACGGGCGAATCCTCGTGGGTGCGGGTGGGTCTCGTGAGCGACTTCCCGAACAACGGAGGCGCGGCGGTGTTGTACGGCAAGAGCCAGCTGGCCGTCTACAACGTTGTCAGAAGAAATGTGAGCTTCCTCGATCATCGCCATCACTTTAGGTTTCGTAATCGTTTGCGTTTGTCTGTCGATGCGTGTCGCCACGTGCCTTCGCATGTCGTGTTGTTTTGTTTTATCTCCGTTGTGATGGAGTTATGATAGTTCAAACGACGATCTCACCCCTTTCACCCGATACCCCATATTTTACACCATCATCATCATCATCATCGTCATCATCAACATCACCATGATCATCATCATCATCACCAACATTATCATCATCATCATCATCATTATCATCATCAACACGAACAACGTCACCATCGTCAACAACGACAGCAACACCGTAATCATGTAATCATCACCGTCATCAGCCTCGTTATCACCACTTTCATCGTCATAATCCTCATCATAATTGTATTCATAATCGTCTGAATCATCGTCATTACCACGATTACCAGGACTTAAGGCTAATCCGTTACATCTGCCCCTGCATGTCGCCACGTGCCTTCCTTCCCTCCTTCCCTCCTCGTGTTTTGTTTCCACCACTTTCTGTTGATATCAGGAATGGTATGCCACCCAGAACGTGTGCCCCCACAAGAGGGCTCTTGTGCTGTCCGAGGGCATCATAGGCAGCAAGGAGGGAATCCTGAAGGTCGCCTGCCCTCTGCACAAGAACAACTTCGACCTCAAGAGGTACGTACGGATATTAAGTTGTTGTTGTTGTTGTTGTTGTTGTTGTTGTTGTTGTTGTTGTTGTTGTTGTTGTTGTTGTTGTTGTTGTTGTTGTTGTTGTTGTTGTTGTTGTTGTTGTTGTTGTTGTTGTTGTTGTTGTTGTTGTTGTTGTTGTTGTTGTTGTTGTTGTTGTTGTTGTCGCTGTTGTTGTTGTCGTCGTTGTCGTTGTCGTTGTTGTTGTTGTTGTGTTGTTGTCGTTATCATTGTTGTCGTTGTTGTCGTGTTTTGTTGTTGGTTGTGGTTGGCGTTGCTCTCACATTAACCCCCTCCTGCGGTCAGTAAATATGATATTCAGTATCCTACGTGTTGCTATACATAATATGGTGTTCAGTACCGTACTGCAGCATAAGCACAACTGCGACGTCAAGAGGTACCATATGCTACTGATATCGTGCAGATATCTACTGTTGTGCAGTGCAGGTTATTCCGTACCCTATGATACAGGTGTACTTGTACAGTAAAGATAATGTTCAAGATGGTACTGATGTACAGTTGTTGTTGCCGTTGTTATTGTTGCTGTTGTCTTTGTCTCGGCATGCAACTAATTTTTCTGCCCAACGACATCCGGCACACCTTGTGTTACTGTGTCAATATTCTAGAATCTTGTTCGATCTGCCTGTCTCTCTGTTCTCTCTGTTCTCTCTGCCTCTTTGCCTCTCTGCCTCTCTGTCTCTTATCTCTCTGTCCGGCCCCTTTCTCCTTTTGCATCTCTCCTTCGTTGCCTGCACCTTCAGCGGCGAGTGCCTAGACCACATGGAGGACGAGAACATGAAGCTGCTCACCTTCCCGGTGAAGGTGGAGGATGGCAGCGTCTTCCTCGACCTGCCCCCCACCTCCGAGCTCGACCAGGTACATAATCACATGCTTCGGAGTATACGTATATACCGGGTACACGTTATGTTGTGCTTTAGTTGCTTCCAGAGGGTCTCTTTCTTTTTCTTCGAACAAGTTTATTTCTTTCGTTTTTTTAGCAGTTCTCTAGCCTGGTATTGTGGCCGCGGGCTAGATTTTAGGCAAATGGGCTACTGAAAGATTTTGAGAACACGATGATGATCATTGTGAAAAACAAAAACGAAAGCATACACCCCCACGCCGCCTCCCACCCCCACCCCCACTCCATCCTCGCGTGGCAGAGCCACCACACGTAGGCATGGCAGGTGTAGCAATAAAAACAATACTTGAAACTGGTACAATTCCTCGCCACGCAGAAGTACTGTCGTGTGCATGGACCCACATGCACTGTACGTAGTGACAGTTTTTTTAGATTCCGGCGGGTTCATCGCAGATATCTCACCCCTCGAATGATATGTACATAATCGTACATATTCCAGTGTTTTGTTGTCTACTTTATATCATACACGTTTACCTTTCGGTGTATTGCGGCAGAATGCGTATGAAATAGTTGTTAACATCTAACACAACGGCGCTGTCCCTGGTCAGCCGCGCTGATACACGATGCGACGGGTCGACCCTATGTGTCGCACTCGTGCAAACCAACTCAATTAAAAATCCCGAGATGTGGTCGAAATCAAAACAGAGTCAAAACCCCCGAAAGGCGACATCTAAACAGCAACAGTCAAACGCCCTGAGATGTCCCCCGTAAAGACGACCCCCCCCCCCCCGTCTCGAAAGGGATGCGCGGTCAATGGTCAAATGACTAAGGCAAGCAACAAATGAGTACCCCCCCCCGAGATGTAGTCGACAGAGTCAAAGCCGGGACACGAGTACTTGAAAATCCCCATTCCAGCTTAAAATGATACCCGGTCTGCTGTACTCTGCGACGTAACTGGTTTGTGCAAATTTCTGTTTCAGTTCTGTAACATTCGCTATCTCCCCTCTCGATGTTTCTTTTGCCTTTTCGTGTTTTTTTTTTGCCGTTTCGTGCTTTATTTTGTGGTGGTGGTAATTGGTTTGGTCAGCTCCTTGCGACGGAGAAGGTTATGCTGAGCGCGGACTGCTTCACCGGGTCCGAGAACAACTTTGTGCCGGTGGCCACGGCCGATCTCCCTTCCGCCGTCCAAGACGCGAAGGTCAACAACTGATTGAACAACTGATCGCTCACACTCTTTTGATTTGTTCCAACTAATTTGAGCGGTCCGATTGGTTGGTCCATGTGATTGGCCCAATTGGTTTGATTGGTCTACCTCATTGGTCCATCTCACTGGCCCAATTGATGGGTCCAACTTATGGGTCCGCTTCATTGGTCCAAACAATTGGTCCGTCTAATTGGTCCATCTCATTTTATGAGAATAATCCGTCGGAAGTTGTTTGACTGTTTGGCGCGGCGAGTAGTTGCAGCAGCAGCAGCAGGGGGTCTCTTTTGGGGGGGAGGTAGGAGGTACGATCGGGTAGTTTTTTCAGCCAAGCCATCCATATGTTTATTGATCCTGGCTAAAAAACAAGAGAAAAACGAAACTTCCTCAAAATTTGAAACCTTGGAGGCGGTATTGGTCTATATAGGGGAAAGCCATGACCCCCTTCCCCCCCCCCCCCCTCCTTTTTTTACCCTTGCCCCCCATTTTTGTAGGTTATAGTCCATACCTGCTATTAATAGCTTTGCTGTGCCTCGAGTATTTGGGGTGCGATTATTGTTGTGCTGTGCTCTATAGCAGTAGTGACCAATAGCGGAAGCAAGCGTTGAAAAGGCTGTCACTGTTGCAGTACATCACAGCAGTACCTGTCAGGTATTGGTAGGCGTGTTCAGTAGGGGTGAGGGGAGGTGGGCGCCTAACGCATACCAGGTACATTCTACATTTCAACCTCGTAGAAAATACTTTTTGTTTTGTTTTGATTTTCTATGTATCTTGCTGACACCCTCAATCGAAGTGCTTTGTTTTCGCGGTGCTTCTCTAAGCCGCGACTCAAGTTTTGGCAACTGTTGCCGTGGTACTCTTACTCTTACTATGAAGGCCTGATGCAGGCATGAGGCCGCTCGATACCATGGGTACAGCCACGTAGGGTATATTGTAGCGGATGGTTTGGTGGGTGGGAGTATATCATGGTGGGTGGTTTGGTGGCTCGATGGGAATGATGGAGGTATGACCTCATAAAACGGGTCCAAACACATTTTTGATGGACGGGCTTATGCTTACGGTATGACTACCATATGTACGTCATAAGCAGCGTCAGAGGGCAGAGGGTGCTGTGTTTTGTTTTTTCTGGTGTGTTCCTTTGTTTTACGGTATGGATTTTTTGTGACTTGCTTGCTTAAGCTTACGTATTAGCTGGCAACTGCTCTTAGTCAACCACCGGCCATCCATCCATGTGAAAAGTATCACATATATCAAGTGGGATATGTATCACATACGTACCAGATATATCTATTGGGAAATTGGGATATCACAGATTTATATCAATTGGGATATTATCACAGATGTCAAAGATATCAACGGAAAATCACAGATATCAAGCGGACGGCGCAGATATCAAACGAGGATGGGCTTGGGAGTTCTAGCGTAAATTAGCACGAGCATTATTGGCAGTATAGGGGTTGGGGGTGGGGGTGCTGGCTCGTGTGAATATTTTTGTTGAAAGATAATAAGCACGCTCGACGTCAGGCAGTCCATGCCATCATTTGTGGTTGGGTTTTGGGATTGACGATATGAGCGACAGTAGAGTATTAAATGACTTTATTTGCTCGCATGTTGGAAAGTACGCAGACGAGATATTCGTAAGAACATCGCAGCGGCAGTTTGTTGTATCTTTGTCTTATTTTTTGTATTTTGCTCGATTGCACGCGGTAGCAACCGGGACGCAGTAAATAATCGCGTTGATTGGAACGGTTTGGACTCTCCCTGCGAGCACTGGTAGTTCAGCACCCTACTGATATTTCAGTACCCTATGGGGATTTCAATAGCAGTGGGGATATTTCATTACCACCAGTCAGTGGTGTTAAATTGCATAATATTAGTAAGCCGGCGAGGGTTTGTTTTTGCGGCAGCAGCAGTATGCTACTGCTCTTGGTGCTTGGAGACGGGGGTCTCAGGTACCGGACCGGGTGTTGCTGTATTTTGTGGTGTACTGAATTGCAGTAGGCGGCCATGGGCGGCTTCGATATCATCTATCGTCTGCCACGATCGTCATAATATTGAACCGCAGCAGGTGGCTATGGGCGACTGCAGTATGACCCGTCTCCAGCCATAATAAAAACTTTTACTACGACTACTGTGGTATGGATAAGACTAATGCTACTCTTGGTGCTTGGGAACACAAGGGTCTCCGCTACCGGTGTTGTATTTGGGGTGTACTACTGTAAACTGCGCTTAGCGGTCGTGGGCGGTTTCAATGATCCATCGTCGGCCACAATCCTACTGACCTATATACTGACCTGCTGCATGATCAGGTCGACAACTCTTATAATGAAACCCGAGTTTTACTGTTGAGCGATCGCCGTTGTTGATTATTTCGTGAGAACTTCGTAGGAAAAACAATCTGTAAAACTCGGGTTTCAGCAGATGGCGGCTCGGCGTTGAAGATTTCCGGTCATAGCTTGCGCTTGGTGTTTCTCCCGAGAGAGCGCCAGGCGGTGTGTGCATCTTCCATTGAACTGAAGCCACCGCCAATGCCATCCCACAGAGGGATCACCCGCAGCTGGGGTTTCGGTGGACTACTGAACTGCAATAGGCGGCGATTGTCGACTTCACTGTGATTTGTCGTCCGCCAGTGGGCGGAGATAGGCGGCGTCAGTGTGATATATGGTCAAGTCGCAATAAAACTTGTATATACTGCACTTGTGGCTGGCAGGCTCCGACAGTAGTGTACAGCCTGGACAATGTAAGCTAACGTTATACGATTTACATGCCACGATTGTTGCACTCTCTCGGGTGGCTACCGGTATTCTGAACAATGATTTTCACCCTCATCGGTGTTCTGAACAATAGCCAACAGACACTATTGTAGTCAATAGACACAGTCGAGAGAAATGCCAGGTACGGATGTCATTAGACAAGCCGTGTTCACAATCGTCTTCCCCTTTGCCCCCCCGCAGAGAGAGGCATGCCTTCTCCCCGCCGGTAGTCGCCTTCACTTTTGTTGCACATGCGTACCTGGTATGATTTCAGTTATCATACGATATGTCATACGATAGGGTTCAGCATCTGTCTCCGGTGCTCGTCGATTTTCATCGAATTTTGCTGATTTCTTTTTGCAAGACTATTACAGCAGTAATAGCCAACATTGTGCTGATAACAACGTAACCCGTAAAATCTGTCAATCCAGCAACACTATTAATAATAACACGCAAGCCGCCAAATCTAACAACCTAGCAGCGCTGCTGAAAAAGACGCCCCGTTACATCCACCTAAACTATTAATAGTAATAGTTTGAACTAAAAACGAACCCGTAAAAGCTGCTCGTACCTCCCAAAAATGGCAGACTCGTAAAACCTACTCTGCTGCTGTTGTAGTAATCCGACAACTTCGAAAGCGGCTTATTCTTATGATACTAAATCTACCTTCAACACGCAACTTTTGTCACCACGGAGGGCGTACACCGTATACGTCTCCCTGTTAGACATGGCTATCGATATCGGAATCGTAGTGATGACTCTCGATATCGGAATCGTACCGATGACTCTCGATATCGGAATCGACTTTCGATACGACGCCGATGATACGAAGGCAACATCAAATTGATACGATTTTACAATTGCGATAGTCCGCAATCGAAACGATTCGTTCAGCATCAATCAGTGTACAGCAAAGCATCAAATCAGCGCACTTGGAGGGCACCACACGTTCGATACGACCATATATCGAAACTTCGAGATTTCCAATGTATCCACACCTCTGACAGATTATATACATATTACTGACATACCACTGGCATATTACTGACAGACCACTGACAGATCACTGACAGATCACTGGCATATTACTGACAGACCACTGATAGATTACTGACAGATCACTGACAGATCATTGACAGATTACTGACAAACCACTGACAGATCACTGGCAGATCACTGGCAGATCACTAACAGATCATTGACAGATCATTGACAGATCACTGACAGATCACTGACAGATCACTGACAGATCACTGACAGATCACTGACAGATCACTGACAGATCACTGACAGTTCACTGACAGTTTATCGATTTCCACTTCATGATCAATAAGCAGTAGACCTTTGAGAACAGATGCATTCCTGATCTGTATGATCTGTGTGATCTAGTTCATGTTGCCGAGTGGGGGCGTACAATCTGCATGATTTAGGCCAGGTTTCCCGGATTGGATCTGTGTTCTACAGATCTTGCACATATCATAACGACAGACTGGGATCTAGATCAATCTGTAGATAATCTCTCTGTCCTACGTGTGAATAATCGACGATTTCGATCAGATACTCGACCCTATCAATACTACGGAAGAAAGAACAGGCTACTGTAAAATACAACAACACAATAACAACACCATAATAACGATTAAGCCGTGACATGTACGTACATTCTTCCAATACTGACCGACGCTAAACCTGCTAATTATCTCCAAACCAAAAGACCAAAGAAAATACTAACACTGAAAATGAACGCCGCGAAAACCTAGCGTATGTACCTCCAACATTGACCCTTATAGCAGACATAGAAACATTGACACTTACCCCGTGAAAGCTAGTGAAAGCTAGCACTTTGATAGTTCACCCGTGAAACACCCCGTTTAATATCCGGAGTACGGGCAACAGCGGAAACTAGCCCGACAATTTTTCTGCAGCTAAGCAATACCAACACTACAGCAAACGCCGACAAGGACACTATTACTTCATTAATAACACTATAGGGGACAATCTGGTGAGACTCCCCCTTCCCCTAACCACGCAACAGCAACACCAACCACAGCAACAGCAACCAACACAACTATCACTGGTATTAATATAACTATTAATATGCATAGCCAAACATGCTATTGATAGAATGTCGTGGTTTGACTCCTTGGTTGGCCCAGTACAGCAGTGTAACAATGCTACCAATATGTAGGCATTAATACATTGTAGCCAGTATAATAACAGTGTAACAGGGCTTTTTACGAGTCGGGTCAAAGCTCGCGGGTCTGGTCTGGTCTGGTCTGGTCGAATAAGGGTGGCCCGACCCAACCTATAAGAGTTTGTCGACCTCCCGACCCGACCCGACCCGACCCGACCCGACCCGTGAGATCTCGAAACCTTCCTGCCCCAATCTGCGGGTCGGGTCAAGTCCTGGAAAAGACCGGTCTGCTATCATAACATATCATAACAGTATGATAGCATATCATAGCAGTATCACAGCATATCGAATAATAGCATGGCACTATCTCAACACTATGTTACAGCATGCTGGATAACAGCTTGGCTACGGTAGCACTGCAATAGCCTCGCTATCTGGTATGCACCATACGCACGATTGGTGGTGGTGGTTGAGGCGATCAGGGCACGATCTGGTAAGACTCTCCCCTGAGGCCCTCGGAGTTCATCCACGTCGCCCTGACAGCGAGAGCGCCTACCCAGACTACGATACCAGCCGCTAAGGTAGCAGCAACTGCGCAGATCTTGATGGTCAGGCTCAAACGCTCCTGCTTTGCATTTACCAATAGGCAATACGAGGGAGAGCAGGAGGGGGGGGGGGGGGGGCAGCGGGAGGAAGGGGGGCGGTTGCGAGAGGAGGGATGGAGGGATGGAGGGAGGGATGGCGAGCAAAATTGAGTATGGGATGCGGGGGGGTGATAACATGGTCGGGGGGAAGGGGGGATACGACGCTCATATTCTGGCTTGGGGATAATGCCACCATATTCCGGTGACAGGGTACAAGATAATGGGGTGGGGGTAGGGGTAAGGCCACAATAGCGCCATGAAAAAACGGAGCAAGTCGATAGTGTTTGAAAAAAGTACATCGTATTGGGGGGTCGATAATAAGGACAATGTGGAAATATCTCAAGGGAAGGGGGGGGGTGCACTCATGTCGCGCATGGCTAAGGTTGTATGACCATAGACCCTCGCATCCCTACAATGCCGGGACGGAGCAAGTTGGGTTTTCACCAACCAGGCAGACATTGCTTGCACCAAGCGCGAAGCGCCGTGAGGTGTTGGACGAGTCGCACGAAGGGTGAGCTGCATCCTACTAAGAACCGCCGGCGAGCTTGCATATGGACGATAGCCTTCAATGAATTGAGCTGATTTTTGGTGTGGCCACTTCCAGAAACAGCAATGGGTATTACTATGTATCTGCCTCGTGGGTGCTTTACCATATACACACTACGTGATACGATCATTCTCCTTGTGCGGAGTTGAGGTTCTCAACCCCGCACAAATGATCTAGCAAGACCGCCAGCCGTCGGTATAGCTGTCCGTATCGCCATCGGTATCGCCACAATCAAGTAAAATACTATATACAGTAGCTGTAAACACAAACAAAATGTCACCTGGTCAGCACTCTCCTCGTTGTTAATGTCGGTAGTACCCTGGGTAATGCTGTCGGTAATTCCGCCGATATCGCCGTCGGTATAGCTGTCCGTATCGCCGTCGGTATCGCCGCAATCAAGCTAAACATTAGGAGTATGTGTCCTTTAATCAACCACAAAAGCCGACTATCTACATACTTTGAAGTAATACGCAGCTGTAAACACAAACGAACTATCACCTGGTCAGCGTTCCTGTCACTGTCGCTGTCGGGAGTGCCGTCGGTAGTGTCATCGGTAATACTATCGGTATTGTCGTCGGTAGTGCTGTCGGTGACGCCTTCTCCGTGGCCGCCTGTGTCGTACACTGCTTCTTGCGCCAATTCTTCCTGGAAAACGCAAAAAGTAGTATTGATAGAAGGTAAAGGGAACACCGGTAATTTTTACAACCACGTCGAATCTAAGGGGACAAACAATCATGGGTTACGAAATATTTAGTCGGAAATATAGGATTTAGTTACTTATGTACCGACGAAGAATCACACAGACCGACGACAATTTTACCGCCTGTTAGAAGGGCACGTGGTGGCAGATGAACAGTTGCATACATCATTTAGCTGTCTATCTACCGACGAAGCACCATACCGACCGACCATAACCTTACCGCCTGCGTGAAGGGCACGTGGTGGCAGATGTCCTGCCACGATCCCACGTCGACGATGCTGTCCAAAACCGCGTCCTTAAAGGCGCTCAGAGGGCATCCAATCCCTGCTCAACAAACACGTAGCGAATACATATATCATAAGTACTTAATACGTACCAGGTACTTTTTAGTAAGCACAGGCAGGTAGAATAACATCAACGCTTCACAAGCAAACAAAATAAACACTCCAGAGTGTTGAGTACACAAGAAGTACACGAGTAGGAACTTACACGCACACAAGTACAGAGAGTGCACCTTTTTAGGTGTTACCAGGTACGCGGTTGCGTCAGCGCAACATTTACCGCGAAACGAGGCATAAGCGCAACACGGCCACGAAGGCCTGTTGCGACTTTTTCCGCAACCCTTATTTCGAAGCGCGCAACACGTTTCGTCGCAGGCGTTTTTTGTCGCGGAGTTTGGCGATATTTTTTTGTGGGGTCTTTCTTGTAAAAAAACAAGGCTATTTTTGCTGCAGATCCGGCCAAATGCATATTTTAACCTTGTATTTTCCGGCGTATTTTAACGTATGTATCGAACATTTTTGCCTGCCTCGGCCCTCCGGGAATCCTCCGGGAGCCCTGAAGGGTGTGCAACACGGCGGCCTGAATGGTTCGATACATAAGTACCCAGTACATACGTAGCGTACCAAGTTCAGCCAAATAGAAACGTAGAAGAGTAGAAACCAATCGTACATAACTCCACAACTCCACACACATACACACAACTAGGTGCTGCTTGGCCACGCGCCAGCGAGCGAAGATCGACTCTCCTCCGAGCAGACACGCTACCCCCAAAACGCGGCGTAATTATGAATAAGTCGGGGGGGGGGGAATGCGGCGCAACTATGATCTCTTCGGGACTGCACTGGCGGCGACACGGGCGGTGTTTTGGATGCTGGAGCCTGGAGACAGGGAACATAAAGCACTCCAAACCTACGTAAACGTAACGATAAACGTAAAGCGTGCGTCAAGCTACGCATCCCCGTTAACCATTCATGGGGGGGGGGACTCTTCGCATATCCCGGTGGAACGAAGCTTCCAACGGCGTGTCCACATCCGGGGACACCCCCCCCCCCCCCCCGCTCTATACACCGCCTGCCAATAGCATGCCAGTACTTCAACACAAATAAAAGGTAGCTGTAGGACTTAAGGTCGGGGTGAGGGTTAGGGGCTGTGATATCAATAAAAGGAGTACGACTAGTAAGGGGCAGCTATTGCATCAAGGCTTAGGGTGAGGGCCGGCTATTGCATCAAGGCTGGTGTGTTATTAGTAGTGTTCGTGAGGCTACGTATATAGAGTACATATAGTAATCAGAACTACATACCATACCTATACCCGTAACTAGGGCGGTACGCTCAACAACCTATACATTTACATGTGTTTACTATAATACCAATATTTGGTCCTATTTACTATGGTCCCCTGTAAAAGCATTTCGGGGTAATGTTACGGTTTTGTTCAGGGCGAAAGGTTGGGCTAACCGCTTAACTACCGTACTTTGAGATGCCAACACTGCACTCCCGTTTTGGGGGGAAAATTGCTGGAAATTTCCAGAAACTAATGTGATATACCTGGTACCTGGTATAATGTTAATGTGAGATACAGCGGTGCAGTACAAAAAGGGCTTATTTTTCCTCTGGGAACTCACCGGCCGCGATGTCGCTGCAAAAATCGAGGACGACTTCCTGCTGCCCCAAGTCAGGAGTCCACGTGTACGTTCTCACGTAGTAGTACCCCTCTCCCCCCCCAGTCTCAATAGAGGCGTTTACACCTCCTCCTCCTCCTCCTCCTCCTCCTCCTCCTCCTCCTCCCCCTCCTCCTCCTCCTCCCCCTCCTCCTTCTTGCTTGTTGTGCACCGAGCTGCGAGCGCCGTCATCGTCTAGTGCGGCATCATCGTCGCCTGGGTCGGCTTGGTCGATCTCCTGCCACCAGGTATATAGTATGTAGCATATCAGGTATGTGGGGAGGGGGGGCGTACTCATTTGTTGCTTGCCTTAGTCATTTGACCATTGACCACGCATCCCTTTCGAGACGAAGCGGGGGGGGTACTCATTTGTTGCTTGCCTTAGTCATTTGACCATTGACCACGCATCCCTTTCGAGACGGGGAGGGGAGATAAATTTGAAAAGGTTACCCAGGAACATAAAATATACCGAGTGGGGCTGTGTATGCAACGCAGCGACGCCTTGACAAAGAGACGGACCGAGATAAATTACGGCTCACAGAAACATATGCCACATGTATACACTTTGGCGAGTTCCCGGGCTGTTGTTGTTGTTGTTGTTGTTGTTGTTGTTGTTGTTGTTGTTGTTGCTGTTGTTGTTGTTGTGGTGGTTGTTGTTGTTGTTGTGGTTGTGGTTATTATTGTTGTTGTGGTTGTTGTTGTTGATGTTGTTGTTGGTGTTGGTGGTGCTGTTGTAGCTGTTGTTGTTGTTGTGGTGGTTGTTTGTTGTTGTGGTGGTTGTTTGTTGTTGTGGTTGTGGTTATTGTTGTTGTTGTTGCTGCTGTTGATGTTGTTGTTGGTGTTGGTGGTGCTGTTGGTGTTGGTGGTGCTGTTGTTGCTGTATTACGGGGGGCCATAGTAAACACTAGTAACACTAGTAACACTAGTAACACTAGTAACACTAGTAACACTAGTAACACTAGTAACACTAGTAACACTAGTAACACTAGTAACACTAGTAACACTAGTAACACTAGTAACACTAGTAACACTAGTAAATAGGACCTATGTCACACACACACAAAAAACTATACATATGCTTATTTTTACTACCAATAGTTGGTCCTATTTACTGTGGTTACTATTTACTACAATAGTTGGTGTCGTCGATTTTGGTTGTTGGTGTCGTTGTTGTCGCTGATATAGAATAGTATCAATAGTAGGTCCTTGCCATCATAGTATTAATCTAGCCCGTGCTATCATAGGATTTGGTGCATTGATACTATGCTGTATTGAGTGCATTGACTGCATTGACTGCATTGAGTGCCTTGACATTGAGTGCATTAAGTACATTAAGTACATTAAGTACATTGAGTACATAGAGTACCCGACCTACAATACCCGTATATAGGTATATACGAGGGAGTGCTTTTAGACTCGCGCCAATCACGATTACACCACGCTTCACAAGTACCGTGATCACAAGTATTCAGACGTCGGACGGATCACGATCTATCTATCTACTATCTACAGATAGATCGATCATCTAAACCATCTAGATCATCTAGATCATCTATTAATATAACCTACTGTAAACTGCCGTTATGATATGCCGTGCAGGATCTGTACAGTACAAACCCAGCCCAGGAAACACGTCCTACATACCTGGTACGAATCTACAGCAGAATACACTAGACTACTGTAGCAACCTGGTTGTCACAAGGATTGATAGAGAAGTGCTGACCCGTGTCTGCACACATAAACGAGTCGAATTTTATGTATATACAGCATGGTGCTGGCTGGCTGCTTGAAAAAACAAGAAACACTACATGATAGTAGGCCACTATCAAGAAAAAAAAGCGCAACACATGGTTAAGTAGTCATCAGTAAATAGCGCTGTCAACCGGTGATGAATGCAGTTGAGGACTAACATTCTAATACTAAGACAGGTGTCGTACGTAGTGAGTTTCTACCTACGAGCTACTGACTAGTATGGTAGAGGTGCAGCTAGGGTTGAGGTTCGAGTGCAGCTCGAAAGGTGGCGTGGTGGTCGAAGATCTAGATACTCTACTGTAGATCGTGACCTGGATTATGTAGGTCGAGATCCGTCTGACGCGTGTTAAGTTTAAGGCAAAAATCGAGCCAAATTGGCTTAACTCGAAATGGCTTAACTGCGGTACCTCTCAGTTACGGTGGTAGTGCACCCCGAACAACATGGTGGCCTAGATCGAAGGTGGAGGATGTAGATGATCTAGACGATGCATATGACCTATCTGTATATGATATATCTGTCAGAGGTGTTATCCGACGAGTACCCGTCTTAAACGGGTACCCGCCAACTTTGAGAAAAAATACCCGGGTACTGGCGAGTATTTACGGCCATTTTGGGCGGGTACTCGGGTACCCGTTTAACGGCGGGTACCCGTTTAACACCCGGGTACTCGTCTAACGGTCGAGTACCCGGATGCCCGGGGGCCAAACACTCGGCGAGTATGACGTGTTACCAGTACCCGTCACGGGGTATTAGCAAGCCGAGTAATACTCGCGAGTACCCGGGTAATTGGCAAAAGGGAAGCACTTTAGTTAGTATGGTGTGGCATGTGAGGCATGGGACAGCGTTTTCATTTTGAAAAGGGTTTCCTCGATATGTCTAGGTACCAAATGGACATTTTCCCGGACTACTTTCACTTTTCATCTCCGGCCGCGGGTCTTTTCTCGCGCTGCCGGCTGCGGGGCACGCAGAGGGGCCGCATGTACATCACGGCGCAAGTGCGGATCCCGGCCGAGGCCCGTGGGGCGTGCTCTGGGCCTTCAAAGTCGCAAATCTTGGCAAATAATTCAGGGGAGGCGTTCCGACTTGACACCGCCTCGCAACTACCCTGAAAAACCTGTCATACGATTGTTTTTTCATCCCCGGGTATGAACTTTGATGGTTCGTTTTTGACCCGTCGCATGAACGAAACACACAAAGCACGCACCACGCACGAGAAAACGAGGACCACACCAACACCGAACGAGGCACGCATCAAGCGTCGTGCAGCAGTAGTTGATATCATGTTGCATGCGTCTGCTCTGTCTGGGCTGCGTGCAGCAGTAGTAGCAGTTGTACGACACGCTTGATAATTTTATGTAAATTTGTAATTTGGTCCCAAATATTTGGGAATCTACGTAGAGTACAAATACACAGATCTACGAGCACGTATATATGTACCAGCATGCAGACTTCAAAGTATCATATCTACCTCTCTCTATTTTTCAACGATAGGCCGATCTACATACATACGAACACGAGTATTTTGGTACTGCTGTGTTTTACGGATACATGTCTCCACATCAGTAGTCTAGGCTACACACTGCGAAGCAGCCAAGGCGCCGTTTGTCGAACAGCACAGCACAGCAGTACTACTACAGCAGAAGAAGCTGCAGACCCCACAGTGTGCGCGGGACATCTACGAGTAGCAGGGGGGACCCAGCAGGTTAGATGTGACAGCTACGAAGCACTGTTTTGCTGTGTTCTACCTCTCATTGTGTATGCGTGTGTGTATGTTCGATGTATGCCATTCCAGCAAAAAAAAAAACCAGGTTGTTTGCCCGGCCTCGCCCGGATTTTCAGGATATTTTGCTGGGTTTTCGTTTGCGCTGTGCCGCCTTCTCCTCGAGGTTTCGAGGTCACCATGTGCTGCTCGTTCGCCAGCGGCCAGCGGGTGCCTTGGGGAGCCGCGTGCTGGCCACAATCGGTGTGCGCAGCAGTGTCAGCTGTATATAGGCCCTTATACCAGTTTTTGGACATGCCGTTGGGTTGCGTGTGGATTACACACGAACGAAGTACCTTTATCAGGCGCATTTGCTACAAAACAGTATAGAATAGCCACGACGAAAAACAATGTCACAGATCGTGATTTCGATATTTTCTCCAAAAAGGGAACTATGAAGCATGTGCGATCTATCTTCAACTTGCGACACCCACGGGATTTCAAGTGACCAACATCCCGAAGGGGAACCTTGTAATATTTACCAAATACTACCCAGGGGACGTGATTTAGGGGACGATAAGTTGCCATCTCCGGGATTTCTGAAATAAATCAACGAGTACCCGGGTACCCGGGTACTCGTTTAAACCGGTTACCCGAGTACCCCAGTACCGGGTATCCGGTCCCCAAATACTCGGTGAGTATGAAGTGTTACTCGTACCCGTGACGGGTAATAGCAAGCCGGGTATTACTGGCGAGTACCCGGGTAATTGGCAAAAGGGTAACACCTCTAATATGTGTACATGATGTATCTATAGATTATTTGCTCGACGCGTGTAAGGCTTGGTGCTATGATCAAGCCTAATTTGCTTAACTCGCTATTTGTTAGTTCAAAACCTGCCGGACCTCTCCATTGCGGTAGTGCAGCTCGATGAACATTGTGGTTGGTGGTGGAGCACTGATGGCGCGTCTAGATGATCTAGATGATCTAGAGGATGTATCTGTAGATCATCTGTCTGACGTGTGAAATGTTTGGTGCTATGTACAATCAAGCAATGCGTTAACTTGATTACTGCTTGCTGTACTTCTTCGTTGTGGCAGTGCAGCTCGAAGAACACAGTGGTGGTGGAGTGCTGATGGAGGATCTAGATTATCTACTGTAGATGATGTATCGGTAAGATCTGGATGATGTAGATGATGTATCTGTAGAGAATGTATCTGTAGATGATCAGTCCGACGCGTGCAAGGGTTAGTGCTGCAATCAAGCAATGTGTCAACTCGATTACTGCTTGCTGTACGTACCTCTCCGTTGTGGTAGTGCAGCTCGAAGAACATGGTGGTGGTGGGGGGGATGGACGACGTTCCCAGGGCCTTAGGCATTCCCTCCACCTTGAACCTCCAGCCAAGCAGGTGCGCCAGTCCATACAGCAGCTCCCTTTCAGGCAAAGGTGGGCGCAACAAACATGGGCACGACACGTAACAACAAACGGAACAAAATGAAAGGTTTGCTCAGCTCCCTTATGCTCAATACGTTGTATGCCAGGTATCTTGTATATGTTGTGTCTGTTGTGTATGTTGTCGTTGTTGCTTGTTGCTTGGCGTTATTGTTGCTGTTTGGTGTTGCTTGTTGCTACTGCTACTGTTACTACTACCGCTGCTGTTGTTGTAGTGGTCGTTGTTGTTGTAGCTGTTGTTGGAACTAAGAGGAGGGACAACACGAACAAGAAAAGGAAAACGTTGTTCAGTATCCTACGGTTGTCTACTGTTGTACCAGTATGCTACTGTCAATAAACGCAAATGCAAGGACCGTTTGGGTATTTTATTTATTTACTTATTTTTTTCCATCCCATTTATTATCTTCGCACTTCTGTCTTTCTCCCTCCCTAGTCGTAACTCAGATCCGGAGTCACAAAGTAGGCACCTCTCCTTCCTCCCCCACTACGGTTCTTGCTTTGATTTTTATCGCGCAGAGCGTCCAGCCTTCCCAACCCTCGTCGATCTTCACCGACTTTTTGCTAACTCACGCTCTCGCGCTTTCCGCTAGTTAAGATATTGTTTTGCGAGAAAAAGTCCCTATGAGCATGCACTCGGGGGGGCTCGAACTCACGATCTTGACTCTAACAGGCTTCGTGGTTACCTGCCAGCCCACCGGGGCGACCGGTCCTAATGTGCAGATTAATAGGAATAGCCAAAAGACATTCCTATGTTGTGCAAAATAGTGGCATGCTGTCTATGCTGTGCTTGTTGTTATCGATTTTGTTCCTGCTGTTGATGCGCTTGTTGCTGTTGTTGCTGTTGTTATTGTTGCTGCTGCTGCTGCTGTTGTTGTTGTTGTTGTTGCTTCAGCTGCTGTTGATTGCTGACGTCGCTATTATTGTTCTTGCTACATACCACACACACCTGTGTCCGTGGTACCCTATGTACAGCCGCTTCGGCTTGTCCCCGCTGCTATGCCGCTTCGACGCGGATTTGAAGTCCTCCAGCAGCTGCGTCGGCAAGTCTCCAGCCCAGTAGGTAATCTGAGGACGAAAATAAATGCACCGAACAGATACATCCCCATGTTCGTAAGACAAAACAAATAAATAATGTACCTCCATGTTTACGAGCGAATGGGAGCCTAAGAGTATACTGGTACTGCCCCAGTATACTGGCAGTGTGAGCAGTACCCAGTATACCGTTACGACGTATGGTGCACAAATGTGCACCCGCGATTTGGTGTGGGATAGTTACGAGCGAACGCATGTGGATGCACTTATGATTTTCACAGCGTCAAAATAAGGTACTGCTGTACGCCTCTGGTACAAACGTATTGTACCCCCTCCACGTACGCCGTCCACCAGCACACACAAGTTGCCCACAATTACAAATACCCTGCGGCTTGAGTTCCTGGCCCATGCTAATCAAAGCTATTTGGCTACACTACCGCTGGTGATGTTGACATGAGGTATCTAGCTGTAGCTGTAGCCACAGCTATAGCTACAGCTATAGCTACACCCATAGCTACTGCTATAGCTACAGCTATGCTATTCTAGCCGAATAAATGCACCGAACTAATGTACGCCCTTCGTTAACTAACATATCCATGTATCTATGGTGGTTGGAAGGAAATTATGGCGTCCCGGGTGCATTGTACTGGGCTACTGGTGTGCACGTAAGCACGTGCGCTACTACTCGAATCGTCACTTGAAACCGACGTACCATATAACACAAGGCTGGGAACATCCCTGACTATATACTTCGTATGGAGAAAGGACTTGGTCCGTCAGAAGGAGAAATGTGTTCGTTAGAAATAAGCATTACTAGCTACCTGATATCGACCACTGTAGGTAGTTAACTATTGGCTCTTCTCACGCATAAGTGGCACGTGGCATCGCCGTTCGCTATGATTGACGAATCAACATTGAAAAAAACTTCGTATAATACTCCGGTCACATTCCGTCGTCGCATTAATTCGTATATAGTTTGGGATCAATGAGGCCTCTCTGCTGCGATCAGCCGGAGACTCTCACCCAGGGCTACTAACCCGCGTTGATTCGCCGGTAATCAACGCGGCACCTCGTCGCAGAGAGTAGTTACCCTGGTAAAATAAACACTACAAAACTGACGTCGTTGTCGACGTGTCTCGCGCACAACGATGGGCGGGCGGGATGGTCTGTTTTTCCCTACCCTCTTCCTACTTTTCCGCGCTGCCGTCGGCGATCGCGATACAAGTGCGTGTCCTTGGTTCATCTCGCTCTCTCTGTACATTCCGGAGGCATTTATCCACACTTGGGGACCCACTTCATTCGTCCCCTTTTAGATCCAAAATTACTCCGGTAATATTCCGTCGTCGCATTAATTCGTATATAGTTTGGGATCAATGAGGCCTCTCTTCTGCGGCATGAGATCACACCCATACTTGCCATCCCTTTTGTTTTTCTCTCAATGTCGTAGCTCATTTGTATACTATTATCCTCCCCGCGGATGGTTTACCTTGCCTTATTGTGGGCCCGGGCTCGACTGTTCTGTGGGAACGCTGCATTTGAACTTGCAAACTGCTCGGACAGCGGCAGCGCGGCCGTATCCATGAACGCCGTTTCGCGAGAACGCTTTACTCCCGCCGCGGTCGCGGATGCTGTCGTCCCTACGTATCTGCTTGCGCCTGTGTCCGACCCCCCCCCACATACTCCCTGAGGACGTATAGATGTGTCGTTCATACGATGGATAGCTGCATCTCTCACCCGGAAGGAGTGCATAGTGCATCGCTTATGCTTCATGCGAGCCGCCTGCAGATGGGTCTGGGGGTTGGGGGTCATCTGCGCCGGCGTCAGAGCCCGTTCCCCCATCTTCTCGCCTTCTATTAATAGAACGCCAGGTGACAGAAACCCCGACCCCTCTGCGAGTGGCCATTGCATCGATGCCGCCGCTAGTCGGTACCCGACAATGGTCGCGACCGTGCAAATTTCGAGGCAGACCAGGTTATTCCTTACCCCGACCGTTCGGGGGAAACTTCGCAAAGTATTTCACCAGGTACTCGATGAGCATGTCACACTAAGTTTTATTCCTGCCCTACCTAGCAGCTGCTGCTGTAGTGGTAGACAAATCGTGGTGTGCGTCGATGGCCGTCCTTGGTTCGCTTCTTCTGCTGCTCTGAGTATCATACCTGGTACGTAATACTGACAGGCCAAATCGTATGGAATCAACGCTGGAGACAGGATCGACTCTACCTAGTGACGGCGGCGTACCTGAAGAAGACACCAGGTACTCGATGAGCATGTCACACTAAGTCTTATTCCTGCCCTACCTAGCAGCTGCTGCTGTAGTGTTAGACAGATCGTGGTGTGCGTCGATGGCCGCCCTTGGTTCGCTTCTTCTGCTGCTCTGAGTATCATACCTGGTACGTAATACTGACAGGCCAAATCGTATGGAATCAACGCTGGAGACATAATCGACTCTACCGAGTGACGGCCTCAGGATGCCGCTGGCCAGCGGTTTTTCAACTGCGAAAGTCCCCCCCCACAGTAGTACACGCCGTCTGTCCTCCAGCGGGATTGACTACCTCCTCTTGGGTAGTCGGGGGTGCGCCAGTCGCCGGCACGAGGCGCGAGGCGCCCGACTCCGAACCTATCGGCTGAGGTTACTGCGACCTCCGCTTCTGTGGGCATATGAAAATGCTCGGAGACTCATCGCCCCGGCAGAATTCAGCGCACTGGTGCTGGCCTCAGCAGCTGCGAGGTTGGTAGGCTCTGTTCTTCCCTACCCTCTTCCTACGTTTCCGTGCTGCCGTCGGCGATTATGATACAAGTGCGTGTCCTTGGTTCATCTCGCTCTCTCTGTACATTCTGGAGGCATTTATCCACATGTGGGGACCCACTTCATTCGTCGCCTTTTAGATCCAAAATTACCTGGATACTGCCGTAGTAGATAACAAATCCCCTCAAGCGAATTCCCAAGCCGATTTCCCCACAACGGGTGTGCGCTTGCCTTGCCTTCCAAGGTCATCTACTTACTTACCCATGTCACGCCTTGCAAGGTCATCTACATACTCATGTAAAACTCACATATTGCTTGCCTTACCTAGTTACTTGATTATTGACTACGCATTCCATTCGAGACGGGGCAACAGCAGGGGGGGGGGGGGGTCGAACGCCGAGTGATGTATCTATAAAACCATCACGACGAGACTTTTCCAAAGCCAGCATTAAAACTAAGGGTGTGTGGTGTGTGCCCCCCTTCTTCTCTTCTTCTTTGTTCTCGCGAAAATCTGCTCGGAAATCCATCCGAGTTTGTGTGTTATAAAATCACTTGAGTACAGTATACTAATAGCATACCACTTGATCGCAGTATACTAACATAATATCACTTGGTTACATACCATATCACTTGATTATAGTGGACTAATAGCATATCACTTGAATACAGCATTCTAATAGCATATCACTTGATTGCAGTATACTACTAGTATCACACGTGCTATGCATAATATAAGACTAGAGTGGTAGTGCAGTAGTGCAGTAGTAGTGCACAAGGCATCGCGATAGGCAGAGAGTGTAGATCCCACTGTCCAACAACCAGCGAAGCAACACAAAAAAGTGACAAAGATATACGGGGCGAGAAAAAGGAAACTAGACCCCCCCCACTTGGCGAAATATGTGCCGTTACATTCTACCACTACGAATGTCTAGCTACGTAATTATGTCTCAATATAGAAGGAATGGTTGGATTATATATTCACATGGTCCAGTGATACCCTCGAATGCTACTAAGAGTTGTTCATGGGGTTCGAATCTCACGTGGGTCGGACTTGTGAGTTTCGTTGCAAAAAAAACAAAAATGGAACCAACTGCTAGTAGCGCCTAGTAGCCTGGGCAGGCGCAATTCGATGCGAGTCGATGACGGAAAGAAAGGGGATGAACTCTTCTCGCGATAAAAAATCGCGGCACGAACCGTAGTGGGGAGGAGGGGGGAGCGGCCACTTTGTGACCCCGGATCTGAGTAACGACTAGAAAGGGGCGATAGCAGAAAGGTGAAGCTAATAAATGGGTCGGGAAAAACAAAAACAAAGCACAACCCCGACGACTTCGCGTCGCAGATCTACAGACAGCCTACCGACACGCAGAGCAAAAAATACTCCGGAGGTTTTGAAAGCCGTTATCGGTCACTTGCCTGCTGCCGGCTGGAGTAGTACCTCTCCTGCAGCAGAGTGAAAGCTAGGGCAGTCATCTCCTCGTGCGTTTGCTTGCTCACGGACGCTAACCGAGGAAGGCCCTGTCAGGATCAAAACGACCCAAAAAAGAAAGAAAACGAAACAGAACGAAACGCAAGGAAAGGAAATTAATATGTTGCGGAGATTGACGTTTCTCCTGAGATTTTCGGCCCGAAGGCGCGGATTTCCGGCTTGGCTATAGGGTCTCCGGCTTCACCCAGCTCAAAAATGAGGCATGCCCTAATAAAGCATGCTCTACACTTTAGGCAGCCGTGTAAACTACCAGGTATCAAGTTATGAGCTCGCTTCGCTCCTGACAGCACAACAAACATAATACAACAATATTTTAGAGGAGAGGTCTGAAAATACACTTGTTTCGGTTGGCGTATACTGCTCTAGTCGTTTTCATAGTGTAGTAAACTGAAACAACAGAAACAAAATGTGTACTGGTAATGGTATACCAGGCATATTACACCGTATATTGTATCCACTCTGGGGAATATTAGCCAGCAGGTATACTTTTGTTTAGAGGTACCTCTAATAAACCGCCAACAACCAGCATACAAACCCGAAACAAAGCCGTATGCCGCCCGACACAAGTAAACCGAGCCCTACGCCTGCTGGTCGTCCAACTCCAGCCTTTCTGGGACGCCCTTCACCTTACAAGCATTGCGACGTACCCTGATAAAACCTAAGATACATAAATATACATAGGAGTTTCCTACTTGTTCGTTACCAGGGTATACATTATTTCGTACGATTCAAGTATATTTCAAGACCCAGTATACTAGGTAAGAACTGCATCTATTTAATACTAATATGAATAACCAACAGCCACCACAGAAACCCGACTTGCGCAAGCTGCAGCTGCAACAACTGCCACCCGTGCCTGCTGCTCGTCGAAGTCCAGCATGTCGGCGACGTCCTTAACCCCCAGCACCAGCCCTTCCTTGCCTCCATCCGCATTCTTGTAGTCCTCCACGCGAGCCCCGCAGGCCTGGTATATAATCAAGTGTGGCATCGGTGGCATCGAGAGAGGGTTGGGAAACAAGCGCTCAAATTCACATTTTTGGCGTCGATGCTGTGATATACCAGGGATGGGGCCCGAACCCGAACCCTGGCGTTGAGGTTTATACTTATAACCCTCGCCTTGAGCTATATACGACTCGTACCTCTACCCCTCGCGTTGAGGTTTTCGTGATTTCAACCCTAAGAATATACACGGGTTCATACGCTCCCATTCCGTTTTTCGTGGTCCATTGAACCTAAAACTTAAGCATGAGCTCAAAAACATATTTATTTTGCCAAATACCTGGTATAACACTAGGGACAGGAAAGCTTCAACCCTCAAGGCTACACCAGGTGATGTTGGCACCGAAGGCTACACCAGGGCTAGTAGGACCTGGAGCCGAACTAATAATGCTGAGCGACGTGTTTATGGAAATGTCTCGGCTACAATCATAGACCTTCCCAACGCTGGCCTTTTGGTTGCGGGCTGTGTGTTGTGTGTTGTGTGTTGTATGTTGGGTGTTGGGTGTTGTGAACCGCGTGCTGTGTGTTGTGAGTGAGTGTTGGGTGTTTTGTGTTGTGTGTCGTATTCTGTGGTGTGTGTTATGTGTTATGTGTTGCGTGTTGTAGTTTCGGGAAAGCCGTCCCAGGGGGTGTGCCATCTTGAAGCAAGTGGTTCCAATGCTTGTGTTATCTTGCGTTGTATACCAGGTATACACGTGCACTAGTCTCAAAACGTCAGGATTGATAATCACGTATACTTCGAAATAGCTAAACAGCGCAGTAGTGAACATAGACAAGCGCTGCCCTCCCGACCAGGCTACCTTGAGACTCAACGGACTCAACATACTCAACAGACTCAACAACCTCAACAGACTCAACAGACTCAATAGCTCAACAGGCTCAACAGACTTAACATCAGAGAACGGCGGCATCGCAGTAGTATTAGTAGGAGTAGAGTAATAGGAGTAGTAGTATGAAGCAGTTACCTACTGAATCAATCAACCAACCAGTCCAACAGATCCAATCAATCAATTAATCAATAAATCAATCAATCAGTCAACCGATCAATCAATTAACCAATAAATGAACCAAGCAACCAATCAACCGACCAATCAATCAAGCAACCTATCAACCAATCAATCAATCAGTCAATAAAGCACCAAAGAACCCGTGTGCCATTGGATAATCAGCGAGCCAATCAATGTGCCAATGAACCAACGAGTCAACCAGCTACGTAATCAATAAATGCACCAACGGAGCAGCCAACCAATCAACCAATGAGTCAACCGATTACCTTCGCGACGGTTTCGGTTACGTTTTTGGCGTCGTCAATGAGGTCCTTCCCTCTCGTCTGGTCGTAAACTTTGTTGTCCGCCTTCTGTTGCCCCAGGCAGGCCCCGTGAGCGGCCGCCAGAACGTTGGCGAACGGCTTCTGCTCCACCACCGCACAAAGGAGAAAAACATACACCAGGTACCAGGTATATACCAGGTAAACGTCGGTTAGAAGCTGTTGTGGGGGCTCCGAAAACATGTTTTGACGAAAACAGCAGGAAAGTTCCTTCTCTTACGGTGTGTGTTCTTCACATTAAACCGTCCTTTCCACCCGTCGACATCCAGCACACCCAGTGTCTGTGCCGATTCTTCATCCTAGAGAGGTACCAGTTCTGTGGTTCTGTGTCACAAAACTACGAAAAAGAGATACTACGCTGCAGTGCAGTAAGCAGAGCAGACAACGCAATGCCATACCATGCCATCTTAGGTACCAAGGTGTACAACAGGGTTAGGGTTACGGTAGGCCCCGCTGGCCTATCACCCAAGACAAACAGAACCGCTTTGCCAGCAGCGGGGCGTCGGGGGGGGCGTGTTTCTTCGTTGCTTGTCTTATTAAAATGGTAATTTGACCATTGATCACGCATCCCTTTTGAGACGGGGTCGAGATGTACTCATTGCCATGCATGGTCGTAGTGGTATGGCCACAGACCAGTTGGGGGGGGGGGTACGCTAAACCCCTGCCCCATAACTGTATGACTTTCGTCGGGAAATACTTGGTTCTTAAACATGTATAAAAAAAGTGATCGAGGAAATTAATGAAAAAAAGGACCTGGTACATGGTATGAATCACTCCCTCTGATTCCGGACAGCTTGATGGCATCGGAGAGAGGACGTTGACGAAAAACGGCACCTACTGCTTGCTTCCCTCACAACCACCTGCTGTATATCTAGCGAACTGCATTGTCGTACTGCGGTACACGATATTACCATAATGAAATAGTAAACAAACAGATACAAAACGCTCGAAAGCACTGACTTGCCTGGTTGATTTGTACTGGCACAGGCTGATTAAGAATCAGTTCCGGAAATTCAACGCTCACGCCCACGCTATCATAGTGGTTACAGCCCGAATAAAAAGGGAGGCGGATAAATGTCAAGCTTGCCTGCTCTGTTTGTACTGCCACAGGCTGGTTAGGAAACCCTGGCGGCCCAGTGCCGTTGGGGAAGAGACCCATAGCCATCACCTGGGCAGTCTGCAGGCACCGATCGGCTGGAAGAGAAGAACATAAGCATTGTCAGGGTGACGGTTACAGAGTGACGGTTACGGCTACGTTCACGGTTCTGGTCGTAGTACTGCAGTTACAGTTACAGTTACAGTTACAGTTACAGTTACAGTTAAGGTTACAGTTACAGTTTCAGTTAACCTTCCAATTTCAGTTCCCATCATAGTCACAGTTTCAGTTACTGTTATAGTTGCCATCGCGGTATCAGGTACAGATACAGTTTGTTACAGCCACAATGGAGGATACCGCAGTATCACGCCGTCATCGGCAACCAATGCACGCAGAAACGAGCAATGTCGCTGCCAACAACACGACAACTAACGCTCTACTGTTGTTGCTATGGCAACATGAATACATAGTACCAGGTATATCAAAGTTTACAAGTGTTGAAAAGGCAGGGACCGTAGGTTTGCCTTGGAGTCATTCTGGTTGATGGTGTTGTTATTGTCGTGTTTGTCGTGCATTGCTGTTGTTGTCGTGTTTGCTTTTTCCACTCAAACTGCCAAATCTATGACAAAGTTAAAACAGTCAGTGGTCTCAAGAGAGGCTCTAAAGTCCTGGGCGAAGGGAAACAGATGACAAACAAAAAATGGACCCTATACAACAAATAACTGCCCCCATACGACAGCGCGTACCTGCAGTATTTGGTATTGGGTATAAGATAGTGTCCTTGTTTGAGGCAACAACCCATCGCAGGAAACCACCCCGGTTAACTTAACTCAAAACTACTGATTACCCAAAACATATACCATCCGGGCTGGTTTTTCAGGCCGAACAAACACGGCATCATACTGATAAACTGTGGTATCAGGGCAGTCCAGGTGTGACCGCCACGTGCGCGCAACCCATATCGGCCTGCCGTAAAACTGAAACTAAAAAAAACTTGTGCTATGCTTGTGCTATGACGGTTGCGTTGCATCAAACGTCTTTAATCGAACGGGTTCAATGAAACGTCTTGAAATAAAACAGCTCAAAAATGGTGTCGGTTCAAACTCCCGAAGAAGGTACTCTTTCTCAGATTCGGAATATTGTCCATCAATACCCGGGGCGACTCACCGGAATCCGACATGAAGCTCGAGCTATAGGTTCCACCGCTGCCTCCGCTGCCTAGGGTAGGCGGTAGAAAGGCCAGGTTTTCCACGTACGTCTTGCGGACAAACTCGCCGAGCTTGAGCGCCTGCTGCATGCCCTTCTCCGTCAACTGTGCGGTGGTAGCATAAGCAGCAGCAGCAGCAGTAACAGAAGGAACCGCAGCAGCAGCAACACCAACAACAGCAGCAATGGTTAGAACAAGCGAGGTCGGTACAGTGGAATAAAAGGGGTTAGGGTATACCGCAAAGGGTACAGGGAAGTTCCGACGTTTGCCTGAAGCAGACAAGTTGCGCCGTCAGCTCATCTCCCCTTTTAACAAGATGCATACTACATACACTGTATACGGCAGACGTAACAATGCATAGTAGTACAGCACGCTAAAGTAGACTGCACTTCAAACACGCTACAAGCGCTACAAGCGCTACAACAGTACAGTACCGTGGCTCTCGGGGGCAGCCTGCGTTAAAATGATCTACACTGAAACCGAATCAGTTGTGAAGGTCCAAAACGACAGTCCTCACCACGCACGAGGGTATTCAATATTAATGATATGAGGATATGAGGATATGAAACAAGTGCATCACCTGCCCCGGCGGCACGTTGTAGCTTCTCCTGTTCCCCTCGTTGGCCGGGCATAGCTCGTCGATGACGGTGTTGGGAGCCTGAACACCGGGAAGGCATGAGAGGGACAACGGGGGCGGCAGGGGGGTAGGTCGTTGTTACCGGCGTTGTTACCTCATACTCGTAACACGTATTGTACAGAAACATAAGTTTTTAGACGTATGATACGGTGCCATAAACCGTACTAGGGTATGATATACCTGGAATGCCATATACTATACTGTACCAAGTACCAGGTATACCATACCAGCAGGGTATATATACCATGCCATCATGCCACGGCACTTCTAAACTACACTAACTACAGGTAACTATAAGCCGTGGTCGAACAGCCGTCGCCGAGGCCGTGTGCATCCAGTGTCAGATGAGAACGGCTCGCTGGGCTATAGTTGCTGTGCCCCTGCTGGTCTCTCGTGTGCTTCCTGTTGTGCGATTCCTTCCACAGAATCCGCGGACCATCAGCAGCACCCGTTGATCGTTATCGCAATCAGCGCAGACAGAGAGGACAGCGGGCCCACCCATACAGCACGACGCGGCAGGATAGCCGGCGCCGAAGCCGTGCGCACCCACTGTGCAGACGGGAGCGGCTCGCTGGGCTGTACCTGCTTTGCTCTGGTGGTCTCACGGGTGAATCTTCTGACGCGACCCCTTCTACCTCTGAACAATCTATACACTTTCGATATTCAAGAGGAAGGCCACTCTTGCTGTACGAGTATCACAGAGGAGGTTTTCGGAGATGTAGCGGATCGAGAACAGTCCAGCAATAGCTGTGCGCCGAAGCGCAGGATGGCTAGGGGTGTGATGGAGTGTGATCGGTAGCGGGCAGGTCAACGGTGGCTGGTTAGAGTGGGGTGTGATCGGCGTACTCGTGTAGTTGTTGCGTGTTCTTCTTTCAGAATCCGGTACGTTTGGTACACGATACATGTATTTGTCGATTTACGGCATTGTTTCGTTTTTCTTCAACGCGCACATAAGTTGACGACTGTAACAGTATAAACATGCTGCTGCACGAGTTCCTAGCGACAGCTTTACTATCTTCCAACACACGTATGATCGCTGTACAGCTGCTGCGGTTGTGTCTTCACTCCGTGCGAGAGGTTCGACCGAATCTCCCACCTCCCTCAACAAACAGCAGAAACAAACAGCTGTACTCGTAGCAGGGAGTTTTGTTTCCATTTTTGAGGAATAACAGACACCGCGTGAATGCATGCCTTGTACCAGGTACTGTTTATGTCGAACCCGTCAAACACTTTCCGCGAAGGGTCGACGGTCCTCGGTCCTCAGTCGATTAATCAAACATCAGCTGTTACTAATAGTTGCATGTTGACCTTGCAACCCGCAGGAAATCATGCATCGATGCCGCTACCCAGCAGGATTGAGGGAGGCACGCCTCCCGCCTCAACATCCCCGTGAAAATCGAGCTGCCGTAGGGCTTGCTGTGTAGTCTCTACGTCTCGCCCGAAACAAAAAAAACGGATCATATACACGTCATTGCAACGAGACCTGGGTGGCGTGTATTTGCCAGGGGTGTGAAACATGTCGTAGGTCTCGGGGCTCACGGCCCCCTCAACATCAGCCTCCCCACGACGGCGGTGCTGGAAGGACGGCCAACGCTCTCGGGGCACCGGAGAGAGGAGAGCACGCGCACGAAAGAATCACGCGACGACGTAGTTCCTGTCGTACGGCGAAGGGGAAAATAGCGGCCAGGGTAGGAAAGGCCCTTACTGTACGGATATGTACGGATAACTCGCTGTAATTTCCAACATCGAGGCCTCACTCGAGCGCATGTAGCGCTTCGTGATCGCACCCCCAGCGCCGGGCGGTGCGGCGGCTCGCGCCGGCGAGCGAGCCGCGAGAGAAGGCAGTCGTCGGCGGGAGAGATCCGCAACAATCGGAAATTTTCAGCTGCGCCCGAGGACTACCAAAGGTATACGAATCTATTTCGAAAATGTCGTCGTCTGGTGTTCTGGGCAACATAAACTGGAGAGGCTGCCAACATGCCAGAGTCGTCTGCTGCTTGTATGCTGCTGTATGGATATTCCCGTTGCAGCAGCTGTGCAGCGTGTGTGTGATCAGTGCTATATACTTTTAGCATACTGTACTTCAGCACGACAATGCTACATACCGCCGTATCACATGACGAGTATTGTTGTAGAATACGAGTACCTGGTATATACGAGTACACCAGTACAGGGCGTAATGTCATGTGTGAAGCATCTGTACTTCAACACGACAATGCTACATACCGCCGTATCACATGACGAGTATTGTTGTAGAATACGAGTACCTGGTATATACGAGTACACCAGTACAGGGCGTAATGTCATGTGTAAAGCATGATGCTTGTGGAGCAGTGTGTGAACATCACCGCAGGTTGACCCACGGTCGATGACCGTTTCCTCCATCTTGGCAAAGACACAGCAACAGCAGCAACAGCAAGGGCCATACGCCAGAGGGGGCCTGCATCGCACACATTACATTCGTACAGTCAGTGCAAAAGCTAAAGCTTCCATGCACATACCCAATACTAAGGGGAATCGGCTGCATCTACAGAGTGGATACACCTAAACATACCCTCGGTTGGAAAAACAGCACTACAGCATCTCAATAGTACAGCAGTGCAGTAGATGGCAGTGTACCAGGTACCGTACCTGGTATGATACAGCAGCGACACCGACACGCTTACGCGCATCATGGGGACGGCCGGAAGGCCGAACGGCAAGGCCTATCCTGATCCTAGTCTAATTTCAAGTAGTTTGTACCTGAAACGTGACAGATTCTGCAAAAATGAACGAGATGCTGAGATGAACTCACCCGGCTACCGTGCCTAGTCAGCGTCACCAACAACACCAACTCGCCCTCGACAGAGGACCATCTCTTCAAGGCCACAGTGATGTAGAGGACCACCCAGAATCCGTAGAAATTCCCCATAGTCCACGTACCTAAAATCGAATGTGTTTACCCGTAAAAGTTTGATCAATGGAGTTCCAAGGACAAATCGTTGCGGTATTCAACAGGGGACATTAGTTCCAGCCTATCTCGTCAGGCGAGACCTGGCTCTGCGCTTTGAGCTGCTGTGGAGGTGCTGGGGAATGATGTCGTGGCCCCTTGTGATTGCGGTGCTGATTGCTGCACCTTTGTTCACGCCATGTATCGCGATGCAACCGCATGATAGCATGTACAGGAGCAGCACGCAAGGATCAAACCACCACTTTCCGAGCGATCGTCTCAGCGATGTTGACGATTTTTTCGAGGCCGATCACAGTAGTAGCAGCAGCAGCAGCAGGAGCAGCAGCATGAACGGAGATGGTCGGAGCACTTGGGCTGAGCGCGAGGGTGGAATGGACGCTCTCCGAAGCTTTGCTTCGACGCGCGCAACGAAAACTGGCACTACCATCGCTGGCGTTGCTTTCAAGGTAGGATTTGGAGAATGGACGCTATGTTATTACTATAATAGCACGTGCCGGCCTCTCGCCCGCTGAAGAACAAACCCAAACAGCGCTGACTGCGGCACAGCAGCAGCACAGAAGGCCACGGAATGGCGGCAGTACAGCCGTCTATAGTCTTATATCAGCATATATGGCTCTATTACATACTACTGTTGCGTACGAGTAGCTCTATTGGCTAGAGTTGGGGTGGTCTATTGTGAGCGCCAGCATTTTGCGCTCTCTATTGATACGAGTAGCTCGAGAGCTGCTGGGAGGCACTGCTGTCCCAGGTACAGCAGTGCATCGGCAGTGCATCGGTCCTATGCGAGTACGCTCTGGCAACGCCTTGGCGGGCCCAGCTCCTACGTCGTACCTGTACAGCAGCAGTCTGCGTGATAGCCCGATGCCGCCTGTGAGCAGCCGCAGGGGCGGCTGGCTTAATCGATCGATCGATCTGCTGTTAGAAGGTCAAGATGCCTACTGTACGAAGTAGTCCTGCCTCTTGCCTCCTGCATAACGTTGACGCCTAGTATTCGTCTACCCAATACAGAACAGGACACCTATTAATAATACCAATAAGAAACAGGCTAGTAAGAATGCCAGGCTGAGATTTAGAGGAACATAAGAAATTCGAGAGTCGTTATCTTGAAATTAGTGTAGAAAACACCCTCTCTCAAATAAGAAACCCAGCCTGGACCAGAGCTCCTGTTTCTTATTAGGTGTCCTGTACTGTACACGTTTGTCAAAAACCATAAGCTTGGAAATTGAATATTTCCGACGACTGACTTATCTCCAGACCAGACGCGATTTCCATCTTGGTACGAGTACGTACCAACCTGCGACGCTCTGCAACGCTCTGCTCAACCTACTGCAGCCTTGACCCCTTTACGTACGTAGCCTACACTCGTATACTCGTACATATATTGTAGTCTTTTGACTATTAATAGCGTTTTCCCCCGTTTCACAACCACAGCATTACCGGTAGGTACGTACAGCATGCGCGTTGTTTACGTACGTCCTACGGCCGCGCTCTACGGCAGTATGCCGAGTACCAGCAGATATGTCAAGAGACGGCACTTTTACTCCTTGACGGGCGGGGTCAAAGCGACGGTCCTTGACGGCTAAACCCGGGGACACGGAGTAAAAATCCACGTTTTTTAAAAACGCCTGACCATATTTTTGAAATCCTGTATTTTCTTGTTGACATTGTTTTCCCCGCCAATTGTTTTCTCGTTCGGAGTTCGGATCTACAGCAGTATACGTACACCACGAGCAACGAGTAACACCGCAATATCCTCGTATCATCTTGCTCTTTCACGGTGTGTTGGAGCCAGCAGCACAAAAAAACAAAACAAAATAGGGGTTTCCACAGAGATAATGGGGCGTTCTTCTAGGTAGCGGGGATAGGGGACAATCCGTCTAGACGGACGGAAATGCCTTGACGAACGCGCTTGACTGACTGACTGCTTGACGGTTGCCCGTCTCCTGGCATCTTTGAGTACCAGCGCTTGATAGCTAGCGCTTGACCAGCGTATTATGTACAAGGCGCTTCGCGTAGCGGGCGGTTCCGGCCGCTACGCTCGCTCATCAAGGACACAACATAGTACCGGTATGAAAGAAAGTCACAGGTGACACAGAACGTAAGGAGGAAACAGGCGACTTGCAAATGCCAAGAGCTCCATGCTCCACGACAACAAACCTATATGTTCGAAAGAGAAAGACGGCACCACGGCACACAGCAAGGAGCTGCGCCGCGTTCTGGGTTTGATTTGTGCCTTTCCCATGATTCTAGGTGTGGTACTTCGTATCTTGTATTATATTGCACGGCAAAATATACAAGGCAAACGAGACGACAATAACAATTTTTTGAAAAAAAAAAAAACAGTGACGCTGTCACATTTCGGGCGAGAGGTCCAGACACAGTTCGTCAGCGTCTTTCTTAGCCTTCGCAACCGCCACTCTCACAGCAATGGCGCATATCATATCACACACCCTCGAAGATTCGGTGCCATCTCGTTCCTCCGTGTAAGGCGAGTTATCACCGGCCGCGCATGTTATATGCTGCGTGCGCAAAACACCACTTTTGTTTTTGGATTAATCGAAGAAATTAATCGAAGTAACAAAGAACAATATTTCCAGGACCGATCCCGATTTGTTTTTCCCCCTTCGGCAATTAAGAGCTGAGAGTAGGCTGAGAGTAGGCTTAGAGAGAGGGCAGGGATGTGTGAAGTGTCACGGTCGGTCTCCGAAGTGGGCGAGACAAAGGTATTAAGGTCTCCTGTACGGTACAAGTTTCGCCTTCGGGGTGTGGTTGACTTGCAATGACGAGGGTGTCGCAAGCTGAAAAGGGGGAACACGGAACACAGGCGGTCCTCTTGTGTATGTGAGCCTGTGTGAGGTTCGCTGCTGTTGTACCCCCTGCTGTTGGGTTGTATTCTGCGTGGGTACGTAGATGATTTTAAAGTTTAAAGGCAGTGTTCGGGGGATGGGCTGCTGCTGCTGCTGCTGCTGCTGCTGCTGCTGTTATGCCGAGAATTTACGATTTGGAAGCCAAGCCAGACATGAAAGTGCCCAGATCAACAGATCAAACTTCAATCGGTAGATCCACAGCAGTCACCCCGAAGCGAAAGCAGTTGCACCGCTGTTTGTGATATTTATATTTCCCTTCACCATCCACGAACACATACACTCGAAGGGCGACTGCTGTACTGCTGTTGCTCACGCGAGGAGAGCCATGTGACCATGCTCGAGCTGCGACGTAGCCAGGCGACCAGGAGAAAGTGCGAGCTGTTTCACACCGCAGAACATGTGAAATTCTTCGGGTCGTTTTTTTTTGTGTGGGTTTCCATCGTCCTGATTGCCCCTGGTCCGGCGGAAAGCCATCCCGTGAAAAAGAACCAGCTCGCGAAACGTTCAACGCCCAGAGCACGCGCAACAGAGCCCGGCCGGGGCCCAAAATTGCGCCGTAGTGTACACGCGGACCCCCTATACGTGTCCCGTAGGCGAGAGCGCACGAAATGACCTGCGGCCGCAAGATATTTTTTTTTGCCAATGTGTAAAAACGTGCAAATCATCATACACATATTTTATGTCCAAGGTTCCCCTTCGGGATGTGACTGACTTGCAATCACGAGGGTGTCGCAAGTTGAAGAAGGGGGGAACAGAACACAGGCGGACCTCCTGTGTATATGAGCCTGTGTGTGGTTTATTGTTGTTGTACCGCTGCTGCTGCTGCTGTTGTACCGCTTCGGTTGAGCTGTTTTGTGCGCGGATACGCTTCGTTTTCAAAGGAAGTGTTCGTGGATGAGCTGCAGCTGCCTGGGTGAGCTGCTGCTGCTGTTGCTGCTTTGATGCCAAGATTTTTTGTGAGGTGGCTCGAGGTGACAGCTAAATACAACGTAAAAGTTCCCAGAGCAAAGTGGATGGACAGATCAATCTCAAGAAAGGGACCCACAAAAGTATTACCGACGAAAAACCAACTGCACCGCCGTATGTTAACTAGTTTCATTTGTCATACATATGATGCACGCATACACGCACAAAAACACCGTGGCACGAACAAATGTGCTCGAAGCGTGACAGCTGTTCGTTGCACATGAGGGGGGCCGAGGTGCGAGGTGGCCAGGCGACCAGGCGAGGTGCGAGCTGTTACACAGGGCAGAACATGCGAAAACCTACTGTTATTTTTCTGTGTGGGTTTCCACCGTCCTGCTTGGATCTGGCTCGGCGGAAAGCGATCTCGCGAAAAGAGGCAGCTCGCCGCGACTTCGAACGCCCAAAGCGCGCGCCACGGAGCTCGGCCGGGGCCCTGCGCCTAGTGTGGACGCGGTCCCCCAGCGTGCCCCGCAGCCGAGAGCGCGATACAATAACCTCGGCTGGAAGAGAAGCATATGCCGACGTGTAAAACAAAGTACATTTTGTGAATGTCCATATTATATTCATAGCAATAAGGTTAAGCATCACAGACCAATCACTGCCTGTAACGAAACGTCGCACCGCTGTCCAGGCCTAGAAATGGAACGACTGCTGTATTCATAGGCACTTGAACCTTTTACTTTTACTACTACTAGTATTACGGAGGACCATAGTAAACAGGACCAAATAGTTTTAGTAAAAATTGCTAAATATGTAGGTTTTTGTGCCGTAGGTCCTATTTAGTCCTATTTAGTCCTATTTTGTCGTGTTTACTAGTGTTTACTAGTGTTTACTAGTGTTTACTAGTGTTTACTAGTGTTTAGTATGCCTTACACCCATAATAGTGGCAGAATCATGCCACAATCATTAGGAAGCTGGGCGCGAACCTAAAACAAGCCAACCAACCTCGAAAACCAAGCCACCTTGCCGAGAGCTACAAGCCGACCGATTGTAGGGAAAACATGATGGCGTACGCCGCCGCGCTTCGCAATCTGTATCCGATTAGCAGAAGGATAGCTGGTACCGCTGGTAGTGTTTTTGTACCAGGTATATAGAGCTGTGAGTCGGCACGACTTAATTCACCAAGCGTTAGTAGCGCTTAGTAGCTCTTAGTCGGGGTTATATTTAAAGATGTCTGACAAGATATGAAGAAAAACAAAACCGAAGCTGTTTTATAGAAAATATGTATTTAACATATATGCTCGATCTGAAATTAAATAAATTCTAAGTTCGTTCCCAAAACAGTCGAATGGGGTACTTTTAATATAAACCTAGGAATGGTTTACATTGGTATCACCATGCAGGTCGGCGAAAGGGTTGAAGCATCCGTTGGTTGACCCGGGGGTGTTTAGATATCACCCCCCCCCCGGATTCCTCGGATTTTGCGCAATTTTCCCAGTAAGGATATTTTAGAGTTTTCACTGAGCTCTCAAATACCGAATTTTTGACATTTTTTACGTATAGTTTTTACTCAGGTATTTCTGGATGGTGTTTTTGGTACTTTGCGCCATCTCAGCAACTGTTTGTTGCGATAATTATCATGGCGTACATCGTTGCTCTCAACCGGTGGAAACTAATATCAAGGTCCGAGTGCTACTTTGGCTGAGTCGACACGCTTACGCGCAAAAAAAATATATGAAAAAACCAAAGCGTTGTAAAAACAATGGAGATCGAGGGCATAGCGGGTTTAGAAGTCCGGCCGTCAGATTCGCAGTCTAAATCCCAACCGTTTGCCTATACTCCAAAACGAGGTTACATGTATTGCCTTACCGGTAGTCGTTATTTGCAGGTGTCTACTATCTGACATATTGGGTTTCCACACTTGCAGGAAAGATTGTTGAATAAGGCATACATTTTGCATTTTTTGGGCGGGGTCCCCTCGGCCGAGGAAGGCTGGTTTGGCGCCTGACTTAAGTCGGCAAGTCGCCTACGTAGCCATCAGCTATACAAAGCTTCGGCAAGCCGACTTGCCGACTAAAGTAGGCTAGCTGGCCAGCGGCACCTACCGGTTAGTTATTTGTCGACAACTCCTGCCGAGTCGCAGCTCTAATGCTTGTATACCTTTTCGTACAGTATCCTGTTGGCCCGGGGGTGTTTGCCAGGGGGTTGCCTAGTATATCTTGGGGTCTGGGGGTATTTTTGTTGCCGGCGATCGACTTATTCAGCGCCCGTTAGAACCTGGTACGAGGTACCATACCAGGTACCACATCAGGTAGTTACCATTTCATCGGCGGCTGATTATGTCATGCTTGTCATGCTCGTCATGCTCGTTTCATAGCATCGTAATCTCGCCGTACTCTGGCTTATATCGCAGTCTAACTGTCAGCAAAGGGGACGTAATATCGCCGCATATTCCGCACGTCGCAACCTGTACCTGTCGGCAGTGCAGCATAACCTCACCGCGTAAACGACTCGGGGTGTTCCCAATGTAACTGCTGTGTTGCTGTGTCAGGGGGGGGTGGTTCTAGGAGCCGACACTCGAGCAACGGGCGGGAAAACCGTGTGCGACCGCAACTGCGACAAGATTCACATCTTGGCGTCCAACATTGCCTGCTGCGGGGCGGGTACCAGCGCCGACGCGGAGAGAATAACGGAGGTAAGAGAGCGCGCCCGTTTGAGAGTACGTACGTGAGATGGGGTGCGTAGGTAAGCAAATATGCTACGTATGATACCAGTATTATATACCAGGTATATGTTAGTGCTATCAATGGGAGATCGATATGTTTTGGGTGCGTGGAGGCCTTAACGTACTACTGTAGTTAGAGGGTAGGGGCGATCTCCTAGCAGCTGTATACGCCAGGGGACGTACGTAAGCAGGACGTGCGTAAGAGGGTGTACGCGAGAGGACGTGCTTATTAATAACAATTTATGCACGTAACTGTAAGTACGTACTCATGGAACATGGAAAGGGACGCAGGATGCGAGGAGAGGAGGAAGGGAGGGAGGTAAGGGGTGGGTGGGCAGGGTAGCATTGAGGAAGGAAGGAAGGGAGGTAGGAATGAAGGAGACTTGAGATAGGGAGGGAGGGAGGGAGGGAGGGTTCGGTTTCTATCGACATGATTCCGTCATAAGCCGATTGCCGCGGCGGACACGCATGACGCGAACAATATTGTCCCTACCGGAGATATCGCTGCTCCGCAAACAGCAGCAGTGACGTCAAAGTGGAGTCTGGTTTTCGAGATACACTGCATGCATCACTGCGAAATCCCGTTGTATTGAGTATGGAGGGTGGGCAACGGACCTCCCTCGGGTAGGGAAGAAGCAGTACAGTACCGCGCGTTTCATTTTATTCGTGTGATTCGCTTAACCTTTTGGGGACTTGATTAAAGTATAGCGACACTAGCGACCATAAAACGCCGAGTGCGATGTTATCAAACGTCTAGGAAGAGCATGCAGCCGTTCGACTATCATCATGCCGTGCACGTCTCGTGCAGCTCCTACTATTGCAGTCCAGCCCGGGCACAACTACTACCCCAGCGGACCGGCCTGCTCGGTGTGACCGATGCTGTACTCATCTGTTTTTTCCGGCATGTTTCTCTCCCAACTCCCGAAGGGGATAACAGAATTATTGCAGTCCAGCCCGGGCACAACTACTACCCCAGCGGACCGGCCTGCTCGGTGTGACCGATACTGTACTCATCTGTTTTTTCCGGCATGTTTCTCTCCCAACTCCCGAAGGGGATAACAGAACATTTGTCGCACACGCCCTGATTTGGCGTTGAACCGCTGTGTGCGTTCCCTTGGAGGCCACCTGCAGGTAGGCGATCCTGACATCCTGAACCCACCCTGACCACGGATGCCCCCAACTCACCCTGACAGCCCTGAAACCCCTGACCGACCCTGTCAACCCTGATCAACCCTGAAAGCCCTATCCTACCCTGACAGCCCTGACCCACCCTGGTAAACACACTAAGGCAAGGTCGCTATGGGTGGCCCTGTTGCCTTCTCGCGTTGCCAACACCCCCTCATGCCAACACCACCATTCTGTCCACAGCTTGCATTCAAGCCGGAGAGATAAAACAATATCTGCCCGGCGGGAAATGGCCCCCAGACCAGTCATTCCAACCGTTGTTACAGATCCGCTAGTCTCGCCCACCCAAAAAGACAACGCGGCGCACTGCCCCCACTCTTGTGTTTCCCACTTGAACTGCACCCGACAGGGAGTGCATCTCGCGCTTTTGCGCATGGCTGGCGAGATGCAAGCGTGCCTACCCTCGCGTGGAACTCCCTCTTCCGGCGCCGGTGGTCCTGGGGGGAAGGAGCTTACCCGCGACAGTGGAGTGGCAGATGTACAGCGCCAGCGCCTGCGCGTTGCTGCGGCAGCGTTTTTGGTGAAACGACACCTTTTCCGCTACAGGGGGACTGTTTCTGCGGCGTTTGTGTTGGGAGGGGTGGATGCCGTCGGAGAACATCTGTACGAGGTGAGCCCGGTGGCGGTCGGCCGTTACAGTAGGGTGTTTGGACGATTCGGTTTGTTTGGTTTGGCTCAGGGTTTGGTACTGGACTACAGTATTGCGATTGTGCTCTCTTAAATAGTAATATCAATTCAGAGTCTACGAACCATTAATCAAGCAAAATGACGCCGATTTTTAGTGGGAGGTATTGCTCCTGACTGCCGCCATATATTGTACATACCTGAGTTTCGACGAAATATTCGACCTCGCAGCTGTTGTTTTTTAATTCTATATTGATTGCACATACCTGGTACGCGCATATAAACGATTACCAGTACTGCGTACTTTTAATGGTACTGCATTTTTACAAACCAGACACGGAGAGAATGCGCACACCCGCCTGTGTGAGCCTATGCAAGGGCGCTTGTTCCCGGTGGGGCTATGGTGTCACGGGTGGAAGAAAATACTGTAGCATCTCGCAAGGGCGACGGTGGGAAATACGTACATATCCATGTCATAGGGGCACCTGGCTCCATATTAGGGGTCATAGATATAACAGGATCTCGATTTTGTGAGTACACGCGTCATCGCATCAGAATATCATTCTCCTCGCTGACAACATAATCCCGTACAAGCAACACGAGTGCAGCAGAACACAACAACACGGAGCCTAAAAACGCACCGCCGAACTCCCTCGCCTATAAGGTGAAAAGACCGCAAAAACAAATCACGAGACGAGCTTCGATATCAGGGTGACGGTAAACTGAGGCAATCCAGCACAGGCACACACCAGTTTTACAGTACGCGCCATGGACCCCCAAAAATACAGTTCGAGCGACTCCCGTTTGCGACACGGGGTGCGCGCAGCAGCTCTCTGTCAGCACAACAACGTCACCAGACGAGTGGAACGATGAGCTTCGGCCATTCTAATACAAAATCACATACGGGTGCAGAACACAACATGGAGCCCAAAACGAAACGCAGTTCGGGTGGCTCCCGTTTGCGACACTGGGTGTACGGCTAGGCAGCTACTGCTGTTCTGCTACCTATTGCTGTCGCTCAGCAGCTGCGACACTGGGTGCGGCCGCGAAGCTGGTTACGTATGACTGGGCGCTGTTCTGTGCCGTGTTGTGGTCTTGTTGAGTCGTGGTGTGCGGGTTTTGGAAACGTAAAACAAAAACGGAATATTGGCGTTGGTGGACGTCGTGTATACGACTCAGAAGTCGGCTGCAGAAAATCCATATGATATTCGGCTTCAGCCAGGTCGAAACAAGTCCCTAAAAAAAAGCCCCGTTAAGATTAGGAACTCGCGTTCGCTCGTAATCACACTGAGATTTGAGTTTTTTTTTTTTAAATTTGAATGTTGCCCGAAATGCAAGACAACATCGTTAAGACTGAAATTAATGTAGGACGCACCTTGTATAACACAATAATAATATCTTGATCCTGGCCCAAAATAGGAGGTTATCAAATGGTGGCGCATACTGTACCGCAGCGTTCTGCTTTGTAGAGATTCGTTTATGGCTACATGTAGAGTTCTCCCTTCGGCCGATAATAATATTTTCGCCACCTCCCTGGGTTCACCATGTTGCAGTGAGTTCATTCCGTCAGGCCTTAAGAAGTCCGTGATCGATACATTTGCGGTGTCTCACCTTGCTGTTGTGATTTCGAACGGGTTGCTATCAAAGTTTTTCTTGTCGGTCCCTCGGAATCCTTAGAGCTCGGTGTTCCGGTTGTTGAAACGGGCAACGCGATCAATTCACTATTCACAGGCATCAAACACGTTCGCGGACGACATGCGAGGTGTGACACGTGACAGGTGCATGGGACGATTGCAAATATCGTTTGGCCTTGTTTCTTTGTTCCTTGGATGACACCAAAAAGTACCAGGCAATGCGTGCTTTTGCGTTATTTCTGGTTTTCCACAACATATGAAGGCTTACTCCGCCGGGAACACTACTCTTCCTTACCCCTACTGTTTCAGCTGGGAGCTTCCGAAAGCTTGATTCCTGCTGATGCTAGTACTCCCTTCGCTCAAGATTGGTTTGGGCAATCCCTTAGCTTCGTCGTACCAATTACTGGCGCACGTCGCTGCAACCCCCCCGTCCGGTCGGACGCATTACTATCGTCGGTGCAAAAAAGGCTTTTCCGGTCATGGCCCCGTGCTAGCGCGCGCGTTCCATGTAATGAACCCCCCGTTCCTCCTCTGCGCCCCGTCACGCCGACATCCCCCCCTGTTCCTCCTCAGACCCATAACGACCGTCGGCAAACGGGCATTCCGGTTGCGGTACGGTAACAGCGTGCGCCTTCCACATACCCGACCCCCCGATTTTTCCCGGCGTCCTGTTGCTGCAACACACCCCCTGCCCGACGCATAATTTTTGTGCCGCTTTCATGATACCCCGATCTCGCAGCTCCACAACTCGGGAAGCTATGCGGAGGTGGAGTTCACCGCTGTGGGGAGCGGGAGCTTGGCGGCGTTGGGCGTTCTAGAGGTGGGCCATCAGGCGCTGCTGCTGCTGTCGCTGCTGTCGCTGCTGCTGCTGCTGCTGCTGCAGGATTTTGTTTTTTTTCATGGTGCCCGCAGATCTTGAGCTGACAAGAACCCCTTCCCGGTGGGGTGCTCGATGCCGCTTGCTGTCGTGTTGTGCTTGCGGGTGCGGCCTGTGGGGGTTGTTCTTGTGGTGTTTTTGGTTGTTGTTTCCGTTGTGGTTGTGAGCGTGCTTTGTGACTGTGTTTGTGCTTGTGTTCGTCATGGTGGTTCGGCTTACACTCTGTGTTCGTGTTTTTGTGTTTGTTGTTTTTTTTTTCCCATTTATTATCTTCGCCCTTCCATTCTCTCTCCCTCTCGAGTCGTAACTCAGATCCGGGGTCACTAAGTAGGCTCTTCTCCCCCCTCCCCCCTCCCCACTACGGTACGTGCCTTGTTTTTTTATCGCGAGAATATTATAGGACTTTCTTCCCACGTCAACTGTCGTCGAATTGTGCGTGGGGGTCTACGGTTGCTGTTCTGATAATGGCTGCGAATCTGTTTCTGGTTCTTGTTTTCGTGTTGTGACTCGTAGTCGCATTTATTTTCGACCGAGAGCGTTAATCGTTTTACTTGCACTTGCAGCTGTTCTACTTTTCGTGCTCTGCAAAGCGTATCCAAGTGTGGCTCCAAGTTTGAACACCACCATGCTTTCCCCGAAAATTGGGCGCAGCCTAAAAAGCACTCCACCCTCATGCGAAGCGTTGCTGCATAGTGGTTTAATCGCGAAATACGGATGCACTCTTAAAAGGAAGATTAACAAGTCTAATTGTGACTGTCTTGACACGGAAATGGGAGTGTGCTGCTGAAGACAATATGCCCGGCTCCAATTCCAAGTGTGCGCATGTTACTGTTGTATATACCAGGTGATAGTTTGTTGCTGAAACGGCAAGTAAGGGCTCCAAGTCTAATTAACTCGTCCTCGAAACGGGAGTGCGCCTCTAGAATGATTGAAACGCGAACGGAGTTCATCGATGGTTGGTGTTGATGGAGTTGCCGAGTGAAGCGGCGAGATCCGTCCTAAAACGTTTCAGAGCTGAGCGGAGTTCAGTGATGGTTGGTGTCGATGGCGTGTTGCCGAGTAAAACAGTGAGGTTCGTCCCAAAGTGTTCGAAAGTTGAACGGAGTTCATCAATGGTTGACATTGATGGCGTTGCAGAGTAAATCAGCGAAATATTTCGTCAAGAAAAGTCTGGCTTCGTCGATGTCGTTGATGGAGTTGCGGAGCCATGCAGTGATACACTTGGATCGACCAGGTCCGGTTGGTGGATAGATTTGCCGACCTATCGTGCACCTTTTCACCCGCGAACGCCTATAATATGGGTCTGATTTTGTTTCGTAATTTCTCTTTGAAGTATTTCTATGTTTTTGCATGTCGCTGAAACTATCTCGTTCTTTAGACCAACTATTATGGGAAATTTATTTTTGGGCCCTCAGAACTGAGTTTTTTAGCCAAAAATACGCGATTTACTCGGCGGCACGGCCAAAAACACCGATAGACTCGTCAGCATGCTCCCCGTAGTTTTCGTACGAGTAGAGCTTTCTGACGTACTTTTTCGTTTCTCCAGGGTCGTAGTTTGACTGTTCGTCCAAGTTGCCAGTTCTGAGGACATGATGATTTTTAGCCAAAAATCCTTGAAGATCCATTATTTTTGGCCCCAGTTCTGACCAACAAGCCTTATTTCTGGAAACTGATTAGTTGTGATTAGTTGCGCCAAAAATCAAAACGAGACCCTAGAAAAACGGAGAACTGCTCCAGAAAGCCCTCGATAAACTACGGGGTGGACCTTTAGGAGTGTATCGGTGTTTTTGACTGTCCAACGGAGTAAAACGGGTATATTGGGCCTAGAAATCAGTTCCTGGAGCCCAAAAATAATGTTTCCCATAATAGTTGGTCTTATTATTGTATTTTATCTTGTCCTTATTATTTTTTCTTCTCCGTTGCTTCCCTTTCCCCGGTCCTTAGAGAGGCCACCGTGAGGATCTAGGCGAAGAAGAAGCGAAGAGGCTGGTCATGTCCGCGATCGCCGCTGGCATCGAGAACGATCTGGGCAGCGGCAGCAACATCGACGTCTGCGTCATCACGGCCGAGAGGGGTCTGGAGCACCACAGAGGGGCATGGAAAGAGCCTGACCTGCGCCCCGAGGGTAATGCCTTTGGGCAACGTCGAGGAGGTGCGCGATGACAATGACGGTGGTGATGGGGACTATAATATTACGGGGGACCACACAAAAACCTATATATCTACGTATTTACTAACAACATTTGCTCCTATTTACTAGTGTTTACTATGGTCCCCCGTATTAATAGTAGTGATATAATGATGATGGTGGCGATGATGATTGTGATGGTGATGGTGATGGTGATGATGACGGTGATTATGATAGATATGGTTGGTGATGATGAAGATGATGGCGATGACGATGGTGATGATGGTGATTATGTTGATGATGGTGGTGAGGGCGATGATGATGATGATGATGATGGTGATGGCGGCGATGATGGTGATGACGATGTTCTGACGTTATAGTTAACATGTTTCCCCTAAACCTAGCCCGTTGTGACGAACAGAGGCGACGCACCACGCGGCCTCACTTCTTTTGTTGGTAGGCACGCTTGCAGCGGGTGGTTGGTGTAAGTAGGAGGCTCATTCTCTACTTTGAAGTATTTTGCACCTGTGAGACGCATTCCGCTCTGATTTCAAGTACATTATTTGTAGGCTGTCACGAGAGGTGCTACTCATTGTCAGAATGCGCTATCGCTCCCATTGTTGGTAGATATGCTTACGAGAAACGATCGGTCAAGGGTGGCATGCATTCTCATCCCTAAGAAAATATGCTCTGAATATTGGTACAACTACACAGAGTATTAACCTGAACTCGATTAGTTGTCCCCGAAACGTCGGTGCAGTAAGACGTTTTGAGAGCGCATACGAGCTTGCTTACGAGGCCTCTGGCCGAAATCACTCCTTGGTATTTTTTTACAGTTGACCTGCGGTCATTCTCCAGCGATGTCTTGCTGAAGATGCATCAACAAAATTGAAAAACACGATACCCGTAGGCCACTGTTATGTCCCTTTTCTGGTAATGCATCCGGTCGAGTAGAGGTTAGAGGCGTAATATATTCCTCAATAAGAGGAGGGGGTCTCTTTCAGTGTATGTTCCTGCTCCGTAAGTTGCACAATTTGCGGAATACATCATCAGAGCGAGGCAGATAACTTATTATAACTTTCATTTGTTACCACCAGCAAGCGTTGCCAGGAACAAGCTGTATCTAGGTCCACACTGCCTGTACTACTGCACCTTACATATAATGCTACCGATACTTAAATCTCAACCTCTTTTGCACTTCGGGGGGAAGCAGTGTCGGAAATGAGTAATAGTACGATTACAGCACTGGCGACACGAAGAAACCCAAGCTGCTGGCGTAGGGGGTGCGTCCGAAGCGCAACGCAACAGCATGCACCACACGCGCGCAGGCAGTATATTAATACCTGTGCTATACCATTTTCAGGGGGATTCGCCGCGGCGGGCTGACGCCCGCCTGCGCCACCGCGCATGTACGTACTGGTCGATTTATGGGCAACTGGAGGCAGTAATTGCGACAGTATTGCGGAAATGTGCATAAACCAGACACAGGGTTGAGCGCAGAGCAATAACACAACATGCAGTAGGAAAACAAATTATCTGACTGTACTATTTTCGTTAGCCATCTGGCAACATGCAGTTCAATCTACAGCGTTGTCACAGATGAAGGCTCGTGAGTGCTTATACTACCTTTCGGAAGTACCGCGAAAGAAAGCCGGCCCCAAACAGGCGGAATACCGCCACTCCCACCCAGTCCGTATGCCGTTGCTCCCTCTTGGACCTACTTGAAGATGCCGCTACCCGTTGATGCCTGTTCGTACGGCAGGAGCACGAGAATACTCGTCGCACGTTGTACAGCGGCAGCAGTATATGTAACAGCAGTACTACCCGTACGCACAACAGCAGCATGTAGCAGCAGAGCAGCAGTAGTTACTGTAGTGGGATATGCGTGCAGCAAACAGCATTAGCAGTAATCGTAGCAAATACATGTACTCTTAATACTACTTATGTTGATACAGCTAGCGTACAGCACATCAGCAGCAGAGTAATGCCTATAACGTGCAACGGACAGTAGTAAGTCTAATACAGAAGCATGACTCGTAGAAAATACTTGTACCTGTTGACAAATTTGTTTGCGGCACCACAGCAGCCGTCGGTTGCGCCGAGAACGCGTATCACATATCAGCAGCAGTAAATGCAACATGTGTAACTACTGTAGTTCAATACAGTCAGTCGCTCGTCGCGCCGTCGATCGTTGCTGGTCTCGCGCCGTCGCTGCGTTCGCGAGCCGTCGCCCAGTCGCTGCAAGGTGGTAATTCTGCACGCCATCAATCGTGATACTCATTGTTCCGTACTTACCACCAAACTCACATTTCGCCGCTTCACTTATGGAGCATGTGGACACGTTCAGCAGACACAACGCACAGAGTAGATAGTACGCGTCTTATAGTTCAGCGTGCGTTCGACCGACCGTCGATCACCCGGGCATTGCTATTCATGCCTACGTGCAGCAACATCAACTCCAGCAGCAGCAGCTAGCAGTATCACCAATTATTAATTCTTCCGTATGTACAATACTAATATTTTCTCCCACTTCGCTGGGGCACCGTGGGAATGTTTTGCAATTTTTAGTGTCAGACAGATCAACCGCAGGCAAGATGCGGGGATATCAATACAATATTTAAAGCAGAACTTGTGCTTAGATGCCGTTTAGTAAACCTGTTCGGAAGCATGATGGCTTTAGTGCATTGCTCAGTTTTTCGCCGCCCTCATGAGACCTGCCGCGACACGGCGCGAGCGCACGCGAGTCCCTCCGCGGTGCAAACGAGTTTGGCTGGCACGATGGCAGAAGAAGCTTGAGATACGGCGCGTGTCGTCGCGAGGAAACGCCTCAACAAGCTGCGGAGGAACGCACGATCGCATTCACGCTAGATCGTGACGAGCGTGGCAAACTACCCAGATTGACGCCGCGCACACCGCACGCACTGCAAGCACACGGCGGGAGCGAGACCGAGACCTGAGCCCTCCTCCCTGGTGACGGTCGAGGCCAGCGGGCATCACGAGGGAGAATCGAACATACCTGTCCACTCCGTCGCGGGAAAACGTACACAACGCCCGAAATTACGTCTAACACGACCTGAGGAGAGAAAAATTGCGAATGTTGCGCTCTCAGAGGACGGTAGATATCGTATATATGTTTGTAGTTGCTCAATGCTCTTTTTAGAAGGAACATTAATGCAACCGCATTTCTCGCCTTGTAGGTGGCTATATTATATTCAAATTAATCAGGTTCCAAAAGGTGATTCAACCCGTGTGCTTGGTACCAGGGTATGGTACAACTGCACCCACGCTTTCGGGGACATACTGCTTGGAAGTAGAGGGGCATGCAGTGCACAATGGTATAAGGGTTAACAGTTATAATACTATCGTTGGGCTTCCGACTTACTGCAAGTAAATCTACGCACTCGGTTTATGTGGCCTCAACAAACCCGGTTGGAGCAATGCCATACCTTAAGCCGGTCGCCCCGGTGGTCTAACTGGTAGCCACGAAGCGTGTTGGGCCGGGTGTCGAGGGTTCGATTTTCCCCATGGAGGTTTTTATTCTAAAAATGACACCGACTGTCGAGAGCGCGTATTATAGCGTGGGTAAGCAAAATTCGACGAGAGTCGACGAGGGAAGAAAGTGCTGAAATTTTCTTGTGATAAAAATGCAAAGCAAGAACCGTAGTGGGGGAGGAGGGAGAGGAGCCTACTTTGTGATCCCGGATCTGAGTTACGACTATTAATAGGGAGGGAGAGAGACGGAATTGCGAAGATAATGAATGGGAAGGAAAACAAAAAACAAAAAACTTTTAGGGATACTGCCTTGTTTTCTGAGCTCACATGATGAGTTCAATAACCTCACCCGAAACATGGCTTCCAACAAGTTTGTTCGCGCAACACGAGCAGCATTTCCATGCGCCAGTCATAAAACAAAAATACTACAGTAAGGAAATTCTAATACTACAGCCAGTAACCGGTACTTGCTCACTTGAGGAGCTCAAGCTGCCACAACCGTCTGAACTAAACTGGGTTACCCCTATTGTGCCATTGCTCGTTTTGTCGGTCGTTTCTTCCTTACGTGAAGCAGACGATGGTGCTCCCGCCGGAAACGACGACAGCATGGCCGAAAACGGGGACCGCGAGGGAGACAGCAGCAAATCCAACAGGTCTAATCAAATACCCGAACCACCATCAACGGCCACGGCGACAACCTCGCCAAGGCGGGAAACATCGAGCCGCGGACAGATGCAACCGGGCATGGCCTCCTCTGCACTAGAAGCATCCGCGGATGTTGGCCAGGGTCAGCCAGGCGCCGATGTTGGGGGGGAGGGCGGGTCGCGGGCGTGGGTAGGGAGTGTGCGGCGAAGGGATAGGCGGAAGAGTGTGCTGCGGGTGGACGGGGACAGCGGCGCGCTGCGAAGCTTCCGGTGTAGCGCTATGGACGATACAATTGAACTGTTGTGAGAGGGAATGTAGTTAGATACTGCCGGGCACCTGATCCTACTGGCCAGTAGGCAAGTTGATAATTCGCACGGTGGCCGTAAATATAGGGGATAGGGCATGCGTTGCTTTTGAGCTGGGTGAAGCCGGAAATTCGCGCCGTGACGCGTGCTACGACAAAGCATACATTATAGCACATTTTGGTCAAAACTGTCGTATGCTCCTTAACCAAATAAATATCGTTGGAAGACGATTCGTGTTTTGCGATGCTACAATATTCGTGACATACTTACAATAGGTCTTGGGAATGTTGCGACACCGTGTTGAATTTTTTAATTTTTCATCAAAATCAGTTTTGGGATGAGATGTAGAGCTATACTATAATCAACATATTCAAGATGATAAGTGACCACGCTCAGAAAAGTTGGGTGCTATATATACGAGTATCAATACACCCCTACCGTAGCGCGCGTCCCGTCCGACCACCTTGCATACGGTTTATTTGCATTGCTTTTTTATCGTCTTCTGTGCCTTCGACCGACGTACACAGCTGCCGACAGTTAAAAGTGCCCACAAGTGCGAGCTCGCCCTATCCCCTAGCCCGTGATGCCGCTTTAGCTCTTCAGTGTAGCGGGGTTGACTGCGGTATAGCGGTATAGCGGGCAGACCGTCACCCTGCCGACGGTTTCGGTAGTTCCCGAGTATCCTGGTGTATCGGATGCTTTTAATGTTACACTTCAGTTTTTTTTTTCTTGGTCGCCGAAAGTTCGAGAGCGTGGGATGGCAAAGTTTATGAACATCGACGAGTACGTATTATATTAATAGTTGGAATGCCGAACTCTATGCGCGATGAAAAAATAAGGCCCTCACCGGAAGGAAGAGCGCATGATTCCTGCTACTACGGCTACTGCTATAGTCTGCTGTGGTGTGCTGCAGTTCAGAAGGTCGCTGAGGGTGAAGCTTGCCATGAGTTGAGCTGAAAAATGAAATCGATAGTACCAGTCCTCAGTTTTGCAAAACTGAGTCTCTATTTTGGGAATTCAAATCCTGTCTGTCTGTCTGTCTGTCTGTCTGTCTGTCTGTCTGTCTGTCTGTCTGTCTGTCTGTCTGTCTGTCTGTCTGTCTGTCTGTCTGTCTGTCTGTTTGTCTGTCTGTCTGGCTTACTTGCTTTTCTCCACACAAGAGGCTCACCACCTCGATTTGTCTATTCTCGATATCCCTTGTCTTACCCCACCTCCTACCGCACAGACCCTCTCCTTGCATCACCTTACGGGCGCCCTAAACACTTTCAGCTTGTTTAGCGCTACCTGGGTGATGTTGTGCTGGTTCTTTCCAGCCTAGCCGGGCTACCCTTGGGTCTGTTTTGAAATTCGCTCGACCGTCGGTCTTCTCGTAACCATTATTAGGTGAATTTGTACACTTTGTGACCATCAAAATGTCCCTTATATTTCCGCTCGGTCTGGCACCGTGACGGAAGTCTCCCACGCAGAAAAACGTCGAACGTAAAGGACACGCGCGCGTTCCAACTCGACGACCGGCTGCTGCGCACTCGTGTCGCGTCCTCGTTATTCAACCTCTCCCCGTCGGCTCCTTTGGAGTGACGGACCATCCCTGCCCCTTCTCTCCCTTCCTCTCCCGGTGTCCCTCTCTCTGTCCTCTCCCAGCATCCGACCTCCTATAATATGCACCTCTTCCCGAGTTACCCCAGTTTGTGTTGCTCATATGGTAACCCTTTTAGTACTGCACTGTACAGAACCAAATATTTCAGTCTAATTCCAAGTGTTTTGTCCCCACCTCGGGACTGCAGTTCCTAAAGGGTGAATAGTAAATCGTTACGGACTTTTCGCACTTATTTTAAGTATAAAACTTCCCCCCCCCCCCCCCGATTATTCGACACTCTTAATAGTATACTTCCTTATTATATAATACGCTTCGGTAGTGATGGTGATGGTGGTGATGTCGTTTCGGATCTTCAGGACTATGCCGGTTTCGGTATGCCCCGCGGGAGACCGGCTCTACCGCGCGCCACCCGACCCCGATCGGCCCCGCACCACCGCCCCGGCCGCCCCACGCGTCAGCCCTCGGCGACCCCGACGCCGAACTCGGTGAACGGGGGTAGGGGGAAGGCGGCCTCCCGGGGACGGCTCGGTCCGTCCCCTGAAACGGGGCGGATCCGCGGCAAGTGAGGGTTCACAGCGTATTCGGAGGGCTTTGCGGTCCGGGGTCTAACACCCGCACTAAGAGCAAGTCAAGCCGGTCTCCCGCGGGGCATACCGAAACCGGCATAGTCCTGAAGATCCTAAACGACATCATCACCATCACCACGACCGAACCGTATTAAATAATAAGGATTTTGTGCAGGTGGTCTGCGAGCAACGTCTGGTTCGGACATTGACTATAAATATGCCATCTTTAGCATGGTGCTCGCAGTATGACGCTGTCTTGTTGCCTTGGACATTGAAGGTCGGCTTTCTCACGCAAGAGGAACGCGAGCAAGGATTGCTATGGACGTTCACCAAACCGTCCTCAGCATGTTGGTTGCAGTACGCCGCTATCTTGCAGCCTTCCAAGTTGAAGGTCGGTATCCTCGAGCAGGAGGCCTGTGAGCAACGCCTGCTACGGACGTTCACCATGCCTTTTCCTTCTAAGGCATGTTGCTTGCAGTACCTCGCCGTCTGGCTTCCCTCGACACCGAAGGCGGGCCGCTTCTTGCAGGTGTCATGTGAGCAATGCCTGCTGCAAACGTCGACCATGTTGTCCTCAGCATGACGCTTGCAGTAAGCGGCCTTCTTGCTGCCCTTCGACATTGAAACTCGCTGTCCTCGCGCAGGAGTCATGTGAGCAACGCTTCATCCTCCCCGAGGATCACGGCGGCAGTGCAATACCTGGGGCCGCTAACGAAGGGGTAATGCTTGTTGTTTGGAGAGAGCGTGGCTCGGTGAGGAGGCGCTGGCCTGAGCTGTTCACACCTGCTCATAGAAACGACAAAAGTGAACATTGCGGTGGGGTTATACTATCGCGCTAACGTGCACCTCCGCCAGTTGGAGTATGGCAACGTGGTTGCCTTATGCATACAGTAGCACCGAAACACAAGCGGTGCTATCTCTAACCGTACGTGTAGACCCGGCGGTTTTTCGCGTCGTTGTACTGCCTTGCGTATGCTCCACAACTGCTTGTCAGACGGTCCTGCGGGCAGGAAGTGCTTTAGTGGAAGTCTAGAGCGGAAGTCGACGAGAGCACATCGTGTGAGGACAATACGGATTAGAGAACTAGCACAGTACATGCATGTCATCTGTAATAGGCCCGCCTTTGCTGGGTATTGCCACGTGGTTCACTTTGCACGCACGTAGGTCCAAGGAGCAGCAGTGGCGCATACATGCCTCGCTATTGCGAACATAACCAAAGAACCAAGGGACCATTCAAGCGTCATGTACTCGAAATTTGAACGCCACGGAAGTGCTCACTCACCGACGGAACGCCCCAAGCTGGGGTCGTATCCCTACTGCTGGCTGACATCAATATAAACAGTGTAGAGTTACCTCTCAAGACACATTAGGTAATAAACTAAGAAAAACGTCAGCTGTGAACTCTCCCGACCGGTCGATATGCAGCTTTTCTAGCTGCGTGGTATATCCATTTTAGCGTTTGTACTTTCCTCGCGATTGTGTGTGTGTTCTTCACATTAACCTTCCTTTCTACCCGTCGGCATCCAGCACACCCAGTGTCCGTGTCGATTCTTCATTCTAAAAAGGTATCAGTTCTGTGGTCACAAAACTACGATTGATCACTGGCCGGTGACTCCCCTGGATACATATAACCCAACTTGCACTCTGTAGGAACAATTCGGAGGAAGACATGCTGTAATAACCTTTGAATAAACGACGATTTTCCTAGGCGACAAATCTACTGAGGGACTCCGCTCGCTTTACATTGCCGGATACTGCTGTAGTGAGAATGTCATACGTTGGCGAACCCTGCCTAAAGGGGTACATTGGAAACCTTCAGTCTGATCGCCTCGCGCACTGGCGGTGCAAATCTTGGACAGTGCCTCACACACTACCCCGTTGTGTTGAGTGGCGTGAGTGCGCAAACATGGCGTGGAAATATGCTGCTGTTAGTGTGAATGTTTAAGCAATCATCGGTAGGCGAGTAAAAACAGTCTACCTTGGTGCCGATACACACATGGGCATTATATGCAAAATCACACATTATGTGCTATTTGCTCGTGCTGGTGGTTATTTCGATAGCGACCCGTCGTCAGTCGGCCGGGCGGAGTATCAATAGCTGGGGAGTTGCGATCGGGACACTCTATTCTTCGTCTTAAAACGAAATTTTAGGAGGGAGTTTGATTTTTAGAACTGAACTTTCTTTTGGGCGACAAATTCCTTGAAATTGGTCAAATTAGTCCAAGTTAGAATTAAGTTAGAAGTTGGATATTTTTTTGGGTACAGTGAAGTTTTAAAAGGGTCAACAAGAGAACACCACCCCCCTCTTTCAAACCCATTGCAGGGCACGGTGTACGTACAATACAGTGGAACCATTGCTTCGCGCACAAATAATGGTGTGATCGGCTTCTACATGCGCCTGACAGAACCCTTGCGATCGCATTTAAGACCCCTGCTTGTCGGCAGGCTCCTCTCCAACGTGCCCCCGTTCGATTGTTTGTCGACGAGCTATACACATCGTAAGCAGACACCATACTTACAACTTTCATAGATTGGAAAACCAACGTGATATTTATCATGGCAGCCACAAATATAAAGACTGGCAGGTTTGACGGGGCATTCGCACTTCCAATAAGTGGGTGCTGTAGAAAAGCCGGTATTAGGAACGTTGAATTGCAGTCTATTACTAGGGAGACTGTATTTGCACTATGAATACTGGTAGAAGATAACCAAGTCGCAGGGAGGCCTGCTGACCAGTAAAATGATCAAACATACACCTTACCACGTAGCAATACATAAGAGTACCTGGTATCAATTTCCGACCGCTGCCCTTCCTGCTGTAGTTCGTATTGCAACGGCGACCGTACAATATCAAGTACACAAGTTTCCCTCGTGTCATATGGTTTGCATGATTGTACGATTTGTGTGATGGGAGTGGCGAAATATTTAAACAAGAAACATCCAGCATTTGAGCAAGACAACACGTAGATTCATATGCACGTTGCCTCGAGAATATATATGCGTAGAAAGTACATTATAACCAGTGCACTCCTGTAGGAAAGCGCGAGAGCATGAGTTGGAAAAATTCGACGAAACTCGACGAGCGTTAGGAAGGCTAAACCCTCTGCGCGATAAAATGCAAGGCAAGGATCTCGTAGTGGGGGAGGAGGGAGAGGAGCCTACTTTGTGACCCCGGATCTGAGTTACAACTAGGGAGGGAGAAAGACAGAAGTGCGAAGATAACAAATGGGATGGGAAAAAAAAAGAAAAAAGAAGAAGTACAAACGCAGGGAACAGGGAATAAAACATCTGACCAACTTCCTTGAAGAAGGGAAGAAAGCCTTAAGCCCGTACGCACCCCGCAAAAAGGTGTTTTCAAAGCAATCGGCCTCGATCGCTCAGCTCCCTTGGCTTGCTTGCCTTGCCTCACTTCTTCAAGAACACCCACAGGTCGTCAGCGTACCAGTACCTCCGAGTACCAGCCATTTCAGCTTTCGGTACCCCAGGGTCTCGCGAGGACACATTTCAGCTTTTGTTATCCTAGGGACTCGCGAGAATCCAGTGAGTTCAGCCTTCAGTACCCCGGGAACTCACGAGGACTCAGTCCTTTCAGCTTTTTTCCGTACTCTGGGGACTTGCGGGGGCTCAGTCATTTCAGCTTCTGGTTCCCTGGGGACTCAGTACTTCAAAATGACTCGGACTCGCGATTCAATGACTGAGCCCCGATGACTGGTACACTCTGACGACCTTTGGCAGTTTTTGACGGACGGGCGATAACCAAAATGCTCTAAACACGTTTATTTTTGTTTCTGGTTGACCCGTTGGCTCGATACTTGCGAGGGCTCAGTCATTTCAGCTTTTGGTAGTCTGTCATATTGTCATTTCAGCTTCTGGTACACTGGGGACTTGCGAGGACTCAGTCACTTCATCTTCGTTACCCTTGGGAGTCGCGAGGACCCAGTCGTTGCTTCTTCTCGCACCGCAGGGACTCGCGAGTACTCATTTACATCAGCTTCTAGTACCCTGGGGATTCACGAGCACTTAATTAAGTCATTTCAGCTTCTTGTACGGCCAAATAAGCGCCACCTTTCAAACCATCTCTTTATTTTCTGTTCTATTGAACAGTGAACCTCATGGTCACTGGGTGCCATCAGCCACCTGCGTGTTTCTCCGCGAGAGATTCACATAATTATTCTTCCATCACCCTGGGGCCTCAGTAGTTCAAAAGGACTCGGACTCGCGAGTTGATAACTGAGGGTCTCTTATCGGAGCCATAAATTTTTCCAAACTTTCCATTGTTTTTCCGCGCAATTTTCTAGATTTCCATTTTTTCCATTTTGTTTTCTTCTGTATCGACGATTACGTAGAGTACGACACTGTTAGTCAATAAAATTCCAGCGATATGGGGAAACCTCTCAGCGGAGAAGTATACTAATAGTCAGTAAAATGGCGCATGCTACGGACGCATGCTACGATAGAGGTGCACCATGTTTTTTCTGAGCTCCTCAACTAAGGAGCTCCATACCCCACCCAAACAAATGATTTTGGAGGAAAACAAAGGTGCTACCCGATTAACTGTCCCATGACCTAAGCGTACTATGAAAGCTATTACAACACAAGAATGAGAGTGCCACAATTTTGGATTAGGGATCCCGATCATTCAGAAAGAAACTCAGCAAAAAGTGCTACCTCTATCGTCGCACGAGTCACCATGTTACAGACTATTAGTATACTCCTCACTTGAGGAGCTCCATACTATTAATAAGTCATTAGTAAGTCACCCAAAAAAGGATTTTGGACGAAAATAATCATTCTGCGTACCCGATGAGCAATACCATGGCTTAAGCTTACAATTAACAGTATATCGCAAAACGAGAATGAAAAAAATCAAAGATTTTGGGCTGAGAATCCCGATCATTCTGAAACCATTTCAGCCAAAACAAGGTACAGTACCTCTATTGTAGCACGCGTCTGATAGCCATACTACAGTAACAGTCAGTCACGAAATCTGTGTGCCTAGACGTGGCACTCCTACCGTAGCAACGGAAAGCTTTCAACACAACAATCTACAATGCATGCATGCCACAAATACGCACCGTCCACCACAAAAATGTCCCACTGTGCAAGTGGTATTTCGTACTACTACAGTATGTAGTAGCAAGGGAGAGCACAACCATGTTCCGGTTCACTGTAAACATGCTCAAAAGGAACACTCCGTTTTGACGTGGAACGGGGGGGGGCTTACTGCACCAACGGATGGGCTACGACGAACTCTCCCGCCGACAGGTGTCTTTAACGTGCAGACGAGTCCGGCTTCGGAGGGGCCGTGCTGTGGGCAGTGGGTAGGCTGCTGCCCATGGAGCCCCCACTTTGATATTCGGATACAACCCGCGACCCGGCATCTGGCCGCGAAGTTGATAAAATGATCATCTTGGAAATCCCTTTTATGGCTGGAACACACTGTGGCCACACCATCCTTTGGGGCACCCCATCTCGGTGCTCTATTGCAAGAATCATGCGAACATCGCCGGCCACGGACGTTCACCATGCCGTCCTCAGCGTGGTGCTTGCAGTATGCCGCCGTCATACTGCCCTCGACATTATAGTATGGCGTCCTAGCGCAGGAGTCGTGTAGGCAACGCCTGCTACGGACGTTCACCATATAATCATGCGCATGCTGGTTGCAATATGCTGCCATCTTGCTGCCCTCGACATTGAAACTCGGCTGCGTATTACAGGAGTCGTGTGAGCAACGCCTGTGATGGACGTTGACCATGCTGTCCTCCGCATGTTGCTTGCAGTAGGCGCGCATATTGCTGCCCTCGACATTGAAGCTCGGGTGTTTGGTGCAGGAGGCATGCAAGCAACTCCTCTGAAAGACGTTCACCATGCTGTCGTGAGCATGTTGCCTGCAGTAAGCCGCCGTCTTGCTACCCTCGACATTGAAGCTCGGTATAGACTGGCAGGAGGCATTTGAGCAAAGCTTATTGCGGACGTTCACCATGCTGTCGCCAGCATGCTGTTTGCAGTACAAGGAGGTCTTGCTGCCCTCGACATTGTAGCTCGGATACCTCGTGCAGGAGGAGTGCGAGCATCGCTTGCTGCGGACCATGTCGTCCTTAGCGTGTTGCCTGCAGTATGCCGCCTTCTTGCTACCCTCGGCGTTGAAGGTTGCCCGCTTCTCGCAGGAATGATATGAGCACCGCACCATTCTCTCCGAAGCAGATGGCGGTAAAAGGCCTGGGGCGCATGAGAAGGGGGGCGTGAACACAACACGGACGCGTGTGGCTGAGCTGTCACATCAATTGTTCGACGAACTACTGTACTGCATACAAGGGCTCCGCTTCGCGGGCGGCTGACGCCGCCCGCTACGCTCGCGCAAGGAAAGGGGTAGAGAAGAGGCCCCCATGATGTAGTGCAGGCACCGCGACTTGAAAATGCCAAGAGGTTCATGGTGCAGCAAAGAAACGGCGGACTTGACATGCTTGCAAAACATGCTCGGGGTGCGCAATAGCTCCATGCTCCAGGACGATAAAGCTGTACGTTCGAAAGAGAAAGCACAGCAACACGGCTCACGGCACGGCGCTGCGCTGTCTGCTGTGGGTGTGTGAGTTGTGCATGTTTCGTGAGTATGTTGTGGTAGTACAACAACACTATTAATGTTACGAGTACGAAGTACTTCGTACTTTGTACGAGTATACCTGGTATACTTTATTGCAATTGCTTTATTGTATGAAAGAGAAAACGCACAACACCAGCACGGTCGCCAAGTTGTGAAGAATGCAAAACAAAAAAATCCACAAAACTGAGAAAGACGTATAATACATACGTACTCGTACTCGTACTCGTACTCGACTCGTACTCGACTCGTACTCGACTCGTACTCGACTCCGACTCGTACTCGACTAGTTATCGTACTCGACTCGTACTCGTACTCGTATTATACTCGAACTTGTATTCGTACTCGAACAAACACGGCAAGCAACAACAGCAGTAAACAGTAGTAGCACTTCGAATGACATACGAAGTCGTACTCGTATCGTGATCGCGCCGCTCAAAAAACAAAAAAGTTAAAACGACTGCTGTCGCGTTCTGCCACCCTCGACTCTTCCAGCCACCCCGCGATCACCTCGCCATCGATTCGGCCCGGGTCGAGCTTTACTACCTCTCTGCCCCAGTGAGCCCCGTGGCCCGCATCGCGTGAAGCCCGGTGCTCACCGTGGCCCTCGTTCGCCCGCTCGAGCATGATGGTGTTCAAACCGCCTTGCTGTCACTCTCTGATTAAAAAAATTGGTGTGTGTTCCGAAAAATAAGCACCGCTTGAATTTTATTTTACACTAATAAACGAACTTTATAATTATGACATACTGGATTGATACAGCAAGCAGCAACGCAGACAAAGACCCTTCATGCTTCCTTCGTGTCTCGATGGACACGCCACGCCTAGCCACGAAAAAGGCGACCGCGCTCCTTCCGTCCCCCCCTCTACTGGCCAGCGCCCTCCCATAGCGGCGATGGTGCCGGGCTCGCCCGCGCTGCCGCACTCTCTGGGCACCCGCACGAACCCAAAACTGAAAGAGGAAAAAGCCTCTCGCAACTAAAGTATCTACCGGAACAAAGAGAGGATCAAGTAATGAAAGGAGGCGGTGTTCGAAATGGGAGCTCTGAGAGGCGAGGGATGAGGATCCCTGCGGGAGATATTAGTAAGTATGTCTATACCGGCCCAATAGGACGGATTTGAGGGCCCGCAAGTAGCAGGCCCCTCTACCATCGTCTCACTTGTTGATTGAAAACTATGCCATGAATGTCATTTGGCGCGGGGCGATATTGTACGCCACTGGGTCGAGCTCTGGCACACGGCTGTAGCGAATTTGGTTTGCCCAATGCGCATCCTGGTACGATGATACTACTGTTGATTTTGTTTCAATTTGTACGTAGCAGGGTATGAGATGGTCGTGTGACAGCAAAATAGGTGAGGGGGATGGAGCACACACGGAATGTTTTATCGGCGGTAGGGCGTAGATTTGTTAAATGAAAAAAGACTTCCACGGGGTTGGTGAAAATCCTGTCTTTTAGCCGAGCCATACCATTGATATTTAACATGCCTACAAAGTACAGTGCTTGGGGTTTTATGAAGGAGAGACGCACGAGCATCACCACCACAATGTGACGCTCCACCCCACCAATCTGTTTAGGCGCGAAACCACCAAACGCCTGCGACATAACCTATAGCACAGAAAAAAACGATAGTTTATCAGTTTAGTTCGCATGCATATATTAATAAGTCTCGTGGAAATGCCATCGATCGATGGTTCCATTTGCAGTCTTGAGCAATGACCCAGGAAATAATATTCAAAATGATGCGGCCTGCTGCTTCGTGCTGTTTATTTGCTGCTGCGCTCTCTCTACTGTAGGTTACCGTACTGCTGTCTTTGGATCATGCAACGCCATGGCTTGTGTTGACTCCGTTCTCTGCCAGCAGGACGGACGTTGTGACGATAGCATGGGCGGCCTCGACCATCTCCTGGGTCTTACTTTTCTATCGCGCCATGTTGCCGCGGCAAGCACAGGGCAACCGGCACCTGTCTTACCCTCGCGCAAAACACAGTAACACAACAGCAGCGAACCGGACAAACACACGAAGAACGCCTGTGTTCTCATTTTCCAACTTGCAACACCCCCAGGAATCCAAGCCAACCACATCCCAAGGAAAACCTTGTACAGCGATATAGGTACTAGGGAATAAAAGGCCCTCTCGCCCCCACGGCGGTAGAGCCAGATTTTGATGCATGTGGAATGTTTAGATGCTATAATAGGAGATATATCAGCGGAGGCTTGTATTTATAGTAATAGTGAAACAAAAAGGATGGACATGAACCGTAGAGAAATATTAGGAGACAAGGGCGAATACATTAGAAACAGTGAAGGTTCAAACAATGCAGGTCGCTTTGTGGGAAATATTATTTTTCAATGTATTGTCTTGAGATATGGGTAAACCTTGTGCAAAGTCTGAGGTAACCGAACGAAGAACGCGGTCGTAATTATCACGATCATCGAGAAGAGGAGGGTGTGTCGGACTGGGGTGTCCTGAGCTGTGATCAGACATTCGTGATTGTAGGATAGCATTATATGACTATATGGGGGTGCAGATTAAGGCCGCACGTCAGAGCCCGGGGGTGTCCAAGTCTAGAGGCGCGTTTTTTGTTAACCGCATTCAAAATATTTTGGTGCTGCTTTGTATTATTCGTGACATTCTTTTATTTTTAGGAGCTTCGGTCAAATACATCGTAATCGTAAACTGGATGAGGACCGAATATCGGCGACATTAGCACGGTATTGGAGCCTAGCCACTTTGTTTTGTGGTTAAGCCTGAAATCGAGGGCAGGATATATCGCATGAATAATTACGATACTTTACGCCACCACCCACTGCACCCATAAGGGCTGGTAACCAAACTAATGTACTCACATTACATGGGTTGCCAGCCTGTCCTACGATGCAAAAGATGAAAGCGAGCGGCTGAAGGAGAGTTTCATGCATACCAGGTACGACTTCGCGTCATCGGCTTATGTTCATGTATAAAGCGAAGACATACCAACACCGATGTTTCAAGAGTTCTATTTTACCTTCACGCTTGGAGTACGGACTTACTTCCTGAAGAATTTAAACGTAAACATGGAACATAAATGTATAGCCCTCGCACAACAGGAGCACCAGACCCCCTTCGCTTGAATGACGGAAGCTAGTTGTGCGGTACGTGCCTGTTCGGTTGCTGCTGTGGACTCATGTCGCCCGTTACTGAGGCGGTTCGCCCACCACGAACAAAACGCGACGGGCAGCGAGGACGATCGGAGAAACGATCCACTATGGAGGGTAGAACCGCTGTGTTCACTGTGTGTGCGAGTGGAATGTTTGAGAGATTGTCGTGTGAGGCTGATAGAGATTGGAGTATGTGATTGCAAATACGATTTGTTTCTTAACTTCGGATACTACAGCAGCACAGCCGCAGTAGAAAACACAGCAACAGCTTCACCAGCCAGTGCTCTAGACCAACTCAAATAGTGTTTGCCGTCTTGTTTTGGAGGAGCTTTCTGGTGCAAGTCGAGTGCCTACAGTGCATACGGTACATAAATTACTATAATAAAGTAGCGCATTACCATATTCTGTAGGATGCTGTCGAAGCGCGCGATTGCCGCCAGCCCTAACACCCAACGACTACTCGTACGTATGAGCAAATAGGTAAATACCAGTACCAGTGAGTGTCTTCCTAGTGCTTTGGCTTAAAAGGTTATGTTTGGAAAATACCAGGTTTCTGCAGATACGACCACATGAAGTATGAACTAATGGTCAACTAATTTTCTCCCGTATGAACCACACGATATACGAAGTATGATACCAATGAACGTAATTCCTTATGGCAGATTGGTGGTTTCACTACGGCTGCCGTTGGTCGTAACATGTGTTGACTCCCTCACAGCAGTATTTGTGCGAGACCAGTATCATTATTCCTTGCGTCGCCCCCCTATGATACGCTTAAAAACGGGGCTCTATAAAAAAGCGCAAGATCAGCATCTTGGTAGGTATAGTTCAACCCCCACAGATGTACACTGTTTACATTTTTGTCGGTTTGCCGTGGCATTACCATGCTGCTAGCCATGGCATGCTGTGGCATTGCCGTGGCCAACTACGGCATGCGACGGCATTCCATGGCACGTCATGGGAGCCCACAGCATGCCGTGAAACATACATGTCACAGACGCGTGCTACGGTAGAGGTAGCACCTTTTGGCGGGTGCCATGGAAGCCCACAGCATGCCGTGAAACATCCAGACGCGTGCTACTATAGATATAGCACCTTTTGGCGGGTGCCATGGAAGCCCACAGCATGCCGTGAAACATCCAGACGCGTGCTACTATAGAGATAGCACCTTTTGGTGGAAAAGGTTTCTGATTGATCTATTAAAGGTTACAGGCTCCTTAACCCCAAATCGTCGGTGGTTGATCCTTCTTCTCTTCTTGTCTTCTTGTCTTCTTGCTTCTTGTCTTCTTGGGAAATATGTCTAATCCTATAGTTACAGTGGGCCATAGGTTTGTTCATGGGGTAGCACTTTTATTTTCTTCGGTATAGTCTGGTAGTCAGTTTTTTGGGTGAGTTATAGAGCTCCTATACTATAATCAAGTGAACACCCTCCGAAAAAACATGGTGCACCTCTACCGTAGCATGCCGTGAAACTTGGTGCATGCCACAGCAACCTCCACGGCATGCCTTGGCAACCCGCACGGCATGCCGCCAACCAATGCACGGTAACTACCGCGGCAGATGCCACGACATGCCACGGCATATGCCACGGGCATGGCACGGCATAAACCACGGTAATACCCATGGCATGCCACGGCAACCCCCACGGCATATGCCACGGTAACCCCCACGGCATGCCATGGCATGCCACGATGACTGTCACGGCGTGCCACGGTAACTGTCACGGCGTGCCACGGCATATGCCACGATGGTATGCAACGGCATCATGAAGGACGTGTGAAAAGAGCATGGTATGTGCCATCACTGTTATATCATGATATCAATACGCTGCAGGGAGTGAACAGAAAAATGACCCGTAGACGAGTTCAGTGGGGTGGAGGCAGTTTGTGCTAGATAAGGAAGTTTACGCGCAGCTTCCTAGAAAACAAAGGCTCTGAGCTTCTCAACAACCATTGGTAAAACAACAAAGTTCTACAAAGTTCTCGATCGTTGTTCGCGTTGTTCGTGCACGCCTACTACTACTGTAGGTCGGCGGCTAAAACGTCGAGTCCATACGTTTGCTTGAAACACGAGACTACCTTTCCCTAACCCTAGTCTATTAAAACTCGCTTTAATACAATACCTTTAATTCGTACGAGTACACGCGATAGATCGCAAAATTTAGTTGCCCCTTGATTGGCGTGTCCAAGCAACGCCCGCCGTACGGGGCAACTTGGGGATTTATCGGGTGGGCAGAGCATTGCTTACACAGCCGAAAATTAACGCCCTTCCTAAGTCATACACAAAAGCCGCAACACTAGGGTTTGACGCGTGCTACGATAGAGGTATTCCGGTGTACCTTTTTTTGGCTGAAACGTTTTCTGAATGACCTACTAGAGGCTCCTTAACCCAACAATCGCCGGAATTCCATTTTTGTGTGGCACTATTTTTCATTTTATGCTTAGGCCACGGGATTGCTCATCGGGTATGTATAAAATACTATGATAGCACTTTTATTTCCCTTCAACTCAGTTTTTCGGTGAGGTATGGGGCCCCTCGAATGACCACCCTCGGTAAAAACTCGGTGCACCTTTACCGTAGCATGCATCTTTCAGGGGTTTGCAGGTATAAAGAGGCCCGGGGCCAACTCCAATATACACCCGGCCACGAACACAGAGAGGTGCGGATGGGCAGTTCGGATTTACATGACGCGCGGATGGCCTCTTCGGCGTCATTCATAGGATGGACTCGACCATCGTTTCGTTGGGGCTTAGTTTTTCCGCTCTAGCGTTTGCCATGGTGTGCAGTTGGTGTCACCAAACCCTTTGTCGTGGCATATGGAGGGCATATATATGCCGTTTCTCATAACCTCGTGGCGTATACCATGCGGTGGTGAGGCATGCCGTGGTGGAGGCCATGGCATGTCGCGGTGGTTGCCACGGTATGTCGTGGTGGTTGCCACGGTAGACGCATGCTACGATAGAGGTGCACTATATGGTTTTCTGAAGCTTCTTACTTGAAGAAGTATATACCTCACTCCAAACTGATTTTTGAGGAAAGCAAAAGTGCTATCCGATGAACGATCCCATGGCCGAAGCATACAATGAACAATACTGTAACACAATAATGACAGCAGTCCGCCGATTTTGGGCTAATGAGCTCGATCATTCAGAAACCATTCCAGCCAAAAAGTGCTATTATTACCTCTATCGTATCACGCGTCGGTATGTCGTGGGGGGTGCAATGATATTGATCGTGGGGAATGCCGTGGTATGCCGTCGCGATTGCCATGGTATTGACCGTGGGGGTTGCCGCGGTATGCCGCGGTGGTTGCCATGATCGTGGGGGTTGCCATGGTATGCCGTCGTGGTTGCCACGGTATTGACCGTGGGGGTTGCTGCGGTATGCCGTGGTGGTTGCCATGGTTATTTGCCATGCCATGCCGTGGGGGTTGCCGTGGTATGCCCTGGTGATTGCTTTGAAATGTCGTGGTGGTTGAGGCGGTGGTTGGAGTGGTGGTTGCCATCGCATGCCGTGGTGGTTATGTGGGGGTTGCCGCGGTTTGCAGTGGGACGCCGTGGGGTTGCCGTGGGACGCCGTGGTGGTAGTGCCGTGGCATGCCGAGGCATGCCGTGGTATGCTGTGGCACACCGTGGCATCCCGTAGCTTGCCACGAAACTGCTATGAAATACGATGGGCACTGTCATGGCAATGCTACGGCATGCCGCTAAGAAAGCAAATAATGTACATCCCAAACGCCTCTCAGACTCCGTGAAAAATATATTTTCCGTGAACGCAATCGCCAGAAAGCTGAGTGGGTCAGCCGGTCGTTTGTCAATATGTCTGGTGTGAAGCACAAGCAACCGTCGAGCCATGATTTCATCCGAAATGTAACGCCAAATAGACCAACACAATGGTTCGGTACGAATTACGCCGCTGAACAATTACTTCGATTGGATGGCAACTGGCAACACATACTTCCGGCTGTACACGAAACGACCAAGCAGCAGCAAGCATTACGAGCGGTTCTTGTTCTTCGAGTATTCAGTACCAAGTGCAGCAAGATGAAGGGTGGTAGACTCTAACATAAATAGTGACACAATACTGCTGTAGACACAATAAACAGCAGTAGAGTCTGGCGGTTGATCGAGAATGCGCTACGTACGTACAAGTACTTTTATCACCACACTTCACTGGCGGGGCGGCGGAGGGAGCGGGTCGGGGTGCTTGAAGAGCAACCCCTCTGTACCATACACGATATTCTACAAAAAAACAACAGCAACCACAGAAACAACAGCAACAACAACAGCGACAACAAAACGGCAGCAACAGTAACACCACCATCCACCACCACCCACCACCACTACCACCAACAGCAACAACAACGACCGTAGTATCATACTTGGAGAATTAATAGCGACACAACAACAATACGAGCAACAACAAACACAAGTGGAACACAACAACCACAACAGCAACAACAAAAACCCGACAACAACAACACTCAATAGCCACAACAATCAATAGCCACCACAACAACACCACAACGATACAGCAGGCAGTCAGTACGCGACACCAGTTAAGAATCTCTTATGTCTGGCCAGGCTGGAATTCCTATGTAAGGCAGGGTGTGTCCTACACTATTTTCAGTACAAAATAGATCATGTTCTTATTTCTGTAAAAAAATCCAGACTGAAAGTCTCAACTGCTGCTGTCGCGTACTGCTGTACCATCATTCCATCCTTATAAAAGGCAAAACAAAAGACGTATGTACAACTCACGCCAAAACTTGGACCCTAGGATAGAGGATGCCCTCCCGCGCCAGCCCGGCAGATCCCGCTGATAGCAGTCCCTCACGTTTAGAACACCTAATGTCTTCAAGGTGTCGCTAAACGTGTCACAAGAATAATCAAGTTTTATCGAATATTCGTTGGCGGATATTTGGGGGGATCGGGGACGTATGATGAGCTGGCCAAACGAACAAAAGCCACTCTAGACTGCCGGGAACCGGGAACCTAACAGGGAAGACCCGCTGCCAAACCACGCAGGCAGGTCGTAGCCACGTATTACTACCAGCGGGATCTGAGCTTCTGTCGAGGGAAGGCACCATCTCTATAGGTGCGATGTTTGATGTGACATGTCAAACACTTGTAGTCCTTATCCTTTATTGATTAGTGTTGTTAACCAACAAAAAAAAGGGCTTGATTAAATTGTTGATTATTTTGACATTTCCGTGGTTGATTAACTGCGATTATTTGATTATAATCAAGTAGCTGTTGATTAATCATGTTTGGGTGAATAATCGCGATTATTGATTATTTGTAGCGAAATGGAAGGCGTTTTCATGCGAGGAAATTGGCGTCGCTACTCCGCAGACCAGCACAGCTCCGCACACCAGCACACAACAGGCCGCGGCAGTCTCACAGTACGGGTAGAGCACATTGCACGCGGTAGTAGGTCTGTTTTCCGTTGCGAAGAGTCAGTCACGGAAATAATCACAGATAATCACCAAATATGGGTGGTTGATTAATCATGATTATTTTTCAAAAGTTGGCACCATACTGGTGGAACCTCACAGCAGTGCCGCGGAAGTTTCGCAGTAGTACGAGTACAGCACACTGCACGCGGGAATGGGTATGTTTCCGTAGGGAAACACGTACAGTAACGAAAATAATCATGATTAATCACCAAAAACGGGTTGGTTGATTAATCATGATTATTTTGAAAATAATCAAATAATCACGGCCTCGGTGATTAGTTTTTGGTTATGAATAATCACATAATTTAATCAACTAAAATGTTGATTATTTTGGTTGGTTAACAACACTATTATTGATGGGTGGACGAACCTTGATAGTAGGTGTGCTTGGCGCCTAAAGCCGACCCTCCGACCCGAACCCTAACCCTATCCCTAACCCGATCTCTATGCCAGTGGTCATTGCTGGGATGCTGTGCTTGGTAAGACTCTAGGTTGACTCGGCCAGCGTGGATGCTGAGCTTGGAAATACTCTAGGGTGACTCGGGATTCGGGATGCTGTGGCTGGGAAATACTCCAAGTTGATTGAGCCGCGTAAAACACACCCTTAGCCAATCAGAGTGCCTAAATACCCACCTTAGGAAGATCTACTATCCTGCTTCGTCCATAACATTCCCTTACATCCAATTAGAGTGCCTGAATAGCTACCTTAGGAAGATCTATGTACTATCATGCTTCGTCCAGTACTGTCGCTTTATTGAGCAGGCTGGAACATACCCGGTATTTATACGTAAGGTATACTCGTACTAGTACATACGTACCTGTACCTTATCACACGTACACACGTACGAGTATACGCATAGATCGGCGCAAGAGCATATTATCGTTGCAGTTGATGTTATTATCAGCCGATGGCATCAATTGTCCCCGGAAGGGATTTATATCGTTAAGACTTAATACAGCAGTAACTCAAACTACAGTAGTAGTAGCGCTGCTACAATGCTCCCCGCCCTCGCCACTGTTAAGCATGACTACAAGGTTTTTGAGGGTCACGCTGCTCCGCTCAAAAATAAAATTGCAAGATTTCACGACACACGAAAGTTTAAGTACCCTCAAGGGGCCCTTCGGGCTAAAAATACTATTAATAGTAATTGGTGGTAATGAGGCGCGACCTCAAACACCTGCAGTAGTCATATCCACGATGCATCACGCTGGGAAAATACGAAAATACTGATTGTGCTGAACCAACACGAACGAACATCTACGTATACGTGCTTCGGTTCGTCCTTTTGGAAAAAAACCCATCAGCATACAGCAGCAGCAGCAGCAGCAGCAGCACCTGTGCCGGCCGGAGCAACAACAGCAGCGGAACAGCAGCAGCAGTAGGTCACATGAGGCCAGGCTCAGGGTAGCTGTAATACGCTCGGCTTGCCGGTCTAACACTTGAGCCCTCTGTACTCGTACTCAATTTCTTGTGTGTCTCCTGCTTCCTCAACGCGATACGTACCTCGTTCGTATTGTTATAAGGCGTATGTTTTTTTTTTCACCTGATATGTACGTGTGTCCAACAACCGATATTCTCGTAGCAGTAGGTGCCACCACTACTACTGGTGTACGACATCTACACCAGAGCTTTTCCGTCCCCTCATCAGTAGGAGGGTGGGCCTTACAATACCACCTGCATCATGGCTTAGGGACACAGCCCAAACGTTGCTGTGGTCGAACATATTCTGTCTACTGGTAGAGTTGGGTTTCGTTCGGTAGAACTAAAAAAAAAAAAAAACCGAAATCTGTAGTGCCCGAAAAACGATATTCTCGTAGCACAGGTGCCACCACAAATACTGCTGTAGGGCATCTACAGCAGAGCTTACCCGTCCCCTCATCAGTGGGAGGGTGGGCCTTACAATGCCACCTGCATCATGTCGTAGCGACACGGCCCAAACCTTGCTGTGGTCAGACATATTCCGCCTACAGGTAGAGTCGGGTTTCGTTCGGTAGAACTAAAAAAAACAAAACCGTTACGATATATTACGTTCCGAATAAAAAAAAACATGATTCAGCAATGAGCATGGCTCACAAAATCGTCAGCATACAGCAGCAGCAGCAGCAGCTGTGGCGGCCGCAGCAACAATAACAACGGAACAGCAGTAACAGTAGCAGCAGTAGGACACACGAGGCCAGGGTCAGCGTCACTGTACGCTCGGCTTGTCGGTCTAGCACTTGAACTCGACGCTCCCACGCGTGAGTCTATCGTATTGTTCCGCATCATTGATTTATTCTGTATTTCAAAAACCAAAAACTGGTGTGAAATACAAATATTGGAAAAAAAACTCCAGCCATGTGCCTCTAAAAGCACGCGTTGCCGCACCTAGCTCGAACAACTCTGAACGAGTTACGGCGATTCCAGCACGAGAAAACCCCGTAAAAATGTGTGCGTGCACAGGGCCCGACAGGGCTGGGTTTGGTGCCGCGTACGTTGAGCACGGTGTACAAAGGCCGATGTTGATTCAGACCGACACACAGAAACAATATTAATTTTCACCCTAGGAGTCCTCGTACGCAAGGCTCTATGAAGAGCCTTTTCCCCTTGAAAGGTCAAGGAAAAAAGGCTCGCGCTTCGCGCTCGCGCGCCTCATTCCAAGAGCACTAGAGTGTCTGCGCATAGTATTTTTTCTTACCGACGATTTTCGTCGGAAAGATAGTCATAATATTACGACTTTCGCTATGCGCGTAATCGGCAACGAAAAACGTTGAATATTGGATTATTTCATTGGAAAAAGAAAACACTTGCGGGAAGAGCAGCAGTCGTCGACGACGTGCTGGCAGCAGGACCTCGTACCCGCAACAGCAGCAGCAGCAGCATCAGCAGCAGCAGCAGCATCAGCAGCAGCAGCAGCAGCAGCAGCAGCAGCAGCAGCAGCAGCAGCAGCAGCAGCAGCAGTATGCAGACGCGGTAAGCTGCAGATGCAGCGAGCACCAAGCAGAAGTGCGGTCCATCCTGTGCTCCGCGGCACTCGCTGCAACCGACTCCGCCACAACAAGACGATCGCCCACATCTTCATCGTTGTCCTCTTCGTCCGACACAAGGCGTCGGGCGAAGATGATGAGCTTGCCGGCAAGGCTGTACGCGCTTGCAGCGGCACCAACAGGAGCACCAGTAGCAGCAGCAGTAGCAGCAGCAGCAGCCGCGAGCTGCTAGCAACAGGGCTTGGTTGCAGCAGCAGCTTTTGCTTGCAGCAACAACTCTTGCTTGAAGCGGCCCTCCCTTGCAACAGCGCTTGCTTGCAACAAGCAGCAGCGCGCTTGCTAGTAGCGCTTTTGTCTGTAGCAGCAGCAGTGCTTGCTCTATCTACCGCAGCGCTTTCTTGCCACGGCGCTTGCAGCAACATCACTGCAGCAACAACACTGCAGATGCACACTTACTGGTAGCACCAGTATCCGCTGCAGCAGCAGGCAGCAGAGGCATGCAAGAGCAGCATTATCAACAACAACATCGTACGCAACAACTCTGTACGTACGCGTAGTGTCTCATACTCGTAATTATTTTTGCAACCTTGCGAGGCGGTCCGAGGCCCTCTCGGGCCAAGCTTGGCCAATCCCAAGCATCCGGAGAGTTGTCGAATCTCGTATCACCCGTATATAGTTCCACCATAATATACTATCCAAATATGCATAGGTTCGTAGTATTTGTGCTTGTTTGATTAGGCTTGTGATTTGTCGTCGGTAACGGGAGAATAGATCAGCCCATTTCATGGTACATTTTCTTTTGCGCAGACACTCTACTGCAGTCTAACAACTTCGTATTTTGTTTTTCAGTTGCAATAATATTTCTGGTAGATTTTCGACCTTTCATGACTACCTACCGAAAACGACAATTCTAATGCTCAGACCTACTCCCTAATGGCCGTTTTTAAAACGCGTAGATCATAGGCAACGTTTTTGGTGTCGGGCGCCGAATCGATCCGACGCCTGTTTCATCACGAAACTTACCTCTTACTCAAAAACGACTCCCCATACATCTGGTGCCTATACGTAGACGGAATTGTAAAATGAGAGTTTCTCGGGCTGCTGATACAATTTTAACTCAGATGTTCGGAAAAAAGCCGAGAACTATTAACAGTAGGCGAACCTACAGCACCTGGGCCTCTATTTACTGTACGGTCGTCCATAGCGTCGTACTTTAAGCGGCCATAGCAGAGCTTAGATAACAAACTGAAGCACCGGAGTGATACAAATTCTTAATTCTGAGCAATTTCGTTCCGAGATGCCAACACAGCAATGGTTGCCGTCCTTTGCCGGTCCAAGGGCCCCAACACCTACTATTAATAGAGACCATTACGAACTAGCTATACGTTAGTTGAGAGCGGTGCGGAGCATTAGAACTGCAGCTATACCGTGTTCGGTCACGAGTAATGATAGGGTGTTATTGTACCAGAAAATGTATTGCTGTAAAAAAGACAAAACTATGTACTATTCAAAAGACTCAAGTACGTACTCTTTTTTATTGTTTTCAGCGAAGGGGCCCTTCAAACAATATTCCAGGCACTACTGTATATTACATATACAAGGGGCTTCGCCGGGTCGCGTGATATCCGAAGTCGTAAGAAAAAGCGTCGTGGCGATGGATGGGGTCAGCCGTGATGCCAAGAGTTGGTAGCACTCTACATGGTGCTCACGCAGAGTGCGAATTATATAGTGCTGTTATTATCGATACGTATTCGGCAAGTTGTTTGTGAAATTAGTAAGTTTATAGAAAATTGGACTTGCCATTTTTTTTTTTTTTGCCATCCTTCAGATTGGAGGCTTTCGTAGTCCTTAGTTGGCAAGTTTATGGAAATTCGTATGTGCCATTACGAGTTATCTGAACTTGCTATTTGGAGATTTGAAAAAAAATGAATGAAAAACTTGCCGAATCTATTGGCAAGTTTCATGTCTTGTTCAAAACGGCCCTTGCAGGTATAGCAGTCACACACGTACGCGTCATATGTCCAATGCACAATTATACGACTGATGCACAGGTGCTGCCGTCGTAGGTTCTCGTACACGAATGTTGCGCACTGCATAGTTGGGCAAATAGGGAGGGGGGTCCGAACAAGAAATACGTACGAATAATATATAAGGAAAGACGGAATACATCTTCAAAGAGGCCTACGTAGGCGTTTTATTGATACGGGTGGCTGTAGCTTGTTGGCCCCGGCCAGCGTATGGAGTCTATGTAGGCAGTCAAACTAAAGTTAGCGTTTTTGAATACACAACTCAGTCCAACTAGCTGGGAGTACGCGAGATACCATCGAGGAAAGCTCCTTAGACCAGCTCTCTTCCTTGACGTGTACATTTATTTTGTTTAAGTAGCTCCGTATCTATCTGACTTTACACTAGGCAGTCGCGCCAGTATTTTCCCGCCGTGCCTTCTCTCTTTGTCACTTGACGTCCTATTGTTAGCCTAGTCTTGGGAACGCGCTTTGGTCACCGAGGCAATAGCGGCAGCAAGCACCAAGCAGCGAGCAGCAGCAGCAGTTACACCTCGCAACATGTTTGCCATGACAGTCAACGGTCGGCCTGTGCTAGGATGCGTATGCACGTAATCTCTCATCTGCTTATTGTTGTTGATCAATTGAGCTACTAAGCTTCATCCTGGTATCCTGGCCAGCCTCGGTGCTGTCAGGGAGGCTGCCTCTGTCCGAGGTTTTGTATATGGTGTGCGTGCGTTGTTGGTTGGCTGCTGCGCTAACTGAAGGTAGCTGCTTCAGCTTTATCAGTAACAGCGACGAGCAGCGTAGGAACGTGGGCGCGCGGCGCAATCTGCTGCCTACATCTGATCACAACACTATTGCGACATGTGTATCGTTGCTGTTGGTGCCGTTCAACACTATAGACACGTTTCACGTGAAAATCCAGGATCAGCCTTCTGGCGCAGCAAAGAGGGGATGTCGTTCTTACAACGCGCAGGACACCCGCACAGCTACACAAAACGATTTGGGGTGTCATATACCACGCGTCAACATCCCCCGTACAATAAAATGCGGTAGTAATCTTTTCACTGGATAGATAGGCAAAGGAGTTAAATTTACGTGCTAACATACGTAGATATATTTACATATTGCTGCATACCACTTATTATATGTTTAACAGAAATGATAAATTCCGCGTAGCTGAAAGTTGTGAACATGGCCAGAGGTAACAACACTCTGAGAAATTCCGGCCCACATCGGACTAAATTAAGTTGTGAAGCGTTAGAAACTCGTGTGTGCAGAATAGTGGAACGGACAATGAGGAGGAGCAGACGTAGCTATCTGAAGAACCAGAGATAGAGCTGAAATTAAAGTCTTGCAAGAACGCCAATAATGTGAATTATGTAAACTGCAGTTGCCCGCGACGTAGAGGAATCTTTGGTTGTTTGCCAGGTTGCTGTGAGCTTATTTATGGATTTGTTTGCGGCAAAAATTCCTCCCGCTCAACAAGCGATTCAGATATTCACGATCCCGTATGCACCTGATATGCTTTATTTAGAGTGCCCGACCGCAAGGGGATGAGGGACGAGGCTGTGGAGTTATGCTGGCCATGGTGCAAGGGTGCCATATATATGCGGTAAATGGACGCAGTAGTACCACACACTACGAGTACTGTTGGTGTACCGTCGTTGGCGTTGTGTTGGGTTAGATCAGGCGTGAGCGGCGGTAGAGAGAGAACTTGGCCTGTTTCTTTACTGTGTGTTTCATAGGCGAGCCCTTCTGGCACAAAACGAAATGACTGGAAGATGACTGTAAGTCGTATCGACTACTGTACCATCTTAAGGAAGTTCGCAACAACACGCCTGTCACTACGCTGCCTACGATATATTTTTCTTGGTGCACTGTACTCTTTGTGTCGTGATACGTGCGTGACGACTACTGCACAGCCCCCCCTCCCCCCCTGCCTGTTTTCATTCTATCGTCGCGCGTAGGGTTCAGCGTTCGCTTTTGTCGTGGATTAGCATCGGACTTTGGCAACTCGCTCGCTCGTTCGCTCGCGATGATGATGGCAACTTCGCCGATGGAAGATGACTCGTGAAAAGCCCTGTCCATTGGAATTACTATTATCCAGACGACCGTCATAGTTGGCATAGACAGGTGGAAGTGTGGTCTGCGGTCTGTGGTCTGGAATAGGGGCCTATGGGGGCACTGGCTAGCTAGCTCTAGACCTAAACGTGGACGTGTACAGATGGACACCACACCATATTGTACATATCATAGCTAGATCCAAACGTAGACGTGTGCAGATGGACACCACACCGTATTGTACATATCATACTTCCATAACATGAGATAGATTGATGAAAATATAAAATAAATCTAAAACGTGAAACTATTAGGAAATATTCAATGAATGACAGCACAGCGATAAACCCCTTGGTACCTACCTAGGTGTGCCGTGTTGGCCCAGGGTCACTGTCATAACACATAACACTGCAGGATTTCGAAGGGAAAACAACTCATAGATGCCCCATGCATGTTATTCTTGACATGTACTGGCATCAAAGATTTGCGTGGCTTTTGCGAACTTCCCAGGGTATTTTAAGTTCGGGAAGTCCCTCCACATTGTTTCTGTTGTCGAGACACTGACTCCTGGGATGGGGTCTTTAGTGACAGTCCCTCACACCCACAGGAAAGGAGAAAGCGCACAGCATTAAAGGCATGCCTGGTAGTGCTGACGAGATGTCAAAAACGTGGTCACGTGGAATTGAAAATATAGTCCACACATTTCCGGAGTAATCCATCGAGCCACTTCATAATCTGATCGATCACAGCATCACACCGACCACCGCACGCCTCAAGACCAATTGGATAATTCTTGGTTGGGGAAACTACAGTAGATGCTTTTATACTACAGTATCATAGGTATATCACCGTTGACAGTGTGATTCAGCGTGTGTTTGTGCAGCGTGCGGACGAGGTTTCTATTGTCCCTGTTTGGGTTTTGAAAAATCCACTGACGGCTCACGCTGAATAGGTGTGTTCTGTCATTCATACCCGATCGCGAATTGGCACGCTCTTTGAGTACGACGAACAATGGAAGTATACGTCCTCGCAACGGAATTATGCATATATTTATTTTATAGCACGGGAGACATCACACCCCCTTTAGATACCACCCCCCACTACATGAGCACACACGGTGATATTTTGTTTGTGCTATTTTTTCCTCGTCGCTCCATCACCGGGGGTACGTTGAATACCACACCCCCGACGGTGGTGCGTCTGAGTACAGCGTCAAACGCCAAAACCTATCACACCACTTTGTGGAGACTATGCACCGACAACACTTGCTCCCACTCCTACTGTGCCCTACGCCCCAACCACCGGCGCCGGTAGTAGGTTTGTGACCACTCACGAAACTTGCCGCGAACCATTGTAGCTTTTTGTCGAAAACAAACCAGTGCGCAATGCTATATATATGCCTGATATACGGCGCGTCGCCTATAAAGAAAGGTTTCGTATTATGATGGCAGTACAGTACAGCACTTAGTTTTCCAGTGGGGCAAGGGCTTCCGAGGTTAAATATTCAGTAGTTTTGGCACCATTGAAGTTCTATGGTGGTACCTGAAATTCATGGTATACGGTATTTCGGGCTCCGGTGGCTGTTGCGTGGAGCGCAACGTGACCTGGAAAGCGCGTTGCGTTCATGCGCTGCAGGCGTGTAATTCCCCTACAGCCACACAAGGCGGCCGGAGGCGATTGGTTTTTACAATTGCGTTAATATTCGCCCGAAAACCACTTTACAAATGGTATAGACGTGTAGACAGCTAAATCAGTTTGTTGTCCGCAGGGATACAAATAAATGTGCCTCAATCATCTTTCCCGCGGGAAGGGCAAACCCAACCCTTGTTTAGCCAGCGGTAAATAGTTTGCGCGGCGCGAAAGCTCGTGTTGCGCTGCGCGTTCGACGCCTCCCGGCGCCCCTTGCGCTGAACAACCGTGTATTCTATTCAACCCGGAAGTTGCACCAGGGCATAAGCTACCTCATGCTTTACCGGAGACCATTCTTCGGTATTGCAGCCAGGCGGGCGTCTTCGCTGTCATTTCTAATTCCAGGCGTGGGTTTTACCATCACCGGCATACTTTTGTGGGAATGCCAAATGAAAGCTGGCTTCAGACTTAAGCCTCTCACATGATAGCACACCCCTTGCTGGCGGTAGCATCTCATTGGTTGTTAGCCCCCTTCGTATCACACCCTCTTGATATCACACCATGTGGAGTCTGGCCGAGGTCTAGTAACGCCCGCTAAGTAGTATGTATGACCACCGCCAGCGCACTCCCTCAGAATGTTGATCCCTTAGCTCAGAGAGACGAACGTGCGATGGTTCTTCGTCATTCATAATTTGGTAGGCGAGTTGATCACACGGTACCTAGACAATATGATCCCAACTATCCACACTGCGCAGACAACGTCTACCAGGAATTTCTCGCCATTCACATGGTGAAGCTGTGGCCATTAAGAAGTTCAAAACCTGACGTCCGTGCGGAATACTTTACTTTGAACGCACGAAATGGCGCCTACTGTGCTCGTGTGTACACGTTATCGAAGGACTGCATATAAATACAAGACCCAGTATCCCTGCTGAACCCAAACTTTCATCTCCAGCATCAGCAAAGTACTGTAGTTCAGCAGAATGGTAAGCATGTTCGATTAATTGCCCGAAGAATACGTGCCTTGAACCTCAACAGATGATTGAATGGCTCCAAGCTTGGTTATTCCATCGGAGCATTAATTCGACTATACGCTGTCATATACCACTGTCCGCAAGGGCTCGAACAGCAAGGTACCAAGAGACGGGTGGTTTTGTAGCAGTACATAAATACATTTTGCCTACTTTGTGTATTTCCAATGCGTGGCTCGACTTTCAGCTCATTGCTTATTTTGGAAGATTCCAATGCGTGGCTTGACTTGACGCCGCACGTGTTTTAGCGTGTTGACAGTGGAGTAGAAGACACATTAACCATGTCGTTGGCGATACATACTGTATTTTACCGCGCTCTGATGTAGGAGAGTCCGGCGATCCCCAAGTACGGGCTTGAGGGGAGGTTGAAACAGGTATTTTCACCATCGTTTAACGCGTAGATGTCCCAGAGCAGTAGGCGCGACGGCTCAGCCGAAACCTATACTCTTGTTGTTGCGTAACCCCCCCCCCCCCCTCCCTGGTGTGCGTCGATATTCCCACTGCAGTCGCCTTCACCGGGTTTGGAGAGAATGACGCGTTGCCCGCACGGTCGCTGCAAGAACCGGGGGAAATTCCTTGCCAAAGGCAGCACTACGGGGGCATATTGCAAGCAACATGCCAAAGACGGCATGGTGAGTGTCTCCACGAAGACATGCATGTACGATTCCTGCAAGAAGTGGCCAAGTTTCAATGTCGAGAGCAGCGACAGGCCGGTGTACTGTAAGCAGCATGCGGAGGACGGCATGGTGAATGTCTGCGGCAGGCGTTGCTCACATGTCACCTGCATGAAGCGGGCGAGTTTCAACGTCGGGCACAGCAAGACGGCGGTGTACTGCAAGGAACATGCGGACGACGGCATGGTGGACGTTTTTGCCCGGCGCTGCTCACAACCGTGTTGCATGACGGTCCCGTCCTTTAATGTCGAGGGAAGCAAGACGGCAGCCTACTGCAAGCTACATGCGGAGGACGGCATGGTGAATGTTCGCAGCAGGCGTTGCTTACATGGCACCTGCATGAAGCGGCCAAGTTTCAATGTTGCGGGAAGCAAGACGCCGGTGTACTGTAAGCAACATGCGGATGACGGCATGGTGGATGTGGTGGATGTGCGTCCCCGGCACTGCTCACAACCGAGTTGCATGACGACGCCGACCTTTAATGTCGAGGGAAGCAAGACGGCAGCGTACTGTCAGCGACATGCGGAGGACGGCATGGTGAATGTTCGCAGCAAGAGTTGCCTACATGGCACCTGCATGAAGCGGCCAAGTTTCAACGTCGTGGAGAGCAAGACGGCAGTGTACTGTAAGCAACATGCGGACGACGGCATGGTGGATGTTTGTACCCGACGCTGCTCACAACCGGCTTGCATGAAGGTCCCGAGATTTAATGTGGAGGGTAGCAAGACGGGGGTTTACTGCAAGCAGCATGCGGAGGACGGCATGGTGAACGTTCGCAGCACGCGCTGCTCACATGGAACTTGCACGGAGAAGTCGACTTTCAATGTTGCGGGAAGAAAGACGCCGGTTTACTGCATGCAACATGCGGAGGATGGCATGGTAGACGTTCGTACCCTACGTTGCTCACATGAATTCTGCACCAGGGCGCCTTGTTGGGGCGTACTGGCTCACGGTTTGCCCACAGCGTGTCGCCAACATAAAAGCGAGATATCGACCGGGCAAGTGGTCTATTTCGAGGCAAGATGCCAAGTGCCAAGTTGTCGCGGAAAGTCGCGGTGGGGCCTCAATGGGAAGCAACCTACCCACTGCGTACAGCACGGCCCCTCCCAGGACGGTCTCGTCTGCACTATACAGACAACTGCCAGCAAGAGAGCTCGTCGCAACCTGTCGGACTGTGCCTTAAGCCCCCCTCGATTTCCTATTAAAACGGAGAGTACGTTTTGATTTTTTTCTGGATGATCCGCAACATGATTGTACTTGTAGTTCTACAGTTCATGCTTGGCTTTGAGCGAGTATATCAAACCTTCATCGTCCAGCTGTAAACTACTGTAGTCGTACCAGGTATATATAGCAGTTGTTCATGTTTTCGCTAAATGCACCTGTCTTTGTATGGGGGCTGGCTGTATTTCTGTTGAGATCTCGACGTCGTTATAAGGGTGAGGCGGTACTGTCCACACTGCTGTGATCTTAGCGAAGTCAGGACCAACGCTCTTCCGGGCGGCCTCGCTTCACGTCAGTATGTGGGGCAGTAGTCTTATTATTTGAAAGGGGCATGGGCTACGATACGCGGTTCTGCTTGATTCGACACACATTGCTCTTCAAAATGTTCTCGTCATGTAGCTACACCATGTGTGTGTTCTTATGGCTATTTCCGTCTTCCGGTATCAAAACTTTGGAATAGAACGGGGCAATGGCTACTGCACATGACGCTAACGATTATGGTCCCCTGTCTGTCGTGCAGGTTGAAAACTGTAACAGGCAACTACGTTGTGGGCCAGCGCTAGTAAAGAATATCCCGATCCGGTAGCTTCTCTGCGTTGTCAATGCTAACCGCATTAAGGTGTACAGCATGATATTCTTCATGTTGTGAATGTAATTCGCGAGCGCCGAAACTTCCAATTCCCTAGGTGTCAACCTAGGGTTATCTAAGTCGGAAACTCCAAACTTGTCTATCTGACCCCTGGTCCAAAGAGGCCCCAACCCACGGCATTCCCCTCCCCAAAACCTCACGCGCATACCGCGCGTATACCACGCCCAGCGAGAATCGATCGCCCACACACTTACAAGTAGTCTGGGCCAACTTGCGGCTTTAACAGAGCCCTGCGATTCGAGTTACGCGCCGCACCTGTACCCGGGCAAGCAGCAATCGCTCGCGCAAGAGTCGGTACGAGCAGCAATACCATTCGCAATTTCCCTACGAGTATAGCGCATCGCTTGTGATAGAAGTGGGATCACATCGTCGAGCCACAGATCGTCCAGCGGGAGTGGTTAACGGCGTTATTGAGGTCGTTGCCCGCCAATTACAAAGGATCGTGCAAGGTCGCTTCAGGCTGCATGCTCTTGAATCGACTTGACCCGAATGGGAGTTGCGGTATATTCTGTGGCGATTTTCCCCAGGGGGGTTTTAAACGCTACAGTAAATCGAAGCCAAGAAAAACAACAGTAGCTCCTACTTACGTCACGAGTTACTCGTAATGTGGACACGGGTTCGCGAATTTCGTACAGGCCGTGGAGCGAAACATATATGAAAGCCCTAACAGTAGGTGTCTTTGTTCCCCAACGGGGGTTTCAGCGTGAGTGCCCCGTAATGACGGTCGACCGCACAAGCAGGATTTGCTGTTTCTTTGATCCACAGGCTTACGAGTAGGCAGCTGCTCTAGGGTGTTGCGGGATATTCTGCAGCGTTATTTGCCAGTGAGGTATCCACCTCCAGTAATCTATATTATTAAATGCTGTGAGGCCGTGTCTTAACTCCATTCGATAGCTTGGAATGGCTGGAACGGAACGAGACTATTCGCGTTCGTTCGTTCCATTCCATGCTGTTTTTGCGGTTTGTGTCCGATCGAATTTTTAGGCACCCGATCCCGGAACAGGCCGCAACAGAAAGTAACCCATGAAATTTGCCTCGGGACTGTGCAGCTGGACTCTGCAGTAGGACAGGGGTACCGTCACGTAGGCAGCGAGTGCTCCTGGTACAGAGGATAGCTTCACACGCAAATAGAGCGTCTGGCATGCCTCAGACCAAGCGGTGCTAGCCGTCCAAGTGGCACCCTCGGGACAAATCTAGAAGTTATGATATCGCCGTCGCGGCTCGACGAGGTATCTTGGTGCTTCTGTGAACATCGGTCCAGCGTTTTTGCTAGATATCTATCGCCACAGTCTCGTTCGCCACCCAAATTTTTCCCTCGTGAGCCTCCTATACAGGCCATGGCCGTATCGCGTGGCTCCTACCGCAGGCGAGACCTGTGGCGTCTGCACGTGCTCCATCGCGTGCTCCCATGTCATCTCATTTTGCCTCATGCCCTGGTGCTCCTCCCAGCAAATGTCGCAACCAGTTGCAACACTTCCAGCACCAATCAACTGCCGTAAATCTCGTTCCAAGTGGGCCGTTCGGTTCTGCTGAACAAGGATTACTGTTTTGACACATACGCTTCCTCTTTACAAATTTACGGACAGCTTGGAACGCTTGGAATCTGTTCGGTGTTTTTATTTCTCAATATCCAATCAGCACCACTTTTTCAGGCAAATAATTTTACGTTCGTTCCGTTCCAATGCCCGCGAAGTGAAGTTAAGACACGCCCTGAGTCTGTCTGTCTGGAATCATGATTTCGCGATCCAGAGCGCTTCAGCCCCACCTTGCTCCATAGGTAGGGAGGCTGGGTGCCACAACCAGTGGAACGCCGGGTCTCATGCCCCGCCGAGCCCGGGCCGCCGCGCGCTGAGCCTTGCCCCAATCCCAAGGACAGTGACTACGGACGGCAATGTAAGATCCATTTAGACTCTCAAATTATTCACCAATGGTCCTTATATTTCTGTTCAGATTGCTACATCACATCACACTGCGAGTACTGTTGTCATGGTCTCGTGAGTCTCTCGATCCAAAACGTTTCACTCCCGCCTCGCAGTATCGGTAGAGAGAGTGCGAGACACAATAAGCGGGACACTACGTTTCACGTCGCGTCTAGTCCTGGCCGTAGCGTGCTGAGCTCTGCGACAGTCGTGGCCGCGTCACAATCCCGAGAAAGCCCTGACAGCCATTCAGCCAGCCTAGCTGCTGGCTTAAAATGTTGAATTACGAAATCGGCAGCTGATTGGCTGACCAAACCCATGTCAGAAGCCGCTGGCTTTTTCTAGAAGATTGGCGCTAAAAAGAACCATCAAGGCTCCACAACACCCGGGTAACATAGCGCCCGCCCGGATCGCGAATCCCTCTTCATCACTATAACTCTGAACAACCGGGGACAAAAACGACGACCCCCCGGGTCGACACCACCTCGCACGGTGTGGAACCCCCACCCCGATCGGCTGATAACTGATTAACTGAGGCTCATGGAGCCAGCGGCACCCGAGGATTATAGTGTCCAATCCCCTGATCATAAATCCTCTCATGCACCTACATCTCCAACAACCCGGGTCGAAAATGGACACGCACATGGTGTGGAAACCCCAACCCCACTGGCTGATTTGAGATTATATGGGTCTCAGTGCCAGCGCGCGGCGAGAATTGTCGACCCTGACAACGTCGGGCTCTCGTCGCACCCGGGGACGACAAGGCCTCATCCCTGGATCAGAAATCCTTACATACATCGGAATCCCGGATAAACCCGAAGGAAATGGGGTTCCCCTGGGTCGATACCGCCCCGCAAGGTGTAAAAACCCTTCCCGCATAGGCTGATGGCTGATTCTGCTGGAGCTCATGGACACAAAGCGCGGCGACAGTTGCCTCTCGGGATAACTTCGAGGTTCCGCCGCACTGGGGACGATACTGTTCCATCCCCGGATTTTAAATCCTTCCATATAATGTACAACTCCAACAATACGGGGACAAACATGGACTTCTCCGGGGTTGATACCGCCTCGCAAGGTGTGGAAACCCCACCCCCATCGGGTGATTGCTGATTGACTGGGGTATACGGACCCAGCGCGTGACTGGATATGACCCTGGGTACAACGGCGAGGTTCTACCTCACCCGGGGATGATAGTGTCCCATCCCCGAGTGTTAAATCCTTCCATACATGTACGACTCCAACAATGCGGGAACGGAAACGGAGTCCCCCCGAGTCGATACCGCTTCGCAAGGTGTGGAAACCCCACCCCCATCGACTGATTGCTGATTGGGCTGGAGCGTATGGCGCCAGCACGTGCCTGGAATTGCACCTCGGGATATGGGCCAGGTCCCGCCACACCCGGGGATGATATTTTCCCATCCCCGTACTAGAAATCCTTCCATAAATCAATAAATCCGACCATCCGGGGACAAAAACGGGGTCCCCCCGGGTCGATACCGCATCAAAAGGTGTTGAAATCTCACCCCCATCGACTGATTGCAGATTAGGCTTGAGCTTATGAAGCCAGTGCGCGGCTGAAGTTTCCCCTCGCGACAATTTCAAGGTCCCGCCGCACCCGGGGATGATAGTGTCCCACCCCCGGATCCAAAATCCTTCCATATATCTACAACTCCATCAACCCAGGAACGATAACGGACACTCCCTGTTTCGATACCGCCTCGCAAGGTGTGGAAACCCCACCCCCATCGGCTGATTGCTAATTGGGCAGGAGTTCATGGAGCCAGCGCGTGGTTGAAATTGCCTCTCGGGACAACGGCGGGGCCCCGTCGCACCCGGGGATGATAGTGTTCCATCCCCGGATTCCAAATCCTTCCATACATCTACAACTCCATCAACGCTGGGACGAAAACGGACACTCTCCGGGTCGATACCGCCTCGCAATGTGTGGAAACCCTACCCCCACCGGCTGATTGCTGATTGGGTAGGAAGTCATGGAGCCCGCGCGTGGTTGGAGTTACCCCTCGGGACAACGGCGAGGTCCCGTCGCACCCGGGGATAGTAGTGTCCCATCTCCGTATCGTAAATCCTTCCATACATCTACAACTCAAACGACCCGGGGATGTAAACGGAGTTCCCCTGGATCGATACCGCTTCGCAAGGTGTGGAAACCCCACCCCCATCGGCTGATTGCTGGTTTGGCTGGGGTTCATGGAGCCAGCGCGCGACGAGAGTTGCCTCTCGGGACAACGTCGATGTCCGACCGCACCCGTCCCATGCCCGGATCAGAGCCGGTTCCATACGTCTACAACTCTAAAAACCCGGAGAAGAAAACGGATATCCCTCTGGTCGGTTCTTGTCCGCACGATGGTTCTTACATTTCCGGTTAGATTGGTACATCACAGCATACGACAACTGCTATAATACCAGGTAATACATACCAGGTACTACACTATTGGAAACGCAGAGCTAGCGCCACGGGCGGAGCCGTGGCTGTACCGCTAGTTTACATAGAATTTTCGATTTTTCCTAGGGTTCGTGTAAACTTCACTACTACTCCTGCCGCTGTACTACAACTTACTTGCGTACGTGCGTCCTACGTACTACTGCTGCTGTATATGCTGTACTCGTATACAAAATAGGAAGCTGTTCGTTGTTGTTGCTGTTGTTGTTGTCGTAGCAGGTAGTAGTTGTTGTCGGCGAAAAGAGGATACGCCCGGCTGAAGAATGCGGGTTTGTTCTTTCGGGGAATCCGATGTTTCATGCTGGCATGAACATTGGAACGGGTATTATATCGTGGGACACCGTGGCATATATATGGGTGCTCAAGTTCTGGGCGCGGAGTACGACATCGTGCGAGTCCGAGGACGAGCGCCAAGAGGGGGGCACACAGAGGCGGAGGCGGGGTCAGGCTTCGTTCGGGTCGAATACCAAACACACAATCTTGAAAAAGGCACAAATCACAATACGCAACCCGGCGCCACATCAACACAACTGCTGGAGCCGTGTGTCGCTGTGCTTTCTTTTTGGAACATGAAGCTTTGTTGTTGTCCTGTGGAGCATAGAGCTCTTGGCATTGCAAGTACAAGTCGCCTGTACATCATGTGACAATACATACAGTAGGTGTTTTGTTTTTAAAAAACGTTTCGTGTGGTGTAGCCTGCTGTCGTAGGTCCATATATGCCACATGCCACATGCCACCAATACACCGGTAGACGGATGCTATACGTTTAGTCGTACGTACGTACAGCAGTAGGTTTTTCAGCGCCGCGCAGTGCTCTACTGACACCATTGTTTCTTCCCCAGGATACATATTATGATACACAATAGGTTCAATATGATGATACATACAAGGGGCTTCGCCGGCGGCCTGGAAAGCCGCCGGCCGCAGCTTTGCATGATGCCGAAAACGTTAGCGGCAGCGTGGCGAAGGATCGGGGTAGCAAGAGTTGAGAGTGCTCTGCACCACACACGCTAGCAGCATTTTGGCGAAGAATGAACATCGGACGTACGACGAAGAGTTGAGAGCGCTCCACACACTGCCCACGGAAAATTACGAGAATGACTGCAGTTATGTTACAGCAGCGTCCGCCTCTCCGGCCAGTCCCGACAGAAGGCTCAACGCATTGCTGGTTGGAGTTCGATGGAGGTATAGAGTTGCCTCCCGAAGGGCTACCCATAGCTCGTGCCAGAGCTCTCGAATACCCCGAGTGTCCGATGTTGGACGCGTGGTGCGTTGGATAAGCGTAAGCCAAGCGCGTACCGGGCAACAGACAGGCGGACACATGAAAAATGGACACATTGCTGAACGATAGACATGGGGTATGACTTTGATCCTTCGCTTTGGGGTGATTTTGACTAAACACCAGGTATCGATGCCCGCTTCAGCAGACCAGCTTTTGGCCTGCATTCGGCTTTCCATTGACGTGATGGCGTTCCTTTGAAGGGAACCCATCCTCAACCTCCATCGTTCAAGCGAGGAGCTTCGTACTGCGTACAGCTTGACCCCCGGACCTTCCGCGTAGCACTGGCCACGACAGTCGCTTACGCATTGCAGTATTAACCCCTGCAGCCAGCCTGCTGCAACAACTCCTGCCCGACGCATAACTATCGTCGGTGCAAAACGGGCATCCCGGTCACGGCCCGGTAACAGCGTGCTCGCCTTCCTCCTCCATCTCCGTCGTCGGTCCGGCGTTTGTAACACCCCCACTGTCGGACATGTTGACTATTGTCGGCCCAGAGCGGGCTTCCCTGCCGTCAGGTACGCCTTTGTTCCTCGACGCCCCCGTCGCAACAACACCCCCCCCAGCCTGGCGTGTGTAAGCGTCGGTACCAAGCGGGCATTCCATGCGATGAACCGCTATTCCCTTCATCCTCGGCTACCCGTCGCTGCGATGCGCCCCCAGCCCGGTGCATGTGAGCGTCGGTGATACGCGGGCATCCCGGTTAAGATCCGGTGACAGCGAGTGTGCCTCCCTCCTCCGTCCTACGCCGTCGGCCCGACGTTTGGTGGGGTGGCGACGCGGACCTCGTACGATAGCGAGACGTGCGTCCGTGCTGGCCCTTGTCTATTCCTGAGACAACAGAACTCGACCAACCGATGCCTCGTATTACTTCCAAGCGCTCCTTGTCTACTGTAGAACTCAGCCCGCGTGTCATGAAGCTATCTGCTCGACTCTTGTTCTTGCTGCGCCCACTATACGACAACTGCTATAATACCAGGTAATACATACCAGGTACTACACTATTGGAAACGCAGAGCTAGCGCCACGGGCGGAGCCGTGGCTGTACCGCTAGTTTACATAGAATTTTCGATTTTTCCTAGGGTTCGTGTAAACTTCACTACTACTCCTGCCGCTGTACTACAACTTACTTGCGTACGTGCGTCCTACGTACTACTGCTGCTGTATATGCTGTACTCGTATACAAAATAGGAAGCTGTTCGTTGTTGTTGCTGTTGTTGTTGTCGTAGCAGGTAGTAGTTGTTGTCGGCGAAAAGAGGATACGCCCGGCTGAAGAATGCGGGTTTGTTCTTTCGGGGAATCCGATGTTTCATGCTGGCATGAACATTGGAACGGGTATTATATCGTGGGACACCGTGGCATATATATGGGTGCTCAAGTTCTGGGCGCGGAGTACGACATCGTGCGAGTCCGAGGACGAGCGCCAAGAGGGGGGCACACAGAGGCGGAGGCGGGGTCAGGCTTCGTTCGGGTCGAATACCAAACACACAATCTTGAAAAAGGCACAAATCACAATACGCAACCCGGCGCCACATCAACACAACTGCTGGAGCCGTGTGTCGCTGTGCTTTCTTTTTGGAACATGAAGCTTTGTTGTTGTCCTGTGGAGCATAGAGCTCTTGGCATTGCAAGTACAAGTCGCCTGTACATCATGTGACAATACATACAGTAGGTGTTTTGTTTTTAAAAAACGTTTCGTGTGGTGTAGCCTGCTGTCGTAGGTCCATATATGCCACATGCCACATGCCACCAATACACCGGTAGACGGATGCTATACGTTTAGTCGTACGTACGTACAGCAGTAGGTTTTTCAGCGCCGCGCAGTGCTCTACTGACACCATTGTTTCTTCCCCAGGATACATATTATGATACACAATAGGTTCAATATGATGATACATACAAGGGGCTTCGCCGGCGGCCTGGAAAGCCGCCGGCCGCAGCTTTGCATGATGCCGAAAACGTTAGCGGCAGCGTGGCGAAGGATCGGGGTAGCAAGAGTTGAGAGTGCTCTGCACCACACACGCTAGCAGCATTTTGGCGAAGAATGAACATCGGACGTACGACGAAGAGTTGAGAGCGCTCCACACACTGCCCACGGAAAATTACGAGAATGACTGCAGTTATGTTACAGCAGCGTCCGCCTCTCCGGCCAGTCCCGACAGAAGGCTCAACGCATTGCTGGTTGGAGTTCGATGGAGGTATAGAGTTGCCTCCCGAAGGGCTACCCATAGCTCGTGCCAGAGCTCTCGAATACCCCGAGTGTCCGATGTTGGACGCGTGGTGCGTTGGATAAGCGTAAGCCAAGCGCGTACCGGGCAACAGACAGGCGGACACATGAAAAATGGACACATTGCTGAACGATAGACATGGGGTATGACTTTGATCCTTCGCTTTGGGGTGATTTTGACTAAACACCAGGTATCGATGCCCGCTTCAGCAGACCAGCTTTTGGCCTGCATTCGGCTTTCCATTGACGTGATGGCGTTCCTTTGAAGGGAACCCATCCTCAACCTCCATCGTTCAAGCGAGGAGCTTCGTACTGCGTACAGCTTGACCCCCGGACCTTCCGCGTAGCACTGGCCACGACAGTCGCTTACGCATTGCAGTATTAACCCCTGCAGCCAGCCTGCTGCAACAACTCCTGCCCGACGCATAACTATCGTCGGTGCAAAACGGGCATCCCGGTCACGGCCCGGTAACAGCGTGCTCGCCTTCCTCCTCCATCTCCGTCGTCGGTCCGGCGTTTGTAACACCCCCACTGTCGGACATGTTGACTATTGTCGGCCCAGAGCGGGCTTCCCTGCCGTCAGGTACGCCTTTGTTCCTCGACGCCCCCGTCGCTGCAACACCCCCCCAGCCTGGCGTGTGTAAGCGTCGGTACCAAGCGGGCATTCCATGCGATGAACCGCTATTCCCTTCATCCTCGGCTACCCGTCGCTGCGATGCGCCCCCAGCCCGGTGCATGTGAGCGTCGGTGATACGCGGGCATCCCGGTTAAGATCCGGTGACAGCGAGTGTGCCTCCCTCCTCCGTCCTACGCCGTCGGCCCGACGTTTGGTGGGGTGGCGACGCGGACCTCGTACGATAGCGAGACGTGCGTCCGTGCTGGCCCTTGTCTATTCCTGAGACAACAGAACTCGACCAACCGATGCCTCGTATTACTTCCAAGCGCTCCTTGTCTACTGTAGAACTCAGCCCGCGTGTCATGAAGCTATCTGCTCGACTCTTGTTCTTGCTGCGCCCACCCGTCCACGGAGAACATTCCCATCGTCGCAACAGCTGGGTTACGTTTTCGAACCAACAACCACGTGTAACACAAAACACAAAAACAAAGACGGGTCCTTCTCACAAGTCAGAACCCGAGTAAGTCGCTCACCTTTGTCGACCCGTTCGACAATAGCATGACAAGTGCTTCTTTTCACCGTCGAATTGCTACCACCGAATCTACTTGCAACACGCACGAGAGATGCTTACCTCATCTCCCGATCAGCGGCGTTTGACAAAGTGCTCACCTCACATTTCAACCGAATACTGCCGAGATAATCTACAAACTTACTACCGCCGAGGTACTTTACCTATAAACTCTCAAAATCTACAGAGCCCAACTCACAATCAGGCCCGAGTTACCCTCGTGCAGGGGAATCTCAGACAGTCCTCCGGAACTCACACCCGGACTCCAGATACTGAAGCTCCCAACAACCATAATCCAGGTTGCCAGATTTCAAACACCCAGATGACCCCCTGGGTCGCTGTTGATCGTGTTGTACAGGGTTGCGATCGATGCTGCCGACCCGACTGGTTCCTCGCGTCTCCGTGACGAGCGATTCTTCCACTGTCTTCGTGATGCTTGCTGTTTGGCTTGCCTTTCAGTCCCTGCGAACATGTAGACCCTCCACGCGATGCTGGTTCGGACAGCCGTGGTGCCTCTAAGCATCCTAGCGCCCGCCCCACTGCAATACCTTCTCTGCCGGGACGTATAACCACCGTCGGCGCAAAGCAGGCATCCCGGTCATAGCCCGATGATGGCGTGGGCGCTCTCCTCCCCGCCTTCCCGCCACCGTGACACCCCCCAGCCCAGCGCACGTGCATGCCGGTGCGAAACATCAAACCAACCTGCCACACCCTCGAGAGATGTTTACCCCATCTCTCGATCGGCAGTGATTGACAAAGTGCTCACCTCACGTTTCAACCTAATACAGACGATCTACTCTACAGAGCAGCTTTACAGGTCCTTCCATACTCTTCAGAGTCTCGATATCAACCATGCCCTGGTTACGGCCAGAAACGTGAGTATCAGCCAGCCGCCCAGATGTCATACTTGGACTGCAGATACTGGAGTTCCCGTCAACCAGGATCCAGGTCACCAGAGATTCGGTCTTCAGACGACACCCGGGTCGCGTTTGATGGCGTTGTACTGGGTCGCGGTTGATGGTGTCGCCAAACCGATTAAAGTGCTTCGCTCTCCCGTGACGACCCGCTCTTCCACTGTGTTGTAAACTTGCTGTATGTCCATGTGAGTTCGCCCTCATTCGCGGAGTTTCGTGTGCCACGATGGTGGGGACAGAACGGAGTAGTCGGGAGAACCGGGAGTTTTAAACATGCACACAATGTTTTCCCGTCATTTTCATGCTTTTCCTTACGTTTCTGTCCATGTTAGTTCCATAATAGAAGGTTTCTCCCATCAGAAAAATCAAACATTTGTCCTTTACGTTCGAGATTTTGACCAAACGCAGTTGCGGGGCGTTTTTTGGACATTTGTTTCGGTCACTATTTTTGTCGTGATTCCCAAAATGTTGAATTATTTCGAAGAGCTTGGAAACTACTGTAGTACTTTTTTTTGGTTCTTTAGAAACAACTGTAGTTTAGTGTCTGTCGCCGACTAGCCCGGTCGGCGTTCCTCTGTGCATTTGTCAGTTTGGTCACAGCGACACCAACAGCAGCAACAGACAACGCAAGCGAATGCGGCAGCAGCCATGCCCCCAACCGCTAAACTTCAGCAGCACCTTGCTCCTACTACTCATACCGTTGACGCAGCGAGCGGATAGGGCTGGTCGTCTCTTGTATGCGGTGTTCTAGCGGGCTTGGCGGTTATGAAAATTCTGACTTTGAGATAAATGAAGTCGCTGTGCGTGGGGCACAAAATAAGGCTGCTTTTGATAGGTCGCCTCACACCACTCACGATTACAGAAGCTACGGGGCTCGCCACTGCCCAGCCACAGCAGCGTCATGTTTCTACTACTTATGTCGCAGCAGCACCAAACGCGCAGGTTTTGTCTTATCTTGTGCCTCGAGTCCTAGCCAGATTCGTGGTTACGAAAAAGCTGCTTCACGCTCAAGAATTTTCTGTGCGGTACGCCATGGGGCATAGAAGAGACCTGCTTTTGAGGAGTCGCCTCACACCACTCGCGATTACAGAAGCTACCGGGCTCGTCACCGCCCAGGAACAGCAGCGTCGTGTTTCTACTATTAATACTTGTTTCGCCGCTGTACCAAGCGGGTAGGGCTTGTGTTGTCTCGTGTGCCGTGTTGTAGACAGCTTGGTGCTTTTAAAATCAGTACGGTGTGTACGTTTCGGTGCTCGCTTTTCTCTCTCTATCTCTCTCGCTGCTATTTTGTTTTTGCGGCTTGCGAACAGATCACAGCGGCGGGGCGTTTATTTTCGAGCAAAAACGACAGACTTTGTTTTGGTCAAAAAGTCTGTTCAAAATTTCGTGGCAACGAGGGAAACCCTATAACAGCAAAATCTCATCTGTTTCACGCCGCCGCTCAGTACCTTTTATTTTCAGTTTCACGACCACTCACAGGTACTCCGTGCACACCGGCGAGGATTTATCATTACCCAAATAATGTACGTAGTACTTTATTAATACACCAGCAATACTGTTCGTCTTTACGTATGCCGGGTGGAAGCGATCAGAACACTCTGCAACATACGGGCAACTAACTTGTATTTCGTTTTCTATTGTACCATCTTGTTTTGCTGCTGGCAACGGGCAGTATCCCAAAGGACTTATCGTTCCGTCATGTTGGCGTTACAACCAAAACCCCTCGTAAACCGTAATCGGTAACCACGGAATGTGTACGAAGGTACTGTTAGACGGTAACCGATTATACGGCTCCTCCGTGCATGTACTGACGCTGACTGCAGACCGATTAACGTAGCCGACTAATCTGCACCGTTCTGTTGGCCGAACTGTGCCCTTCTCGGCGATGGTTTGCTAAAGCAATATCAATGATTCACGTCCAATATTCTTGTAACCTACCCAAACTAACCTCGTCCAATCTCCTTCTGTAGTTAATAGCAAAGGTCCGTATCTACGTGTCTACCGTATAAATGACTAGGTTTGTTACGTCCAACGACATGCCTCGCTCAATCATCGATGGTGCTACATTCGCGTTACGGCCGTAGAAGCCCGGATAAAGAGAGAAGCTCAAGAAGACTGGCTCCCTGGACTGCTGGTGTTCTCTGCAATACCGAATGTATTTGAATGTAAGAATGCATTTGGTCATCTGGTCGTGAGGTATCCCTTGCGCCGCTGCTGCCGCGACCGTGGTGATAAATTCACATCATGGTCGCAAGATTCCTTGGGTAGCCAGCTGTAGTAGTTCGTAAGAGAGTCCCGAGAGGAGATGTCCTCGGGCTTGCCACATACCGCGGAGCCGCGGGATATAGTCCACAGCACAGGCGACGTGGGGTTAACGTACAGGCAAGGTATGGGCGGCGCCCATGCACGGTATGGACACTCGTGTTGACACGGTGGTGGACACTGGGTGGTTTGGCTGTTTTTTTTCGTTCTTTGGGTGGTGTTTAGACGGTGCATGAGTGCTGCACGCATATTGTTGGGGGACTCATTTTACTGTTTCGTCCCGGTGCCTGCATTACGCCCCAAAGGGATCGCCCTAACGTTTCCTTTCGTTTTCGGTCTTCCTCAGTGCGCGTTGTTTTCACTTTTATTTTATTTTATATTGTCTGTCATATCTTCTCCACGCAGCTGGATTGCTAGCAGGATAGGTCGTGCCTGTCGCATGTGGTATTGTCTGCTCTGCTTCCTGCATTGCAGTGTAGCATATCTGCGTCGTAGTTTTGTGACTACATAACTGGTATCTCTCTATTAATATGATGAATAATCGGCAGGAACCCTGGGTGCGTTGGATGTCAACGGGCATAAACGACGGTTTAATGTGAAGAACACACATATATACATACCTCCCGTATTGCTGTGGTAGGTATATACCGCGTTGCAGAGTAGTCTGCTCTGTAATATCGTATACTGCTGGTGTCCGTTTCCATGTATGCCGGCTATTACTGCACTGAACCACATAACCACAAACGACGTTATCAATACTTACTGCTTGTGCAAGCGTACCACCGTATACGTGTACGTACGAGAGAACAGACAGCAGTGGGGTATCCTGTGTGTTCTGTGATGATGAGGACAGCAGTAAGTACTGCTCTGCAACTAAACATGATGCATAAAGGCAGTGTGTCAGCTGACGATACTACTGCCGGTACGTATTAGTAGTACCGTTACACACAGATACTCTGCTGGCTACCCTGTACTATACTTCGTATCCCTGTTTTTTCCGCGATCCACCCTGATCCACCATTTATATCTTTCGATGCTGCTGAGCGCGCCACCCCCCCCGAAAAAAGGGTGAATTCAATTCCTCCAGTACTCGTAGGTTCGTAGTAAGTAATGAGGGTGTGCGTTTGTTTTTCACGCACCACAACAGTACATCAGTTTATTGTATATCTTTCGAATTGCCTTATTATTATCGTTTCCTGAGTCGTGGGAGAGAGAGGTTCCTCCCCTCGGCCATATACCTGTACCGCAGCTTCCTGCAATACCCTGAGTACCTCGACCATCCAATTTTACGTCGCTCTCCCTACTATAATACCGGCCGGGTTCCTAAGTAGTACGGCCTACAGTTGTCTCGGATGACCAAGCCTCCGAATGGTACGGTACCATTCGACTCTTCCAACCCCGAGGTAATGTGAGACTACAACAGTTTACCGTACTCTTTAATTATTTTCTACCCCAAACTGTTTCTTCCCCCGGCTGTCTCTGCTTTGCCACCTTCGCACTCGCCAGCTTACGTAACACCCTCGTGGAATCGTCTATGTTATTACGCGTGTACGCCTTGTACGCGTCGGACCTCCACCTCCCCTCTCTCTGGAAAACTCGTTCCGATATGTCTCCCCCCGCCGCCAGCGACGTCGCAGCTCCAACACGCAACGAGTGCAGGGCGAACTCATCGGGATTCCGACCCGAGTTCGGCACCACCTCCTTGGTTCCTCGAAGGGCACGGCCATACCTAACCACTCTTACGGCCTTGCCACCTCGATACGAGGAAAGGGGGGCATGGTCGGGCGAACCAGGAAAACATGACATCAACTCCAATATAAGGTCAACGGCCCCGCCGTCTGCCCTAAAGGACGACCTTGGCCCACAAACCTCTCTACGGGTCCGCACGCGCACACTGCCAACCTGATCCTGATCCCCCTTATGCCCCTTAAACCGTGCCTCTACCTTGCCAGGTTCTTGCCCTCGCGTGTTTCTCAACTGTGTGCTCGTGGCGAAAAACGCCACGTCACCCCGCGTCAGGCAGTGCACCGGGTGCACCACCCCCGAATCAGCGGCGATCATTTCGTCCGATCGCGTCATCAGGAAGTAACTCAGACACAGACACAACCACAAGACTTTTCCCTCCGGGCCCCACGTGGGAATGAGGGCTTCCCCCGCGAGAAGCATACCGAAAGAAACTGGTAAAAGGACGCGGCGTGGCGTTCCTGCCGTCACGTGGGCCCGTGCAGTACCCCTTAGCGAACACTGAACCACAGGAGCCATAACCGGCAGCTCCACTCCTATCCTCAGTCGGTGGAAATAGTGCACCACCAATACTGCACCACCAATACTGCACCACCAATACTGCACCACCAATACTGCACCACCAATACTGCACCACCAATACTGCACCACCGCGAATTTCCCGGAAATCGTATTCGCCAGGTTACCTTACGATGCACAACACCACGATGCAAACACGATCAAAGCCCAGGCCATAAAACTCTTTGAATCACTCGACGCCAAGAACTCCTGACAACTCATTACCTGCGAAACGTACTCCAAGATCGGCGACCAGACTAGCACGTACGCCTAGTCGAGCTCGCAACTGAGCCCCCGACGTACTGGAGGCCAAGATGTCGGTACAGAGATCCGCCCCCGCCTCCCCCAGGCGCTGCTGCTGCCAATCGATGTCGGGACGGAGCGCGTGGAGGCTGGGAGTGATGGTGAGACGATCCCACCGTGATAAACCGTCCACCAAAACATTCGCAACGCCACGCACGTGTTTGGCCCTAAGACACCATCCACTGCGCATTTCGAGGCAGCCGAGTATCCGCATTAGTGCGCCCGCCCTCAGCTCGCGCCCCCCCCCGGCATCGGTTAACCCAGTGGACGGCCGACATATTGTCACCCCACATTAGGATACTCCCGCCGACATATTTGGGTGTCGGCTTGGCCTCGACCGTAAGCGCCCATGCCGTGACCACCATGGCCAGCAATTCCAACACGTTAATAGATAAATCACCCCTCCCCTGTACGTGCGACCGGAGACAGTCCTGGGTGTCGTAATCAAAATCCATCCTGCACCACCGCCCTGTCTCCAAACAAAACACCCCGATCGCGTCTCCTGAGGTTTCGCTAATGAGCGTACGCGAATGGGGCTGAAAATAATAACTAAGCAACGGGGCGTAAAGCGTGTCGCCCCCCCCCCTGGACCCGTCGGTTTTTCTACCATCAGCCGCCAAAACGAAAGGTCGTCATGGAACTCGTCACCGAGGCGAATGTGCGGGGGAGTAGCAGTGTTGTGACCCCCCCCCCCCCCGCATGCTCGCAACCCCTTCATGAGATAGTCGCTTCTGCGTCGGCGGTCACCGTGTCCCAGATGTGCTTATCAGACCGGGCGCCCGACCCCACGCCGATCGGCGTGGGTCGTGCGCCCCGTGGCGGGGGGTAACCCCCCCCGCCCAACACGCATTAAAAAAACAGGGGGCGGTCAACAGCAGCAGGGCGGTGTCTCGCACGGCGTTGCGTACGAGTTTTTCTTTTTCGGTCAGTGTCTATGTGATTCGCTCGGTTCTCCCCACTATACGTGGTGTGTGGTGTGTATGGTGATAACGAAAAACAATCAAACACACAAATAGGTTGGGGTTTCTATCTCTTCGATCTCTTTGTGTGCGTGTTCACCGACGTGCGTATGTTTATGTTTCAAATATTTTGAATAAAACAAACTGGCTGTACGCAGGCGTCCTTCAAAGACCAAATGTGTATCGTACGGTCGTACATACTCGTATGTGTGCAGACGCCCTGGTTACCAAACAACCATTCCATCGGTCGTACTCACCGCGAACTGGCTGCACACAGGCGTCCTGCAAAGGCAAAATGTGTATCGTAAGGACGTGCATACTCGTATGTGTGCCTTCTCAGTCGCGTCTTCCTATACGTCAGCGACCACTCGCGACCAAGCAAGCAAACGACACGGATCTACATTATTTGACATTTTCGTGGCACGTGTCGCAACACGTGTCACGACATGTCGCGACATGTCGCGACATGCCGCGACATGCCACGGACGCTGCCGTGGCACGCCGCGACACGTGACGCGGCTTGTCGCGACATGCCGCGGCATGTCGCGACAAGCCGCGGCATGTCGTGACAAGCCGCGACACGTAGGGTCAGGGTTAGAGTTACGGTTAGGGTTAGGGTTAGCGACACTCGCGCGACACTCTCCGCAACACTCGCCGCGACACGCAGTGGGGTGTCACGGCATGCCGCGACATGCCGTGGCGTGTCGCGGAATGTCGCGACACGTGCCACGAAAAAGACAAATAATGTACATCCCTCGCAAACGACCTGGTTGACAAACAATCATTCCATCGGTCGTACTCACAGCGAACTGGCTGTACACGGGCGTCCTGGGATATCCCCAGGCTCAACTGGGTGGTGTGAGGTGTACTCATGGCGAGCCCGTTGTCTCCACAACCGGTTCGTCCTACCCGCTTCGAAAATGTATACAACGTGTTTTCGTGGTGCGTGTAAGTACCTCGAAACATATATCCGTACGAGGAAACCGCCGTCTCTCTGCCTCTAATCCATACAGCCACGCCTATACTCGTGCTCTCGTGCGTACGTGTGCATGCATGTATCCACCCCAACCCTTACGATGTTTTATTTTTCCTTTGGGTTTTCTCTTTTCACAACGGTCCGCCTGCCGTTGCGGGGACGCGGCCACTGCTCCCACTCATCGTTTCTTCACGTATCGTTAGATAACACCTTATCGTCAGTCGGCAATCCCTACACGCCCACACATACTATGTACCGTGTTGTTTTCCGGGACTCGCTGATTCACGTCCTTGCCGCAGATCTCCCCTGTTCACCAAAGTCGCGTCAACTCGCCACAGCAGTTCGTGGTCCCGTGAGCCCGGAGTCGAGGCGGGAGGCAGAAAGAAAAGAAGGCACAAATTCCTGGCTTGGATGGACAAACCAGCAACTACCTCACGTCTGCCCATGCTCGTCACAGGACCTCGTGCTTGCTCGTGCCCGGCGTAGAGATGCTGACCTACGCTCGATGCTTTGCTTGAAGGACTGCGTGCGAGGCCTTTCATCCCAAAACCCAACTTGCTCTATCCCAGTTCTCGATACCGACATGCAACATTATCTCTACCAATAAACCCTGCATTTTTTGTCCGTTACTCTCTGCGGGGGCCGTTACTTCATCTACGGACAAAACTACCCTTTACATACAATTACAGCGCAGGCATAATTATGCCCTATCCGTGAGGAAGTGACACTCTAAACTAGGTTCAATAATGGCTGCGTGCAGTACAAATGGGTCATGGCCTCGGACAACATATGCCATGAACCAATCTGGCTGTTTACCAAACCAAGGCGATCCGGTGTGTGTTTCGTCGACGCATTGGTAACGCAGGAAGCGGAGAGTTGACGCAATGACGCTGGCCCACGAGTATTGATCGGTATGCGCGACTGAATGGGACACGTTGAGATTTTCCAGCGTATCAAAAGGCATCCGGCAAGCCTTGCAGGTACATACGACATAGTTTCATGGGCTGACAGAGAGGCATCACTTGAAAATGCATTTTGTGTATGCGAAGGTTGACAACGAACGCAGGGTACGGTGGAGGTCTTAACAGTGCACTGTGTTTTGCTTCGGAGGGTGGTCCCATGAGATGATCCATACCTAACCCGAAAACTGTTTTTAGATGGGAAAAAAAGCGCCACCCGATGAAGAATTCCGTGGCCTTCTAACTCTAACTCTGAGTACAAGTACAAAACAAGCAAAAGTGCAATACAATATTTCCGAAACATTTGGCTTAAGGAGAACCGTCATTCCGAACCACATCCAGCCAAAACGTGCTACCTCTATCGTAGTGCGAGTCTCGAAAACAAATGCACCTCTTGTATGCTTTTCGAAGGGCGGCACTTACGAGTTGGAGCGAGAAATATATAATACCGCAGATCCTTGGCCTTAACGAGCACCACGCTCTACCCCAACAGTAGCTCAGTGAAACTGCAGGTGTTTAGCTCATTGCGAAATATAGCCCGGGCCTGCGACGTAGGTTCCCCGGGGACCTGCCCTCGATGTGTGGCGGGGGGTGTCAAGCGATGAAGCTGCAAACGCGTAGGAACTCAGTCAGCTGGCCCCAAGTAACATGTACCAGGTAAGCACCCCGGCATGACAGGGATTATTCGAGTACCTGAAACACAGAACCATCACACCACTTGGATCACGTGAGATTGTTACGTCGACCACGGATACCGTACATGCATGATTTAGCCTACCACTAGGATACGTTACTATACGCCCGGCACTTGACCTTTCCAAAGCCAACCATCATGTTTCTAGAGATACATGTCGTATATTCGCATTGCCTATAACGCATCAAACATGTATGCTAAACAAGAGAAGGGGGCTCGGTCGTCACTCGAAGAAATCACTTCTCCAGCAGTGGAAATCACTAAGCCTTTATTGCTCCCATGCATCTCAGGAGCATGTGCAGTAGAGAGTATCGAGCGCTTGTTCTGCGCAGACGCAACGACTACATCCTGCGCGCGGCTATCCTACCTATCCTCACGGAGGAACGTAGGTAAGCTCTGCCCATCTCTCTGCATTCTGTCCGGCAAGACAGAATGTCTCATGAAATGTGACATTATCCCACGAACCCTCTTCTTCACGAGCCCACTCGAACATGTCTGCATGCCCATTAGCCGCGGCAACCGAAGATATGTCACCATCCCAGGGGCAGCCATTGCACCGTGCCCACTTCAGCACCTCCAAATTCCCCTTTATGGCGGCCCGGGTACAAGTGCTACAGTCCCATGGGCAGTCCAGATCCCGCGCCCACTGCAATATGTCGAGGTGACCCCCTTCAGCTGCACGGGCGCACGTGTCTTCATCCCAGGGGCATCCCTGCGACCACGCCCACTGAAGTACGTCCAGGTGACCGGCCTGAGCTGCACGGGCGCACGTTTGCTCGTTCCAGGGACAGCCGTTGCACCGTGTCCACTGCAGTATGTTCAGGTGACCGGCCCGGGCTGCACTGGTGCACGTGCGTTCATCCCACGGGCAGCCGTTTGCTCGGGCCCATTTCAGCAGTTCAAAATTATCATTCGCGGCTGCATTGCTACACACTCCACTGCTCCAGTTAAAGCCGTTAGCTCGAGCCCATTGCAGGATGTCAAGATGGCCTCCCCTTGCAGCCCCTATGCAAATGTATTCGCTGAAGAAGGCGTACGGACTGGCATGCATCCATTCAAGAATGCGTAGGTGTCCCTCGGCTGCGGCCACAACACCTCCGCTGTTTGGCCAGTTCCAGCCGTTCGCGAGCATCCACTCTAGAGTAGTGAGATGTCCATGTCGAATTACTCCCAAACCTACTTCCGAGGACCACGGACACCCTTGAGCTCTCGCCCACTGAAGCAGCTCCAGGTGCCCCCCCTCGGAGGCAGAGGTGATTGTGTGATAATTCCAATCGGCCCCATTTTCCCTCGCCCACTGAAGGACCTCTAGATGCCCTTTCCCCGCAGCGCTAGAGCACGTGTCATAGTCCCACGAGCAGCCGTGAGCTCGAGCCCACTGAAGAATGTGGAGGTGCCCGCCCTCCGCAGCCTTGGAGCACGTTGCGCTACTCCACGGACAGTTCTCTGAACGGGCCCATCGCAGGGTATCAAGACTGCCTGAACGGGCGGCCTCGCTGCACGTAGTATCGTCCCAGGGGCAGTTGTTGGCGTGCGCCCACTGAAGAATGCGAAGGCGTCCTGCCGCAGCGGCCGCTGTGCACACCACCTTCCGCCAGCCGTAATTATCACGTACTGATAGTACCCACTGAATCATGTCAAGCCTATCACAGGCGGCAGCACTGAAGCAAGCAGTTACGGACAACAAGCAACCGTGCGAGCAGGCGTGCTTCAAAACATCAAGGCCGCAGTTTGCAGCAATGCGCTCGCAGACGATCGGCGCATTTCCCAGGCCGCCATCGAAGCACCACTGCAGCTGAGTTACAGACGTCGCAGGCGTTATGGCTTGCGTGCATTTAGGGAGGCTTCCCCATGCGCATCTCCACTCGTTGGAAACTCCAGCGAAGAACACATGCTGGTCGGAGAGTAGGTTTGCCAGTAAAGCCAGAACGTCTTGATTAGTGAACAGCGTGAATTGCACCCCGTCTGCTTCCATCTCGGAGGCTGCGGCGCCGTTTGTACAATTCCCATTTCTGGTAGGAGGGCGGTAACAGAGCAAAGGGAGTTTGTTCAAACGCTCGTTCTTTGAAAGCGAAACAATCAACACGCACATGGACGAATAGGACCGACATCTTTGATCAATCAAAGCCCCACGTACGTCTGCCGATGCTTGAAAGTGTGAACGAAACACCGGATAACGGAGAAACCCAACCGGGCGTTCGCGCGTACTGCGTGGTGTTTGTTTTCGTGCCCCTGCGTGCTGCCGTTTGCTTGGGAAGCGGTACGGCCTCACCACTCGACATACGGCATAATAAAACAAAAGAGCGAGTAGGAATGACGCAAAAGGCCTATGGAAACTAAGACAGGCCTAGAGGTCGAAGTTTTGATAGGTTGCATAAATGCGCGACGCGTGCTACGGTAGAGGTAGCACTTCTTGGCCTAATCGTTTTCTTCCCAAATTCGTCGGACTTTCATTTTTGTGATGAAATATGTTTCAGGGTATACTTCGGTCGCGTGATTTATCATCCGGCAGCACTTCTATTTTCCTTCAAAATCATTTTTTCGGTGAGGTATGACGCTCCGTAAGTGCGGAGCTCAGAAAAAACATGGTGCACCTCTATCGTAGCATGCCTCGTGCGTTAGTGTTTTAAGCCGGTAAGTCAGCACGATGAGGAGCCCCGCCACAAAATGAAACCGCGGTCTCAACAGAAGAGACAAAAAAAAAAGTTCAATTTACAAGGAATCACATTTCACCACAGTCGTCGATACCATTGTCCTACCCATATCGAAAAATTAGACAGGGCTCACACCGGTCGGTTTCTTGGGAGGTTGAACCTTTGGAGCTTCTGACGATTGGGCTAGCCATGGTCTACGCAGCGGATGTCAATGCACCAAACCGTGAAAAACGTCGCCGCACAGCACCCGCCGCAGCGTCTTGAAGACAAGAAGTCGCAGAAGCACACGTACTATCTGCTGGCGTTGGTGGTGTTGAAGAACGAAGGACGGAACCAGGGAAGTAGCCGTTTTCAAGAGAATGAGAGAGAGCGTGACCGACGCGATGCATTAGGTGGCACCCAAGAATAAACCGAGGGGTGTAACCTCCAGTAGGGATGAGGCGCACAAAACAGTACTTCCGTGCCTTGGCAAAACGATTTTCTGATGTGTCACAAGTATGCGCTACATAACAAAACCAGGAAACTCAATTATGTTTTGTATCGTTTTGGTACCTTAGAGATAAATGTAGTGGCAACTAGCTTATAAATTCCCGGTAGACGTCTTACGGTTCGTATGCGCGGACGGCAGGTCCTTCCTGCTTTGGTGAGACAACAGGGTAACAATGAATTAACGTAGGTGACGTAGATGAAGGATGGCGACGGCAGGGCTATTACTGTAGGTGTTGAAACATTAAAATCGAAGTTGCGGGACGTTGACACCAAATTATATACTGTATTGTTGCAAGATGAGGCATTAATCACGACAAGGTTTTGAACTGCTCACAACGCGTTTTGACGAGGGAGAGTGTGTTTTATGAACGTATCAACTCCTGATACAATACTGGTACAATGATTGCTCAATCGCCAACTGGTGGCCCAAGGAAAACGAGGGAACAAATGGGAGCCAAACACCTCGGAACTTTCCCTGGTGGACCGACTATTTTCACAACACTGGCCAGTAGACTAAGGTAGACTAAACGCCGCACTTCTGAACTCAATTCCAGAGCCCAGACGAATTTCAGCTACATTAACGTACCCGCTATGATCGGGGCGACTCTGCCTGCTGGTCAAACGATCTGGTGGCATCTTAACATACGCCTAAACCATGCATTCCTATTTTGTTGATACAGAGGTCGATAGGGAGTAAATTATACAGTAAACGTTTCAACTTTAGGTTTCAATTGGTCTTGGATGCGGCACAATAAACATACCTGACCAACACGATAAAAAAACAAGTGTCTGTAGACTTGTGATAGAGAATTTCATAGGCGTTGAGGATAACATATATACACAAGGACGGGTATCAGGCAGTGGAACGCTCTAAGACTCGTGCTACGGTAGGGGGGTCGCTTTTTAGTCCGTTATTGTCAGCGGACGAGGGCCACCCCACCGAGTGACCACCATGTTTCTTCCCGATTTTTAAGTCTCAACCCTTTACGTTTTCGATATATATACCACCATGGTATGCTTGCTACTGCGCGACCACAACGTATTCCTGCGTCCATTTTTAAGTGAGGTACAGAGCCATTCGCCCGAGTGGAGTAAAAGTGGTAGTGAAAATCAGGCTACCCCCCCTACCGTAGCACCAGTCCTAAATGGGACCTTGAGTATTGCGTTCACTCCACCAAAAAGCACGCTCGTACTCCTTGTGGGTACCATAAAAGGACACTACCTCTGCCGGGATGATCAAAATGTGCACGTGAGCAGCAAGAGGGCGAGTGCAGTAGAGCATACGGCAGTGGCGGAGGTAGCATGAACACAACACAGTGTGTAACCATTTGCTGTAATGTTTGCTAACTGCATCCACAGGAACGCAGGAGTGTAAGCCGCTCAAAATTGTTGTTTCAATCACTTGCTCGGTCGCATTAAAAGCTGACCTATGAAATCTGACCATAACATCACATTGAGGACGAAGTGATCCAGGGTTCATGATTGCACAGCGTGCGAGGAGCAAGAGCCCTACGGCACACAGGCAACCACAAAAGTGCTCCCACGTTTGAAATTGGGCGGTACTTGCGTCAACGGCGGGTTTATGGGAAACCGTCTACATGGCCTAACAAAGCATAACACGAGTGTGTGGAGAACGATCGGCGTTCGGGGATTGCTATTTTCCTTTCGGTGTTAGTGCTGTTGTGATCACCTATTGAGCAATTCGATTATCAGCAGCTGTCTAGCGTGAAGGAGGCATCCTTTGTACAATATGTGGCTTTTTAGTGATGTGGGAGTTGTTATTGTGAACGTGTTTCGAGTTTGCCAAGATGAATAAAATAGCAGCTGTGAAGCAGTACGTGCTCACTCTCATTATGCGTGCCCGACATTTGCCGGAAGATTTCACGACCGTTATACAGTCAGTAAACCAGCAATCACTTTTCGTTCTGCATATGGGTAATGGGTAGAGCCCGATAATAACTATTTGCATTACGTATGATCTCCACTCTTTACCTATGTATTACAAACAGTTCAGGCACCACATAAGCCGTCGAGCGGCGGCCTGGGAGACGGCGAACCCCCTGATACCAAAATACATACAACGTAGTGAACGCTCGTTCATGTTGTGCGCATAGTTCAGTTGCGTAGCCATCCGTATTCACCCAACGTGATGAACCACTATTTTTTTACTACTGCAAGTGTTGAGGTCTCGCTTCACTGCCGTGACCTACTACTTATTGGGTATACACGCCTACACCATATGTTTGCAATTCATGGTTGTAGCAGTACCTATCTACTTGGCTGTAAGAACGTATTTACTTTCAACAACAGGTGCAACAAGTCTTTATCGCTCACAGGTCAAACTGCAAGCACCGTGCTCCCGGCCAAGAACTGACATTGGACGTGGAAGTTGCTACCCCCCTAGCCCAGCGCCCATAGCGTGCTGCCGCTCTCTATCAAAGTTTCCCGCATTCACTCGAAATATTACTATACGGTCAGTCGGCGCCGGATTCCGTAAACCGGTATGTGCTCCAGTATGTACGACGATCTTCATTTAGGACGGACGTGGTTCCAACCGTTGAGCTGGAGACGTTTTACTATAAATAGTGCCAGTGCTGCTGTCAATATAATACCACTGGAAATGGCTATGAGAGACACAAAGCGTGTTGGACCATACGTTCCCTGAGAAATATTACCATAAATTACAAGGCAAATGCAACACAGACTGTATCCAATTGTTCGCATATCGTTCTTGGCTCATACTATGAGTTGAACACCTCCGACTAGAATTGTAGGTATTTTTTAGCAACCCCTATAACATTGGTTTCCGTACAAATGTAGTTTTTTTCTTCAAAGCGTTCGGTGAGTTAAAAGATTCAGAAGATTTTTGACTGTATTTAGATCCCGAGAGTTTTTGAGATTTGTATTTCATCATCTACGCGCTTCGAGGTTTGCATACTAAACACACTTTTGCTGTCAAATCGTCGATTATCTATTTAGACCTCAGCCCGCTGGCCACAAATGCCACAAATGCATTAAAGTTTTGGATCTAGAGCTCGATACGTCACGATTGTTGTTGTTGTTGTTGCTGTTGTTGTGGTCCCGGTTTCTCCCGGTAATGAGAAACGAACGGCATCGCATAGGAGACAATATCCCTCCCACACGTTTGACTTCTAAACCGCCATTAAGTCTGTACCTCAGTTCGCTGGCCACAAACGCTATAAATATTCCAATCTCGACACACTCAGATCGAAATTTCACGATTGGTGTTGATATTTTTGTTGTTTTTTGTCGTTCAATCTTAGACTTCCCCCTGTATTAAGTACCTAAGGTAAATATGGCGTGACGCAGCAGGCCCATCGCCCCACGCACCTTTGTTTGCATTCGAAACGCCAAATACCTGTACACCCCAGGGCGCTGCCCACAAAGTCATTAAAAGTTTCGATCTAGACGTTGAAATTTGACTCCAAATTTCGCAATAATTGTCTTATGGTCGAGTAGGCGTCACCACCTAAATCAACATGCAGACGGGGGTGGAAGCGAGGTTGAAGGGCCTTCATACTTGCTATCGTCCCTGCGTGGGTAATAATCTTTTCGCAGCTATCCATGTTTCTTCGTCTGGCCACCTTGGCATTGTAATGCCTCCGAGATTTGCAATGGGCTGCTCTTCGAACGGCGTTGGCTTCGTGAAACATGAACAGTTAGTGCTGGGCGTGCGTTTATTTTACAGCGCATAGGACACTGAAACTGTGATATGATATGTACTGTCGCTGTCTTCGCGAGAGATCATCGGCATCTGCCGTGTCAAGGTTATTTGCGGTTTCCGGTGTTGTAGTATAATAGTGGCTTTGCTTCCTTTACCTGCCATTTTTGAGGTTGTTTTGAGGCATTGATTTTCGGTATTGTACGCCATGCCGCCAGCGAATTACACCTGGGGCACTACAAAACACCGAGTACCTCTTATTCTTGTCCATGGGCGATACATTATATACGCCACGATACCTACTATTATATTGCCCACTGAGGCCATTCGCAATGTCTTGGACTCGCTTCAATGAGCGCGAGACGTCTGCCGCAAATCCCTAGTGAGCTATACTACGGACTATAATACGCAATGTAAAGCGAAGATGGTGGCTATCTATCGCCCCGGTATTCTAGTAGCCAACAGCGAACCATGCTAAGGTTAGAGTAATGAGTCCAAGTCTCAGAATGGGAAGTTTTATTCTCAAGTGAAACCAACTGTTGTCGAGAGCGCCTATTGTAGCGTGAATAGGCACAATTCTACTAATAGGAGAGTCGACGAAGGGATAAAGTGCAAAAATCTTCTCGCGGTAGAAATGGAAGGCACGTACCGTAGCGGGGAGGGGGCATGAGAGTCTACGTAGTGACCCCGGATCTTAGTTCCGCGTAAGAGGGAGAGAGAATAGAAGGGCGAAGATGATAGATGGGATATAAATATATTAAGCAACAAATCTAACTAATAATAACCCACACACAACAGTATACCTTGCACCAACCAAGCACCGCGTGTAGCAACTCCAAGAAACAAGTATACCGCACGCAACAACGGTGGCGACCGTGACAGTACCAGAGAGCTAGCTCGCTAGCAGCAGTGTCGCGGCTACTATCGCTAGGTATTGGCAGGCAGCAGCACCGTAAGGAAAATCTCGTCATATCAGCAGCAGCAGCAGCGGCAGCAGCAGCAAGAAAACCATGAGCAAAAGCACAAGCCATTAACAGGACCGAGCAGCTTACATTTTCATGTGTTCCCAGCTATTCCTACGATAGGTGAGCCGTAGGCGCATAACATGCCTAGGGCTGCCCGCATTCAACCGCCGAGCGCCAACACCACTATGCCCCAACTCCCGTTTCGAGCCTTTTCGTGCTTTCAGCGGCGGTCGATCTGTTTTTTACGGGTGGCCAGGATACTCTCGGGGAGATGGGACAGCCGCTGTGCTCCTTGCCGTTCCTTTATGCTGCAGTCTGTGCTGTGTTTACTGCTGCTGGCAATATACTTGTGCTGTGTGTCTACTGCTGCAGTACTCGCAGTACAGGACGAAGGGTCTGGGATTTTCCTCGGGATATGATGTGGAGAAGTAACAAGATCCCACGACAAGTCACGATTGATACTTCTCCAAAGCCTTTTCACTTGAATTTGATCACATTCCGCAACTTCTGCCTTCGGGGTAAATATTCCCAGTGACTTTAGTTACTGGGCTCTGTCGCGAAAATTA